>OW052220.1:207726190-208206190 GCA_932526605.1 Nephrotoma flavescens | reverse complement strand
AATCGAAAAGCATGACACCACAACGAAATATTTGCAAACACAGTATGTTTAATCAGGCAAAGAACCATTCCAAAACTTTACATATAATCTTCTCGTTTAACGACCTATGGCGACATTTTGAATACAAGTATTAAAATTCACGACACACGCGTCTGACTCACGCCTTTAAATGCACAACCGCTAATCCCATAAGACTAATTCATACTACTATACCCGATTAACATACCCTCCCTCAAATAACCGAATGAATCTTTTGATTCCTAATTCCACATCCCACCAAAATATTAGTTTTTAACCACCAAATCAATAAAAAGAAAGGTAGTTTCCATTTATAAAATTTTCAGAAACTTATATATCTTCATAATAAAATTCAAAAACCTTCAAAAATGCACTCAGGATTCTCAATGGGATTTTGAGCTAACAATTTTAATTTTTATTCACCACCAAGTTGAAATAGTTTTTGTGCTCGACTTTAGGTGGCATATCGTAAGATTATTAAGGTGCAACCTATTACAATTTTCAGTTATGGATAATTGTTTGACAATTGACAATCATGGTATGTTTTTATTTCTCAAAAATTTGTTCTGCGTTTATTCAATAAATATGTAAGTAGTGTAATTTGAAATTCAAAACTTCAACACCAACAAACATGAACACAGCAACAACAACAAGCCCATGTTAGTGACGTTCGGTCAAAACCAAATTTAAGAGTGGAAACAATTGTTCAACACCCAACAAAATCTGTTTATATTTAGTGTGTCCTTGAATGCAAACTCAGTTATGGTATGACTACGGAGGGCCATTATAGGACTCAAAGAAAAGAAGTGCTCTTCCCATGCGCGCTTCACTTACGAGACGAAACACAATGGTCATAATTCAATTTGAGGAATTCCAGCTGTACACAACCAATACCGTAGCACAAACAATAAAATATGGGACCGAAAATGATTGCACAAACAATGCTATGCAACCCCGAGTATGCACCTCCAAAAAACCACCCGAACAAACAATTCCCAAATTACAAGCCCATTGCCTTGCTTACACGTCCACCATACACATGAAACTCATGTCAATTATTGTCATCAAAAACAATCCCGCATCACTTCATGCCAACACTCAAACCTGATTTCCATAAGGGATAACAAGGCTTGATCATTGTATTAAAGCAATTATGCAAATGACTTGAGCTTACGCTCCATCTTCACTCCAAAACCCTATGATGATTGGTGAACAATCCCCCAAACTCCGCCAAGGTGAAGTATAAACAGATACACCACCCTATCAAGAATACATATTAAAAAAATCAAAAAAACTCGAACCAACGGCAGCTACGTTGATCAATCAATGCATAGACATAATATGAAAATATCTTTTTGTGCTGACCGGCTACAATCTACCCCTTACCAATACGATCCGAATGAAACAGTTTTATGCACAACAAATTACGTCTTACAACAGCCCAGTTTGTTTAGCCCTTGCACTCCACTTACGCTTCACTATTCAGGCTCGCCTTTCGTTCAAATTTTAGAAACAATATACCTACTAATATTTACAATGACAATCGCAAAACTACTTATTGTATACTACCAATTGCATGTCACGTACGGCTAGTTTTTAGATATTTAAAATATTCGTCCAGTTATCTATACTAGAACAGTGACGAGAAAATGGTTGACCCTTCTTTAAAAACAATAATAATCATGCACCTGCCTATATGTACATACAATCAACTTCAAAATCACTTACCTTGTTACGGCAACTCTACATATCTAACCACATCGAAGGCGTACCACGAACGCGAAGAAATTTCTCCCAGATCCCCCATGAAACTCAAATACACCAATAAAAATAAATACACCCCTCCCTTCCCTTCCAAAAACAAAATGCAACAATGTAACGAAAAGAAATTCACCCGCGCTCGCAGCCGACTCCCAGCATGGTTAGACTAGACTATATACCTGTCCGGGCCTATGGGAATGTCTACACAGCCTCCTGCCATCAAAAAATATATCGAATCCACGTTTATATACCCCTAGCAATACAAGCCAATATGGCATTACCATCCATAGTAAGAATTATTCCAATTTTTAGGTTATGTACTCGTTTTTTTTTTTTTTTTTTTTTTTTTTTTTTTTCATCTCATCACACTGTTTTTAACCCAACTATTTTTATTAATCTACTTTAATTTAATTTAATTTATTATCTTTATTACCCATGCTGCTACCCTATTTAAAACATATAAATAAGTAAAAACAAAACTACAATATATTAAAATTAAAATTAAAATTTAGGTGTGATAAACTATAAATATAAATAATATCATGAACAAAAACAGGTCTACACGCATGAACGGGTAAATCGAAACTCCTCTTTTTCTAACGTAAAATCAATGGTGGGATATTGAGAATTTAACCAAGTAAGGAAAGAGTCTAATAGTCTATCAGTTCCATTCCATAGACATAATATGTCATCAACATATCTATACCAAAAGATTATATGACGAAAATAAGGATTGTTATTTGATATGATCATTTGTTCGAAGAAATTCATGAAAATTTCAGCCAACAAAGGTGACAGAGGGGAGCCCATGGGTAGACCATCAGCAAATTTGAAATATGTATTATCAAAACAGAAATATTTTTGTTTAATACAAGTCTCAAAAACTAACTTCAGTTCACGACGTAAGCTCTCATCTACAACATCCCTATAGGGATTACTTAAGTAATTACAAACTATTTGGGACAAATTATTAATTGGAATAGAAGTGAAAAGACTGGCAACGTCAAATGAAACTAGTTTTGAATGTAACGGAATGTCGACGTCTTGAATTTTGTTAATCAATTCTATCGAGTTCTTAACCGAGTAAGCCGAAAAGAAATTAGTATGACAATTGAAAAAATTTATGAAACCCTTACATAGCTTGTAGGCAGGAGCATTGCAATACGCTACTATTGGTCTAATCGGAATGCCTTCCTTATGGATTTTTGGTAAACCATAAAGGATCGGGGCAGATGGATTCATGACAGAGTACTTCCAACCAGTTCCATCGAATAACTTCTGGCATTGGTTGATACACTTACTAACCGACGTCTTAAAAGACTTAGTTGGATCTCTGCCAAGCTCTATTGCTTTACTTTTTGTAATAAAATCAGAAATTTTATTGCAGTAATCGACTTTTGTGAGCACGGTAATTGTATTGCCTTTATCCGCTTTACACGCTATAAGGTCATGGTCACGTAGTTTTTTCTTTATCGCACCAATTACTTTGAGGTTAGTACTAGAAGCAGCAGAAGAAAAAGAGTTTATCGGAGAAGAAGAGTTATCAATACCTTTCTTTATTTGTAACGCACACACTGATTTTATTTGGGTTATCTGGCCAGATAAGGCTGTTTCGGCATCTACAGCCAGATTTTCGAATGATCGAAGGTCAATTTTGTTTGGCGTAGGGGCAAAATTCACTCCGTTGCTAAGCATTTGCACCTCTGTATCACGGAAAACGACTGAGGACAAGTTCTTAAAACGTGGATGAAATTGAAAATCAGACGAACCACTATTACCTCTACGGTTAAATGGATAAGCCTTATCTCGCAACACATCCAGTTTAGCTTTTTGTTTCACATATTGAATATGTGAAATTTCAGCTACCTCTGCACGAACTTTTTTGTCCAGCCAATCGAACTCAACAGAGTGCAAACGAATTGCTAACTCAGTGTGAACAACTTTAAGATGGAGATACAAGTTGTTCCTGGTAGCATATCCTTTACGCAGCTCGTTATCCCTCCAGCTACAACGCGCTAGATTGATAGCTCTTCTTCCGTCCAAAGATTTACTATTGCATCTAATGTTAGTATAGTTAGGAAGCAATTTTAGTTTTTTACAACTACTATTAAACCATATTTGATTATTATTATAACAAATTCTTACCAACAAACGACGATAAATTACGGCGAGGGTGGCCAAATCTGCCAACTTAATACTTTTTACGCTATTTGCCGTAGGCACTTGGCGGAACACACTTATACTTAATAAACACATTTTTATTAATCACTTGTTTTTTGTTTCGCAGAATATTTTGAATATTTTTCAAAAAGTTTAAAAAATCACTCGATCGATTTCGACTTGTTAGGTCATCATCAGGAGTATCGCCTGATTTGTATTAGTAAAAATTTCGTTATATAGTAGAAAAAAGCAAAATATAAATAAAAATAAAAGAAGGAGGGGGAAAAAAATCATATCAAATAACAATCCTTATTTTCGTCATATAATCTTTTGGTATAGATATGTTGATGACATATTATGTCTATGGAATGGAACTGATAGACTATTAGACTCTTTCCTTACTTGGTTAAATTCTCAATATCCCACCATTGATTTTACGTTAGAAAAAGAAGAAAATAAATGTATTAATTTTCTAGATATAACAATAACCAGGATTAATTCTACTTTAGACTTCAAAATTTATCGGAAACCCACGTATACAGACGCTGTTATCCCTAGTTCTTCAAACCATCCCCATAATATTAAAATGTCAGCTTTCCACTCACTCATAGATAGACTAATAAACATCCCTCTGTCAAATTCAAATTATAACACTGAGCTTAACACAATTCTTCAAATAGCAACGAATAACGGATATGCAACTAGGACTATATTAAAGTTATTAAATAAAAAGCTAAAGCGTAAAACTCTAACGGGTATTTATCCACCGGATAGTCCAACGCGGGAAAATTGGCGTCGCTTAGAGTATATAGGAAAAACGAGCCAACGGATTAGCAACATCGTGTCCAATTATACCAATATTAGGTTTGCTTTTTATAATAATAACACAATAAAGAAAATGATTTTTAACAATAAACCTAGAGTTGATCGCCTTTCCAAATCTGGCGTTTATAGGATTAATTGCAATGATTGTAGTTTCTCCTATATTGGTCAGACTGGGCGCAATTTTGGAGTTAGAGCTAAAGAACATTTATCTGGTTGCAATCAATCAACTTTCCATAACCATTTAACTTCAGAAAATCATACAGCTAGCTTGAACAATTTAGACATATTACATATACAACCCAAAGGCAGACGTTTAGATACCTTAGAATCTTACGAAATTCGAAAATCAATATTTCTTAACCATAATATCCTTAACGAACAGAGAGAAATCCGGTTCTCACCAATTACAGACCCCGCCCTTTTCTACTCTCACGTACGCAATAATATACCTTGAATTTTGTTACTCAACCTATGACTCATCGCCTACCTGCGCGATCCGTAGATTAATTTTTATTGCTTATTTTTTTCCCCTCCTTCTTTTATTTTTATTTATATTTTGCTTTTTTCTACTATATAACAAAAAAATTTTACTAATACAATTCAGTAGATACTCCTGATGATGACCTAACAAGTCGAAATCGATCGAGTGATTTTTTAAACTTTTTGAAAAATATTCTGCGAAACAAAAACAAGTGATTAATAAAAATGTGTTTATTAAGTATAAGTGTGTTTCGCCAAGTGCCTACGGCAAATAGCGTAAAAAGTACATGTATCATAGTTTATTATAAAAATTGCAAGGAATGTTATGTCAACAAGAAGTAAACAGAAATACTCACAAATAAAATGTATTACTTTAATTTTCATTAGCCCTTTTCAGACCTGACATAAACCTAGCCTTCTAAAAAATTATTTTGAATGATTTTTATGTTGTTGGGCTTCACTTAAGACAATTATTTAGGAAAAATTTAGCCTCACCTCCTAGACCCTAGAATTGAGCATGTACATTAAAATGTACAAATCTGGTGAAAGGTTGTAAGCCGCACCATAATAAATGAATTATCGTAGTAGTTAATAAAAAAAATAGTTTATATATATTTTTATTGCTTTCATTCATTATAATTAAATACAAAGCCTTTGCACGACAAATAATAAAATTACTTATCAAAAAATAAAAATAATTATAAATCACAAAATTAATTCAATAAAATCAATTAAAAATATCAGTTGATATTTCTAGACTGAAATGCAAGTTATGCATAAGTGTATGTTACACTTTTTGCAATAGAAATGGGTTCGACCTTTACAACCAACGAATTTGCATCGTGGCGCTTCCTTTTTCTTATCCACCTACGGCAAATGGGCCGTGTTATCGTACTGAATATCCTGTACTGGACGAACCTCGAATCTAGTTCGGATACTGGGCTCTGGATGTTGAACACTATTTTCTAGAGCAGGGCGCCCTCCTTTTCGGCTTTGTTCTAAATAGTACGCAACTTCCAATCTGAACTCGAACAAATTTTTAATTTCCTTTTGAAGATAACCTTGCGTTAACATATTTTTTCTATATTCCTTCCAACTTGCAGAAATTGCAAAATCTAACAAATTATAACTCGTAAGTTCCACTTTTTTGATTTAGTAAAAGTTCGATAATACGATAAAGATTGGTCAAATACATCTATTCCACCCATACCTTTGTTATATAAATGTATTATTTCTGGTTGTGAAATATATCGCTTTTGCGCGTTATCCCATCTCTGCCAAACATAAATCACCCTTTCCCACAAAGTTGGATGCAATATAAATAGGCTTGTTACCCAACCATTTTAACAAAACGACCGCGATCAGAGGTGGCTAGCTTCTTCAAAGGAACCTCGTGGAAGTCTCTTAAAGTCTTTATCTTCCGTAAAAGGAGGATTTTCGCTGTACCAGCATCATTGATTCCTTTTTTCTTAAGGTGTTCCAAAAGAGTGAAGGTAGAAAAAGTAGTTTGTGGCCTGATTTTTTTCATATTTTATACTAAATAAAGAACAACCGCAGCTCAAAAGCCAAATTTCTTCTTGTTGTAATCAGATAACTCAGAATATGAGTTCTTATATAGGATAAAATCGTATGGTTAACCACTACTTCCGAACAACACAAATAGTTTTATACCAAAAGTACTGCTTAGCACTTAGTCTTCCCTTGAATGTTGTAAGCATCGATCATGAACCGCGTTTAATATTTTTCGCACCTAAAAAAATAGTTAATATAATGAATATACATTTTGTATATAAATTTCAAACACAAGCTTTACAAATATATCCTTGTTATCTTGAGGGATCTCCATATTATTTACATAATGCAAATTTTAGCGCAGTTGATAAAAACGGTCCCGGAACATCGCACTGGTTATGTGGTTCATGCCAAGAAGATTACTCCAATACATCTTGATCTCGGAAATCTTGTACCTCCAATGAATAAATGTATTCCAAAAAGCTGTTTTATTTCTTTTATATCAGTTTGACGAAATGAAATTCCTTTTTGCATTCGTATATATTAGTATTTTTGGCTATCAATTCGAAAACATGGGTGTCATCATTTCTGTGGTATCATCACACACATCTGTTGTATCGGCTTCAAATGAGATTTCTAATTTTCGATATTCCGAACGCCGTCGCCATTTTCATTGATTTTTGTCGGTTAAATTAATATTGAAGTCGCCTCTAGACTGATCGAGAATTTCTATATCAATATTTCCTACTTGAAGTGGGACGGCCTGATTTATTCATGTTGAAATAAACTGTGCGAAATTAGAATGAGAAAACATTATATTACTTATCGGATCTTTCAGCGGTTACTGTTGTTATACTGTTCGAAAATTATTACCAAAATATTGTTTTGTACATTACGATTGTACATACGATTAGTACAAAACTTACAACTCTGGATATAAGTACTTTGTGCTATGGTGATAAAACGCAATAAAAACGATAATAACGATCGATTTGAATGAACTTACATTCTGTTAAAAATAAGCTATTAGCTTAAAATGAGATGTTTAGTTCACAAAATTTTTGTAAATTAAATAAATAAATAATGCAAAAACTTGACTTGACTTAAAGTTTAGGTGTACAAAATGAAATATTTCGCCTTCCACTTGGAATTGGATTACATTAAACTCAAATTAATAGATTTGTGTGCGTCTGAGTATATATGTCGAAAAATTATGGACCTAATGTTTATTATTTAGGAAGCATGAAAACATTTCCGTTTGATCAATTTTGTACAACCGGCATTTTAAAGGTGAAATATTCTTAACGGTTTTGCGGCGAACATAATAATGAACATTGCATACGTATATCATTTTCCACGTGCAGTTTATAGAATCGAATTTCCAAATAATAATTAACGAGATCATAATATGCTTAAATATTATTTATTGGAAACTAATGAATTACACCAGTAATAAATTCTATAATTTAATTGAAACATTTGCCCTTCATTTTCGCAAATTATTTCCACCTGTTAGCCACGAAATGTAATTACGTGCATATCTGTTCAATTTTTTATTTTTTTAAAATGTTGGTAATATTTTTAATTAAATATTGTTAAATTAAGTTAGTATATCAAAAAAATATTCAATTAAAATATGTATAATTCGGTTTAATCATAAATTGGAAATATTTGCCAATCAAATATTGCGTAGCATAAATGTGCATGATTTGATGGTAGATTTTAGTAATATTTTGATCCTTCCCTATCACGTAACCATTGAATACTAACATATTTTCTAACACCGAGTCACACTGCCTATTCAAAAAAAAAATATATATTATCACGAACCCTTTATATTGCTCGCATAAAAACTACATAGTTTATTTATATGCCATCTTGAAGATGTTGATTAACTGTTTAACGTCTATTCAGAATTCAACAAAGGTAAAATTATCATATGTTATTATGCTTGGTGTATTAAATGTGTAACCGAGAACATCAACAGCCGATCAATAAGAAAATACAAAAAAGACAACGTAAGTGTTATCCGTATATAGAGCACTGTACATGCTTTATATGGATAAGCGACAAAACGAATTGTTAATTGAAAATTTGCAAGTTTTTGTTGTTGTTCAATTTTTTACCACTACGAGTATTCAACAAAAGTAAAGAGGAAAATTTGCTGAGTTAATACATTTGAAGGAATTCACGGTTTTTCCCTTTATTATTTTACTTCAATCAAAATAGAAACTGACACTATATAACCATGTTTATGAAGTATATTTTATGCACTCATGTTAGACATATTACATATATGTATTTGTGTATTATATTTAACTATTACAAATAATCTAGCAATTTATATTGCAAATTTTAAATTCGCGTTCGGAGCGTTGTAGTCCATTGGCTCGTCCCTTTTCCATTTTTATTAAGTTTTTAGCCGATCCAGATTGGATCTGGTAGATCAAGTGTATTCTGTATTCTGTAAAATGATAAAAAGTAAACTACCCCGCGAGTATGGGTGCTGTAAAACCCTAGCTATTTGCCTTGAGGAGGAAATACTCAAGGGAAATTCTGAAGCGTCAGTTCCCCACGTTAGGAGTGGCTTCAACCAGCATCTGTTCTCCATATTAGAGGCGGATGTTCAAATGCCTGGCAGTAGGTGTAACCGGCTAAAGTATGGAACTCGCAATCTAAATACACAATTGAGTCAACCATGAAGAACAACGTTACGGTGCAGGGAATCGGATGCCCAGTACCGGCAACTCGCAGTCGTTCAGATTTAGCGACCACAGTGATGTAGTGATGCAACGCTTGCTTACTACAGGGTCTGGTAGGTGATTCATCCAGTACTGCTGACAGAGATACAAAGACCTTTACGGAATCCAACGATCAATTTCAATTTCAATATGACGCCAGAAGGGGCGATGATGACGCGATGAACATACTCCTTGAAAAACACAGTAGTGACGTTCACAAAAAGATGTGGAAGGGAGCGAAACAAAAATGAAAATATTCAAAATATGCAAGAAATCAAATCAAGCGTACTAACAAATGGAAAAACATTTCACATAATAAAACAGTTGTAATTCACACGAGGTCAACGACTAAAGAGAAGTCATTAATTATTACGATGCTCACAATACAAACTATTATACATAAAGTCTTATACTTTATATAAACTAAGGTATGTCATACGTAGACGTTTAACTGTCGAAGAACTAAATAAAATGAAACTGCTGCAAAAATATGGTCATTCAACGGTTTATTACAAGTTGATACCAGTGTACGTCGTATGCGGTGAACTACGCCAAACCAAATGTTGCCCACAACTAAAGGATTGCTCAACAGAAAAGAAATGCAGCAATTGCGGTGGAAACCACACTCCAAACTACAGGGAATGCAGCAGTGTATGTCTAATGCAAAATTTGCTACAAGCAATGCTACAAAATCAAACAATTTTTATCCAGAAACTAGAATGTCTCCAATAAATTATCTGAAGATATGCCACTGGAACCGCAAACGGTATAAGCCAACATAAACTCGAATTACATCAATTCCTAGCAAAACTCGAAATTGCTCTTGTGCTTCTGAAACACATTTAACCGATAAACACAATTTCGGATTTCAGAATAAATTGTTAGGAAGTCTATGATACGAAACATCCCTTGGACAGAAGTCGGGGAGGAATTGCTATTATTATAAAAAGTTTCGACAGATATCTACAAAAACTTTTTTTGCAACTTTGGGTCAATGTTTTATGGTCACGGGTGGGTTTAATGCCAAACATAACTACTAGGGTTCAAGATTGACTAGTACAAGGGGACGTCAATTATTGAATATTATTCAAGAAAACGGCTTTCTAACTTATTGGCCTACTGATCATCTCGCAGGTCTCAGTCTGTCAGCCACAGGTAAAATAAACCGAGAAACAATCCAGGCTAAACCAATTTTAGAAACATCTTCTCTTACTAAATTACTGGGCTCACCAAAAGCCATGATCAACACATAGCCATCTATCGAACACATACGGATGTTAAGTTTGTCCTAACTTGTCCTAAAACCAACAACAATGTTTATAATTAAATTTAACAAGTGTAATTTGAGTGCGCGTATTAGAGCAATGAAAATTAGTCTGGTGCTGGTCCTTCTATTAAAAGGTCCACCAATTTGTCATTGCTATTTATTTATGTTGGCCAATTTATGACGAAACATAATGTTCCACGATCTGGGAAATTCTCGCTATTCAAATATACGTGTCACGGAAAAAGTATATTGATTCCGTTTAAAAGATGAAAAATTCTTTAGTCTTAGCATTTAAAAGGTCCGCCAATTTATTAAAACACCCATTCCAGCCATAAAAACCTCTTAGAAATATGTTAGGACAAAGCACTTTTAATGCTATATTGCGGTATAAAACTTTTGAATATTACACCCAGTGCTCCCTTGCGGAAAATTCATGTTTTTTAATTGGATTGGGCTCAGTACAAAGTGACAACACGCATTCCAGCCATAATAACCTCTTAGAAAAGTTTTAGGGTATACAATTTTTGCATATTACGCCGATTGCTCCCCTAGATTTCCCGGAAAATGTATGTGAAAAAATTGCAAGTTCAATCCTAAAGCTCTTAATCAACAAATTTGCAGACCTTTAAAACCCTAAGACTGATGGAGAACTATTCTACTTCTCAACAGAACCGTTACATTTCTCGTGTCACGTAGGCTCCCTGAATTAAAAAAGGCTGACTTAAAAATGGTGTTTTATCGGACTTAAAAATAGCGTTTTTATTTCATTTTAAAATTTACTTAAAATCTGTAATAAAAATAAAATAAAAAAAGCTGACTTTATTTTTACATATCATAGGTCATTTTGAAATTGATTTAAGAAGTATGTTTATAAATGCGGAATAAAATGTGTATTTTTAAGTCATTTAGAAAATGAAATAAAATGTGAAAATGTTTAAGATCGAAATAAAATGTAAAAATATATAACAATAAAAGCCCGATTATCCGGCATCCAATTAACCTGAACACACAATTAACCGGAATATTAATTTTTATGATTTTATTTTGCTTTTGTCTCTTTCTTTTCTCTTTCATATGCAGTTTTTAATTCATTTTGAAATGCACATTTTCATTAATGAAAGCATTAGTGCAAAATTTTAATGGCCTTAATTTTCATATTACAGTAAAAGCCCGATTGTCCGGCATCCAATTAACCGGAACAGTCAGTTAAACGAATTTTAATTTTTAGGATATTTTTGCATCGATTTTATAGGAAGTTCTGGCCACCTGGGAAGGAACTAAGCCTTTTCTTAGCCGATTATGATGAAATTGGGTTTGTTAGATGGGGATTATAAAGTCATTTTTAGAAGAAGTTCTGGAATTTGGGCACCTGTGACCAAACTCAGCCATTTATTAAAAGATTATGATGGGATTCGATAAATGTTGGATGGAAATGTGATTATTAAATGATTTTTTGAAGAAGTTCTGAATATGATAGTCAGGCGCGGGACTCGGTGATTTATTAACCAATCATGGCGAAATTAGGCATGTGGGATGCAATAATGGAATTTTAAAATTCATTGTGGGAGAGGTTTTGGAATAAGGTCACTTGTGAACGAACGCGGCTATTGATGGGATTGGATATGCTGGATAAAATGTGTTGTTATCATTTTTGGAGATGTCTTAGAATATGTCACCTGGAACAGAACTCAGTCAAAAATTTGTAAATAACCTTATATTAAAGTTTGTGTATATGGCGAAACCTAAAATGGAACCGTCGATAAAGTCATATACGGTAAATGCGGTTTCTATGAGGATAAGTAATACAAAGTTTGAATTGTATTACTTTATGAGTGACAGTAGCTTGAGATTTATTTAGTATCGCAAGACTATATCAAGAATAGGAGAGAGTTTTCTCTAATTCATTGTGTAGTTCAGCCTCTGCTTGAACTAGAATATTCTTGCTTTTTATTCCGAGTGGACTACTGGTGGGGGCTAATACCGGAATAAACTTGAGTAAAAGAATTTTGAGTAAGGTTTTTGACTACTAACCTTTTTATTAATTAAACTTCGACTTATATACAAATTTTTATACCAAAAAATACAATGTGCGCATTTTTTTATTACACATAATTGTATTTTATGTATTTTGTGTTATACGAGTATATAAATGCTATATGTAGCACAAAAATGTGCTAATGCACATTTATCGATATTAATGTAAAAATTTGTGTACGTTTTTATTTTATGTGTTTAAACATCCTGGGGCGCCCTAGAAGTTCTTGGGGCTGGAATGGGAGATGCCGTTGGTAAAACTGCACGACGGTCGGGGTGCTTTTTTTTCTGTCTGTTCTTGAAATATTTAATGGCAATTGCACTTGCAATGATTATGCCACTCCAAAATAAAACATGAGTTAATACGTAGTGGTGAACATGATGTGTGTTATTCATTTCGTAAATATATTGATTTTCCTTCAGTAGTTTAATGTCGGCTCTAGCTTGCTGGTATCCACAGTTAAGTTAATATAATCTTCTTCCGCCCGATGACTATAGTGGCTTTTTATCGTTCGCCAATTCGGGGTTGAACTTAGCTTGCTCGAGTTGTTGTGCCTTATGAAAACGGGCGTATTGATTTCTCCTTTTATCTCACTATTAATTTTGTCGGCAGCAATTAGATACTAGCTTGAATCTCGTAACATGCATCCATCATCTAATGTTAAGATACCTGACCCACTAAACCGTTTCGTTATGACAGATGATCCACAAATTGCATCCTTGTTTGTTTCTTCAACGACAATAAATAACCATTGATTTGTGTCATGTAACTTTATCCAGTGATTGGTTGAATTCATTGTTTGTATTTTACATAATCCTTGTAGATTTGTGGTATGACGAAGGATAGCCATTTCACAAGCATGTTCCGAAGATGCTGCATTTTAAACTTGTGACACCTTGCACAGGAAATTTTTAAATTTGACCTCTTGACAATCATTTAATTTCTCTTTGGTAAATGATGCGAAGTGTTCTCGATGTTCATCCACAGCAATATAATTTACACTTGTTTCAATATATGCTTGGGACTCGTTGTAATAGATATTTGGAAATGGAATAACCGAGAAGAGTGTGTAGCTCCAGGAATATATTAATGGAATAGTTGCTCGTATTATTAGGTTATCCTGAGTTATTCGTGTTTGTAATTTCATGGTTTTGTAAATGTGCTCTAAATTGTCGGCTGTGTGATCATTAAGCACAGTTATTGACGGGCGGGGATATATATTTTCTTATCTTAGATAGTTCTTGTTCTAGTTGCGATGGCGTCAGCAGAGTGGGATGTAAGACGTTTTGCTGAGCATTATGCACTAAGTCCAACAAACTTTCCTGTGTTTCTTTGATGTTATTTTATTTCGAGAGTTGTTGTAAATATTGCTCGTACTTTTTCTTCAATGGAAGCATATTCCTCCAGAAGATCTATTTCTATTTGCAGTCGGTTCTGATTTTCCCTGAAATTGTTTAACGACAACAATGTCAGGTTCATGTTATGTTTGAATAACTTGATGGTGTTATCAATGATTCTGGTTTGATTGCGAAGAAGATATAATAGATGCCGCTCGTTTTCATCAATCGTCTCAAAATGGTTTTCATATTGATTTGCTTCCCGTTGAGTTAGTATTCCGAAAATATCCCCAAGCAGGATCCCCGTAGTATCTCCAATTGCCCTCTTTTGGCGGTGTCTCTCCTTATTACTGGACATTAAGAAGTCATTGTTCTTTCGTACAACCTCTAGTTGCAAATTCAATTGGTGAAGTATCAATACACAATTAATGCCTGGTGTTCTTTTACAGGCTTCCGCTAGTTCCGTATGAATCACATTTATTTGTTTTATTTCTTCCCAATAGTTAGTCAATTGGTAACGGATTATTAAATTCCATTATTTTGCAATTACTTCTACGTGGCCGATGTTTTCCAGATTAACCCCAATTGGCTGGTTGAATTGTTGAATGTGTACCTTGTCAGTTGCATTGGTGAGGTGTCCTCGTGAAATGAGCATTACAAGCATAATTTCCTTAATTAATGCCACAAACCTCATTGGTTTCGCTTTCCTTACTGATTGCGTTCTATTGTTTGTCATGTTGTTCATGACAGAACTCAATCCACAGTGGTTGGCTTTCATGCTTCTTGTCACTCTTCTGGCCGTTGTTATATTTTCCTCCATATCAAATTGATTCTCGTTTGGTTGTGCTTGTGGTGTAGAATATACGATGTCATCGATTGGCAAAGGGCACAAATTTGTTATTGAGTGTTTTGTAATACCATTCTTATGTTTTACTGATATTACTCTGACATTACCATCATCACCTGGATGAACCTCCACCACCTTTCCCATTGGCCATGTACTGGGATAACCTTCTTTGTTCTTTATTAGTACAATTTGATCCTTGGCAATATTTGGTTGCACTTGCTTCCATTTGTATCGTTGTTGAAGTGAGTTCAAATAGTCCGTGTGCCAGTGCTTCCAGAAATGCTGCTTCAGTTGTTGTAGAAATTCCCATCTAGATAATCGATTTTGCTTTATTTCGCTATAATTGTCTTCTGGCACCGTTAGCAATGATCTCCCAATTAGAAAGTGTACCGGTGTCAAAATTAAAGGTGTGCTTTCACTCGAAATTATAGAGAGAGGCCGCTAGTTCAAGCATGCCTCTATTTGACTACATAGCGTTGATAATTCCTCAAATGTTAAATGTGTATCACCTATAACTCTTTTTAGGTGATATTTTGCCGATTTACACTCCCGCTTCCCACAAACCACCAAAATGTGGTGTTCTAGGCGGTATAAAATACCATTTGTACCTTGGTACGCCGTTTCTTCTATTAGTTGGGCTTGGAGTAGTTTATTGAATAGCCCATTTATTTTTCGGTTGGCTCCAACGAAGGTTGTACCGTTATCTGAGTAGATGTGTGTACACACGCCTCTTCGTGATGCGAATCTACGGTATGCGGCAATAAATGCTTCTGTTGTTTGATCGCTAACTATCTCAATATGGCAGGCTTTTGTCGTAAAACACACAAAGATGGCTATATACCCCTTATATGTTTGTTTTGACCTACCTTTCGATGTTTTAATACAGATAGGGCCCGCATAGTCTACTCCAGAAATCTCAAATGGCATTGACGCAGTTACTCGTTCTCGAGGTAATGGCGCCATTAACTGATGGTTTGTATTTTTTCTGTATCGACAGCATGCTACGCATTTGTGAATTACATATCTTATTGCTGATCTTGCGCTTGTAATCCAATACCTTTGTCGTAAGAATGTGACAAGTAAAGTTGTTCCTCCATGTAGGGTAATACGGTGAGCATCCTTAATTATCAGGGGGGTTAATTGGCTATTCTTCAGCAAGATGATTGGATGTCTCTGATCATATGGGACTAATGCCTTTTTGATTCTGCTGCCAACTCGCAGTATTTTTTTATCATCCAAGAAGGGATTCAATGATAATAACATACTGCCTTTGTGTCATCCAGCATCCTAATAGCAATTTCGTTTGCCTTTTTAAATTCAGCAGCATTGATCTTCACTGTTCTTGGTATTATTATGTTTTTGCATTTGCCAATGAACCTCTGCGTTCCGATATTCTCGAAAATAGTTGTAGAAATGGGTGCTCTATTTTCACGTTTAGTGATATTATCTGTTTCAATTCCGATTTCGTGTTAGACACAATATCTTCAGGCCACTTTCCTTTATTTGAGCGTTAGAATGTTGGTCCATTCCACCAAATTTCGCAACCTTTAAGTCTCCCTGGTGTAATTCCTCTTGAGTCGACGTCGGCAGGGTTTTCTTCAGATGGTACGTGACGCCATACAGCTTGAGAAAACAGTTTTTTCATTGCAGACACTCTATTTGACACCCATGGTTTATAGTTATTTATATTGCCCTTAATCCAGCTTAACGCGATTGTTGAATTCGCCCAACAATACACTTTTGCATCGGCATATTGTGTTGACTCACGAATATGGTTTACTAGCTTCACTAGTAGTAAAGTTGCATTGAGTTCAAGTCTTGGGATACTAATTTTATTCGTTATGGGTGCAACTTTGGTTTTGGACATTATTAGGCTTGTTTTCACCTTTTCATCAATAACTCGGTAATAAACTACCGCAGCCAATGCCCTCTCAGACGCATCCGCAAACCCATGAACTTCAACCTTTTTACTTTTAATTGTGTTCACCCATCTTGGTATGACGATGGCATCAATGTTGTTCAATTCATCTTTATATTTTGCCCATCGTTTGTCGATTTCTGTGGGCAATTTGTCATCCCAACCAATTCCACTTATCCAGACATCTTGCATTAACAGCTTACTGCTGATTGTAATTGGAGAAAGCAGCCCATTGGGTCAAAAATCTTTGATGAATCCGACAGCACTGCTCTTTTAGTTGAGATGTTTGAAGTAGAAAGCTGTTAACGTTGCGTGCTGAATTGAAAGTTGTCATCTCTTGGATTGTATAAAATTCCCAACGTTTTAATGATGTCGTTCAATTTAATGGTGAGTGTGCCATTGCTTTATATTTCTTTTGGAATTTCGGCAAGGATTGTTCCATAGTTCGAAGTCCATTTCCGTAGCATGAATCCTCGTCTTGCCATTATGCCGGTTAATTCATTATAAGCATTGATAACATCTGCTTTTGTGTCACCTCCGGTTAACATATCGTCTACGTAAAAGTCTTCCTTCAATATTTTAGAAGCGGGTAGCTTTCAGCTTCATCTTGCGCTAATTTGTGCATTGTTCTTATTGCCAGAAAACTAGCTGCCTTGGTTCCATAGGTGACTATTTGTAAGACAAAATCTTGTATTGCAAGATTAGAATCTTCCCTCCAAACAATTTTCTGATAGTTTTGCTGGTTTTCATCTATCCAAACTTGTCTAAACATTTTCTCCACATCTGCCGCTAAAACATATCTATGTTCTCTCCATCTTAGAATCAGTTTATCCAAGTCATCTTGAATTTTTGGGCCGTTTAGCATTATATCATTTAAACTTATACCGTTTGTTGTTTTGATGCATCAAATACGACCCTCAGTTTGGTGGTGCTGTCCTCATTTACTACTCGATGATGTGGGATATAGTAGATTTTGCTGGATTCATTCTTGTGACACGTGAGCGTTTGGTTCACTGGCGCCATATGTTTTAATTTCAGGTATTCTCTCATGAATTTGTAGCGGCTCAAAAACCTTTTCACTTCGTGGCACTCCTCGTAGCAAAACTATTTATACACCGCGCCACTTAATTGCGAGGCATAGCTCGTTTTGCTGAATATAGCTATTTCGCCATCTACATTCGCGAATCTCGATAGTAATCGATTATCGATTATTATCGAGAATTTTACCAAGCCGCGAAAAACGAAACCAAGAAACGAAAGAGAAGTTAAAGAGACACAGTCTCAAAAATAATAATCATATAAAGTGAAAGCCACGAACAATCGTTCACACCATTTTGTGTTTTTGTGAACCAAGATTATAATAATATTTTATGAACAACAAATAACATTTTAAAATAAATAAATAGTTAATCATAATCAAAAATATAGTGAGTGTTATTAACATAATAATTATAAACCCGGTAACACCGCTATAAATTCTACATATCTTTGTTTAAAGTTTACATCTCTAGCGAACCGTCTTTCTAATCGAATTAGTCTAGCAATGATCATTTTTCGTGATTCTCCTAGCTTCGGAACGTTTTCTTCCAAGGGTAAGTTTACAATATACCTGCCATTGGAACCACGTCGCACGGTTTTTACAAAATGTTCGCCAGCTCTCTCCTCTTCTTCCGTTCGTGTTGTCTGATCAGCTATGCCCTCGTTCTCTACGAGTAACTGCAATTGTTCACTGATCGCTTTTGTTGAAATCAAGCTAGTTTTAGTTGCTTGATTAGCAGATCTCATGCATCCGATTATTATCCAACCAAGCTCGGTCTCTTGCGCCATGGGTTTTTGTTCATTCCACTTTATGATGTTGTTCAACACAATTGCTGGATAATAGTCAGCTCCAATTATAATGTCGATTTGACTTGGTTCATTAAACTTTGGGTCTGCCAATTTTATATTTTGTAGATGCTTAAATTTGTTTGTGTTAAATTTAGCTTATGGAAGCAGGTGATGCGTCAGTTGATCGAACACCATTGCTTCCATTCGAACCAAAAATTTACTGTCAAATCTCGGGGCTACCTCGAATTCTATTATGTTTTTACAAACTCCTGCTTTGATCCATTCCTGATATGGCAATATTTGTTTTCTTCTTCCTTACGTTGAGTAAATTTGCAGCACCTTTTGTGATGAAGGTACCTTGAGAACTGGTGTCGATCAAGGCCCGCAAAGTGATTGGTTCTTGGTTATCTCTATGTGCTGTAATTACTGCCGTACCAAGCAGAGTTTGAAGTGTCTCTTCATTGTTTGAATTATGAGAGAGCATGTTCAACTTAGTTGGGTTGTTAACGTTATGCATAAGTGTATTATGCTTCCCATTGCAAACATTACATTTCTCGCCACTTTTGCAAGTTGTAGTGCTATGTTTCTCAAAGCAAACTCTACATAATGCTAGGAGTTGGATCAGCTGTGTTCTTTCGTGTACGCTTAATGCTTTGAAATTCGCACATTGACTTAGTTTATGATTTCCATCGCAGTGTCGACAATTAGTTCTAAGAGTATTCTCCTTATTGATGTATAAGTTCTATACAATTTTATTCTGTGTTGCACGTACTTCATAAGGTTTGTTGTTTGTGGCGAATTTTTTATGTGTTTCAAGTGAGAGAAACCGTTTTTCCAAAAAACGGAGATAATCTTTGAGATCCTCCACCTTTCTGGGATCCTCTAACTGCATTTCATAAAGTTTGCTGGTTTCGCTATCAAACTTATTTAGTAATATATATGCGTTATGAATAAGTCCCAAGTAGATGTATCGAATCCTAATCCTTTTAATGCATTTAGAACTTCCTTTGTTGTATCATGCAATTCTTTTAGGGATTCTCCTGATTCCTGGGATAGCTTAGGTAACCGTAAAAAATGGCTAACTGCTTGTGAGCAAGTAGCCTTTTATTTTCGTACATATCATTTAGTAGCTGCCATGCTATGTTGTAGTTGTCGTTTGTTATCTCCAGGTTACTTATTATTTTTGCCGCAGAGCCAACAATACATGTTTTTAAATACGAGATTTTAACTGCGTTCGGTATTTGTTTATTTTCGTGAACAATTTGGCAATACAAATCTCGGAAATTTGACCATTTCGAATAGTGACCATAGAACTTTGGTAACTCTAATTTCGGTAGTCTCATATTACAATGCATTGTTTGTTCTTGATGCAATGATGTGTTGATTTTAGCTTCATCTTTTATGTCTGCTAATACTTCCTGTATTCTATGTGTTACATCTTTAGATGCTTTCCTTGTCTTTACGTAATAATCGAAGGTGAAATATTTTGATTTCCCAATTGCCTCATTTTTAATAAATTTTACGCAAATCTCATCATGAAGGTTTGTGATTTTATCCATTAAAATACGCAGCTCGTGGTGTTCAGTGTGGCTTTTGGTGAATGTTCTTCTAGTAATTCTTCAGCACTTGCTATCTCGCTATTATATCATCTTACCACCAGATAATTTCTTATTTCATGAACTGGTTTATGTGCTAGTTGACAGAGTCCATGTGGCGCATCATAGGCAATGTACTGTAGATCGAACGTGGTATCCAATCCCTACGTAGTAGAGAAACAGTATAGCAGATAATCAACAAAAAGATGAGATGTCGGGTATAAACAATAACATACTCCAGGTGGGTCAGAACATAGATTCTTAATCCCACCCCGATTTATCGGGCTGCTCCACGGATTCTGGAGGGAGTAACGCGACATTGCAAAGGAAATTGTCGGCAGGCAATCAGGCTGATCCTTTTCCTAGTACTACTGGGAGCACGGAACAAGCGATAAATGAATGGCCCTTTGGTAGAAGAAGTACGGCACTTCCTAGAACACCACCAACCACTCCACTGCCAGAGATCACCACACTGAGTGAACTTAACAATGAGAAGGAAAATATCTCTTCTATGAAGCATAAGCCAGCTATCAAATCAACTTCTAAAGCCACGCCCAGTACGCAAAAAGTTACAATAAACAACACGAAGTTAATCAGCCATGCTACACGATAATTTGGTTTCTGGATTCAAACTAAGTCGCAATAGATTTTAATTTTTAATTTAAACCCTTATTTTAAATTAAATCATTAAATTTTTTTGTCTTGTTTTATTCTTTTCTCTCGAAAATAAAATTTAAACAAAAATCTACATCTCAAAAATGTCCTTAAATTTTTTTATTTTCATTTCAATTTTTTCATTTCTGATTCACGAACAAAAATTTTATGTCGCAGCTGCAGAGTTAAAATAATTTCTATAATATTAGGGCAATCCTTAACCTCAGAGTTAAAATAGAAACACGGAGAAAGGTCACTCGGCTAATACCTCAATGTAAAAACTGCCAAGATTATAGTCATACACAAAAGTAATGCCATCGTGAAGCACGATGTGTTAAATGTGCAGGAAAACAGGCAGGAAACGACTGCACAGTTCCCCGAATTACAACACCGAAGTGTATCAACTGTAATGGCCAACATCCAGCCAACTAAAGAGGATGTGAAGTATCAATAGAACTACAAAAAATGAGAGATAAATCACGCAAACCAGATACAACAAGAAACGCACAATCTATAAAAAACCACGGAGCATAAATCGTCAACTCCTAATTTTAACAAAGAGAGCGAGTAAATGAAAACGTTACTTATGCACAAATAGTTCGGCAATCAAAGCAGAAACAGTTAAAAGTGGATCTCATTTTACAGGACATACTGAGAAATCTAGAGAACCTCAACAAAAGACTTATTTCACAGGAAATGCAGAACACACTAGAAGAAATGAAATCACAAACTAGTTTCAATAAAAGAGTAGAAGAAAACCTTGATCGAGTGTATCAAAATATAAATTATATAAAATCGAATTATAAACCAAAGAAATGAATAAAACATTACGAATTGTAACCTGGAATGCAAATGGCACCACATTCAAGAACTAGATATATGTATTTTTAAACATGCATAATATAGTTATATGTCTTATATCAGAAACCCATTTCACCAAAATTTCATTCTGTAAAATAAAAGGATATAATTGCTACCATGCATTACATCCAGAGAACATAGCTAGAGGTGGATCAGCTATCATCATAAAAGATTATATAAAATATAACGAAGAACTTAAAGTCGAGAAGCTATCGATGCAAGTCACAACAATCAAAATACAATTAAACAATAGTAAAACTTGTAGTATCTCAGCAATATACTGCCCTCCAAGATACAATCTCAAACAAGTGATCTTCTTAAAACACTAGAAAATGTCTTTTTAATTGGAGGGGAGCATAATGCAAAAAACTCCTATTGGGGATCACGGTTAACGACTGCTAAAGGAAAAGAACTGTTGCCTACGGATATCAGTAAGACTCCAGATCTTATAGACTTCTTTATTACAAGAGGGATTTCAGATAATTATATCCATATAGAGAACAGTGAAAGTCTATCATCAGATCATTCAACAGTTATTATGATACTTAGCCAGACAATTATTATGAAAGAGAGCAACCCGAAATTAACGAGCTTCAAAACCAATTGGGATCACTTCCAAACACAGTTAACAGAAAGAATTAGTCTGCAGAACCCAATACAGGGGCCAGCCCAAATAGAAGACGAACTAGATAAACTCATCCATATAATATCCAGAGTGCTGTGTGGGAAAGCACTCCTAATAATAGTAAGGAAATGAAGCGCAGTACTAGCTATCCAAAGGAAGTGAGAGAACTTCTTAAAAATAAACGAAAAGCACGGAAGAATTGGCAAAAACATCGAAATCAGGAAAATAAGAAGGTATTTAACCATTTGTGCAACAAATTAAAAAACCTAATAAAAGACATTAAAAATCAGTCAGTTAATAAATACCTCAGCACTCTAACTGGGCAAAAAGATACTGAATATTCATTATGGAAAGCAACTAAGAGTCTTAGAAGACCCACACTTCAGGTTCCTCCAATTAAAAATAATGAAAATTGGGCTCAAGCAAAAAGCAGATTGGTTTGCAAATCACCTTGAATAAACATTCCAACCTTACCCCAAACAAACGGAAGAGGAAAATATCACCCCGATAAATAAACAGGATGAACTAAAAATTACACCTGTAACATTGAAAGAGAGAACTAAAATGGGAAATCAAGAATAATCTGAATGCGTATAAGGCTCCAGGATATGATCTTATAACGGGTTAGATAATAAAAATGTTACCGGAGAAAGCGTTGAGGAAACTACTGCATATAATTAATGCAGCATTTCGACTAAGATATGTACCAAGACAATGGACAGTTGCAGAAGTAATTATGATACTTAAGCCGAACAAACCTCCGAATGATAAAGCTTCATATAGGCCAAATTTTCTGCTACCAACATTATCGAAACTATTTGAAAAGGTTCTTCTTAAAAGACTAAAACCAATTATCGAAGAAAGGAATCTTATCCCCTTACATCAGTTTGGATTTAGGGAAAAACATTAAACGATAGAACAAGTACATCGAATTACTCATGTAATCGAGAAATCACTAGAAAGCAAACAAATATGCTCAACTATATTCCTTGATGTAGCGCAAGCAGTCGACAAAGTATGGCACCAGCAGTTAGAATTCAAACTTCATTGAGATCTTCCGGAGCAATTTTTTCCCATTTTAAAATAATACATATCAGAGAGGCACTTCCGAGTAAAGTATGAGAATGAATACTCCCAACTAAAAAGAATAACAGCGCAGGAGTACCACAATGGAGTGTTCTTGGGCCAATCCTCTATATACTAGAGATATACCAACTACAGGAGCAACAATGGTGACTTTTGCCGATGACACCGCAATACTTGCAACAGCAAAGAACATCCATGACTCCACTAGTAAATTACAGAAGGCTACTAACCAGATATGTAATTGGACAAAGAAATGGCGAATCACATTAAATGAAGCAAAATTAATCCAAGTGAACTTTACAAATCTAAAAGTTAATCATATACCAATAATGATAAACGATAGTAATTCCGCATGCAAACACTGCTAAATATCTCGGCATGACCTTAAATGCTAAATTTAGATGGAAGGAATGTAGCAGAGTTTTTGGCAAAATTAAAAACTTAATAATTTTTAAAGAATAATTTTATTAGAAAATGATTACACTCTTACTAAATCTATCTTATTATATACCTTTACCCCCACTTAATCTATCTTATTATATACACTTATCTCCACTTAATCTATATCTTATTATATACACTTACCCCCACTTAATCTATCTTATTATATACATAAATATTTAAATAATGTCCTTGTGTTTAACCATCTGTTTTTTTTTTTATGGGTATACCTTTTTTTATTGCTTTTACGACCCTCATGGCTATATTCCAAATTAGGTTTTTCCTGATTGAACATATTTTTTTACTACAGGAACACATAAAAAAGAAGAGAGAAGAACTAAACATAAAATTTAGAAAAATGCATTGGCTCTTAGGGAGACAATCTGAACTAGTGATCCACAGAAAACTGCTGCTATACAAACAAATCCTGAAGCCTGTATGGACTTATGGTAGCAAAAAAAATTGACTGGAATTAGTTTTCAACATACCCGGTTATAACATACCCGGTTCAACATACCCATCATAATCGGTTATGAAATGGCGGCCACCTGGGATGGAAATCAGTTCCATCCCAGGTGGCCATATTCCAGACCAGCTTTCAAAATTCATTTTAAAATCCCATTTCCATCCTACATGCTTAATTTACGGGATTTTAAAATACAGGATTTTGAAATATAGGATTTTGAAAATGAGGTTTTGTAATTCGGGATTTCCCATTTTTTTCCCCATTTATTTTTGAACTATTCTTTGTTTATATTTACATAGTTTAGTATCTAAAATATTTATGGTGTTTTGATAATGTGTTGTATGTAATATTTCTACCTAGTTTACTCTTTTGTTAATTTAATCATTTTTTGCTTTGTTGGTTTTGGCTTTTGTTGGAAACATCATATCCGCAACTAACGACATATTTAGTTGCATATTTTGTATAATGTTATGATTCTTATACGCTGATGAACTCAATTATTATTTTATGATTTCAAAATTTTGCTGAGAAATGAAGTTATAGAGATCGTTGAAAACACATTTAAATTTTGATACCTGGAACGAAAATCGATTACTTTTACATACGAATTTTTTTTAGCTGCCTGAAACTCGAAAATTTATTTCTAGATTGCTAATTTGTGATAAAAGCAAAAAAATGATATACACATAAAGCCAATACGTAAAATGCGTGCGATTGAAATCTTGTTTCCTCATTCCAAATCAAACGAAGCGAAATACCGTAAAGATCTATGAATATGTTTACTATACTCGTATACATAAAGGAAATATGTTAACAAAATTTCCAAACTACAAAAAATTTGGTTTTCTCTTCAAATTTTTTTGAGTCCCATATATAAATACGACAAAATATTAAGTAACTTTGTAAGCCTTTAATGCTAGATACTTACATAGTTTAAAGAATTATGTTAAAAGATGCGAATAAGAAGTAAAAATTAATTTACCCCCTAACCATCCAAATACTTGATAAACATATACAGAGCAACATATTATTTTCCACGTCAACTTTATCTGTCGGGAATAAGATCACAAATAAAATTGTTAATAGTTCAAATTAATAATGGAGAAGAATGTGAATAATTTGTGACGGTAAGGTAAACAATTTTTGGAAATTTCCTTTTGATTTTAGAAATCTTTGAAAAATTATTTTTGTTTCGTTTGTGGTTAAAAATTCCTATGGATATAACTTCATTATTATGAGAACATATAACCAGGTTGTCTATCTCAAGTCGTGGAAACATAAATATTCATTCATATTTCAATCAGAACGTATTTACATTTATTCAAAAAGAACTTAAAATTAATAATTGTCGGGGTTGTAATGCCTGAACAAACAATATAAAATTAATTCATTTATGGTAATTGTGAACACTCAGACTATACTTTTATATTTTATTAAAGTATTTTTGCCGTGTTATGAAACATAATTCTGTAAATTAATTGCAATTTTGAAGTATTTCGAGCTAAGCATAATATGAATGATTCTCATAAGATGTAGAATTAACAAAATTATAATCAAGCCCTTTATAAAATTTTTTGTTCTATACTTATTCCTTAAACGTCGTGTTTCTTAAACATTGTTACGAATTTTCTAAATATTGTTACGAATTTTGTTCGATATGGATTCGCACTGCGGATTTTACAAATAAAACACGGCGTTTTAAATTACAAGCTTTATTTCCTAACACCTTTAATTTCTTCAGCAATTCACTAAGTTCACTCTTTATTTACTGTTCATTAATTTTCTTTTCTCTTTAAGCACACTTGTACTAACCGAGCTTGAAACAAGCATTTGCATCTGGCCTCAGTTACTTCTTGAACCCTTTGTGATTTTATTAATTCTCGGTGTCTATTCCTATCGACAGTTTTCACATGTTCTTCCTCTGGAATCAGACTGCCGCGAAAAGCATCATTCCAGTGTTACCGACAGTTTCGCATGTTGTGACCTATAGCTTCACGCGATGCTTCAGACGCGGGAACCTAGGTGCAAATAAGAAGTAACTGTCGACTTTTGATGTCACTTGGCTTAACATGCGATTGACGCAATTTTTCGTTACTCTGAACGCTGTATACCAATTTCTTCATTGTTCGCTTCACCAGCCCTTGTTCACTACAGCGTCGTCTAATTGAGCATTTGCTCCGGTGATGGTTCAGTTGATAAACTTTCCACTCCTGTGCTGCTTCTAGCCTCATCTCTGCCGCGAGTCGATCGTGACATCTCTCTTTCTTGTATGTCGTGACACATCTGCTGCCCATTCTGCGGATCAAAAATGCTGTACTCTATCTTGAACCTTGAAATGTTCGAACTGGTTTTTATTCACCTAATGTCTAAGGTTTCAAAACGTCATTTGAACGCTCAGGGCAATCTGTGGACCACTTTTCTTGTTTATGTTTGTTGTTGTCTTTGTTTCTTTGATTTTACTTTCATCTTCTTTCTGGATTCTCAAACTGTTCAACTCGGCCGTCTCATCAGTTTTTAATTTCTTGTAAACTTTCGTAACCAAAGACCTTTCAGTTTTTCTATTTCATATTCTTGGGCTCATACACCTGGATCCAGTTTCTCGATTTGCAAATTCTGTTGGTTATCCAGCTCGGCAAACTCATCATCTGACTTCTAAAATTTCGCCGTTTACAATTACTTTCGTTATTAACATGTTTCTCCCACATGGAACGCCATTCGAAAATCAATTCCCAATCTGTATTGGAGGAATAAGTAGTCCGAGGAATAATTCGTCCGATAATATCGATGCAGGTTAAGAATAATCGCCTCAATAAAATTATGGGCTGGCACTAACTATATTCAAACTCTCCACCTTTGGGTTGATAATATTTGAAAGTGTATACATTAAACTGTCGACCACCGAGTGATATGTGTGTAGAGTAGAATTCGTAACCATATGATAACCTTTAGAACCGCTTACCTCTTACCATTAGAATTTCCAGTTTTTAAATTTCGTATTCCTAATTCTTAATTACTTATGTAAGCAATCAGTCCACTGGTACCTATGCTGTCGATTTGATTTCGTTAATTCCTCCATAGCTCACCGAAGTGTTTCTCGATTCCCCGGAATACATGGAGCTCCGGGGGTTTCCCCGGAATCTCCAAGGGATTCCTTGAATTACACAGGGGACTCCCTGAAATCCTCAGGGGATTCCCCGAATTTCGCGGGGATTCCTCAGAACCCCTGGAGGATTTCCTCGTTATCTCAGGGGATTTCCTGCATTTACAGGGGGATTCCCCGGAGATTTTCGAATTTTTCTATAAGACATGAGTGAATGTAGGTGTTTTAGTACAAGTGCGAAAAAAATTCGAAAATGAACACAGCTAGTGAAAAAATAAATCTGTGTAGGTTATTTGTCAAAATAAAAATGTAAATAAGTACTGTCATGTATAGTCAAAACATGTCCTCAATTAATTTTTAGTGTATGTTTAGTGTATGTTATGTAAAATGTTTTCATGTTACTGTTGTCGTATTTTTTGGTTACTACTTAAATGGGCGGCATGTACTTACCACCGTACATGCCGCCCATTTAAGTGTATAGACCATGTCATTATGTTCGATTTTAATCCGTAGGAATTATTTACGATGTAATTGTTGCGCCCTCAAGTGGTGAATCAACTAGAGACGAGCAATACATTATGGAAGGTTTGACAAGTAGTTTTCTGTTTACGGTCGGTGGTTTTGGATTTATCATTTTGGATCAGACACATACCAAAACTTAACCATCTGCTACTAACAGACATATTATTCACATTTATAATCGTTACGACATGGGTCTTACGGCATTGATTTTCATGCGAATAAAACTCCCGGGATATTCAGAGCAATAAGACGGTACACCAAATTAAAAGTTGTACTCTGGGGATTTTTATCTGTAATTCGTAAAATAAAACGAATTTTGTCATAAATTTATAATTATTTTAAAAAATGCAACACAGATTAATTCTTCGGGCGAATGGATTTTTCTTTGACCATATAGTTTATACCGTTATCACTGATTTTATTAATTTAAATAAATCGTCGTGAGTGTCATTCTCATAAACTTTACTATCGGTGCAATACAGTATTTGATTTACTTCCTCCTCCACTTGATATGTGTAGATAACTTTAACCGATTTTTTTCGATAGCTCACCAAATTTTCTAGTAGCTTTTCATCACGACACACCATTGTCAGAAAAAAGATGCCGTTTGACTTGAGACCGATGATTTTTTTATTATGGACATCAAAAATGATCGAATCAAATGTTTTCGTTTTTCCGCGGATTCTTCAAGATACTGGATACCATCCTGTATTACATTTTGTAACTTATGTAAAGAGGTACATATTTATTTTCATTGTGAAATTCATTTTATTTATTTTTATAACCTTTAGATGCAATTTTGTTATTTAACAATTCGTTTTTATTTTATTTAATTACATTCTTTTAACTCACTATTGAGCCTCTATTTCTGGCTCGTCACTACACTATCATACTATCTTAGTGACTAAACTTGTTATATGCATTTACCTTTTTTATATTTATTGAACATGCTATATTACCTAATATTAATTATTACAATATTTCGTAATGCCTAATAAACATGTTTTATTTTTGTTATCGAAAAGTTCTACTTTTTGGTCAAAAACTTATGATTGCGTAAAGCAATAAATTTTGGAGTATAAAATATGTTTATTTAAAAAACATTGATATTTCCATGACAAGTGTGTGGCATTACACTTATCGTTTAATTTCAATCCAAAATATTTAGTGGCCACTTCTAACATAGCTGGATCTAATTCAACCGCTGTTACTTGTATGCGTAAGCATTGATAAATAATAGTACAAAGACCCTTACCGCCGAAGTCGATTATAAGGTTGGCGAGTTTTTGAGGAGTTAATTTTCTACTTTTTGCGGTAGCATATTATGAGTAAATAGCCTCTTTTTTTGGTAGCTCGAAAAGTCACAAACATTGTGAATGTCATAGAAAATAACATTTGTCTATAAAAAAGTCGAAAATCTTTAAATTAAGAATACAGACGAATTTAAACTTCTTTATTTGAATCGTAAAGATCGGCACTTAGCTTTAAATTACCACAAACGACCATCAATACATCATCTTTAGGTTTGATATACTTGTGTATATTATATATAAAATTATAAATAATTTAATACTAAAATGTATTTAATTAAGTAAAAAATAATTATAATTATTACAATAAACTAAAAAATACATCTTTATATATACTTACTTGGAAGTTGGCGACACTTTGACAACCAAAAATCATGAACAGCTTGATTACTTCGAATATTTTTTCGAAGTTCGAAAAATAGCGACAAAAATGACACCGTACCAAAAAATCTAATTACGGAAAATACGATAGGATAAGTCCTAGTTTCGACGAAGAAATTCGTTCTTTTTTTTTACAAAGGGAAAATTATGTTTTGTTTATGTGTTTGTGTATTATTGTTAATATGTGTTTTGGCATTTTTGACGTTTCTTTGATGTATCAGTTTTTTAACATTGTTAAAATTGTGATTTAAAGCTTCGATTGTATTTTTATTTTCTGTGCGTTCTAAAATATATTACGGTATAATTGACTTTCAGAAAACGAATAGAGATCATGCTAGAAATGTGGCTACGGCTGCTATTGCTATAATTGTATGTAATGAAGCAGCCAAACTTTTGTCTATCATAATGGAATTAATGCTTCAGATTGGCACTTACCGTAAGTTCGAATTTAATTAATTATGTAGTATTTAATATGTGTCAGTTAATAAATAATTTGATTCTTGGAGGATTTCCCGCATTTTCCGTGGGATTCCGGGGAATCCCTAGGGATTTCACCGAGATCTCCATGGGATTCTTCGGAATCTCCGGGGAATTCCCGGACTCTACGGGAGATTCCCCGAAATCTCCGTGGGATTTCTCGAAATCCCCAGAAGATTCCCCGCACTTCCTGGGGAAAACCCGGAACTTCCGGGAGGATTCCTTGGAATCTCTAGGTCATTCCTCAGAATCCTTGGGGGATTAACCGAGAAGAACCCTGGAGATTCCCCGCATTTCTCGGAGGATTCCCTGGAATCACTTATAGAAGTTTGTTCCTTACTGTAGATTCAGACTTAATGGCTTTGTAATTATTTGCATTCGATTTTAAATTGTTTCACATGGATTGTATACATTGAAAAAGATGTCGCACTAATGTTTGCATACACCTAAAAAAATTACATTTCGTTTTGCAATCAAAAGTAGTCGAGCATACAACTATTTGCTTTGCAAATTTTGCATTTTCAAATAAAACGAACAATTTTCTCAGGCCCCTGAAACAACCCTGAATGAAACATAGTGCTGCCGGTATTTTGACAACAAAAATATTTCTTTTATGTGACAAAATTGCGGCCAAACGGCTGAAATATGAGTTTATGGAATGAAAAAATATTTTATAATTGTTTTTATTTAGAATTAGGAAAAATTAAGTATGTCAAAATTTGTGTGTACGTTCGAGTGTTTTCAAGTACATTCATGCATTCCAAATTTGTGTGGTTGAAAATAATTGTATATAAAAATTGAATACTATTTTGTGTTGTATGCATATACTCTCTTTACTATATTCTGAACCTACTTTTTAATTTGTCAATGCCAAAATTGTTATCCATTTTAGATTCCAGAAACGTGACAATTATTCTCTAATATGAATAAAATCAGGGCACAAATATAAACAAACGGCAAAAAAAATTCCCTTTGCAAATACATATATGCAATAACACTTAATAAACTCGATTTCGACTTGTTAGGTCATCATCAGGAGTAGCAACGAGTAGATTTCCAGTAGAAACTCCTGATGATGACATAACAAGTCGAAATCGTTCGAGTGATGTTTTAAACTTTTTGAACAAAAATTTTTTTAATTAATGTAATTTTTGCGAAATAGACAATAAGTGTTTAATAAAAGTGTTTATTAAGTGTAAGTGTGTTTCGCAAAGTGTTTACGGCAAATAGTGTAAACAGGATATTAGCAATAATATTTCGGTGAGAATCAGAGATAAGAGAAAAATTTCGGAACGATTAACCAAGTCGGAATGTTTCCCACTAGGGAAAAAAATGTTAAGAAATATGCAAAGAATTTAAAAAAATGTTAAAAGTAACCGGTGATAAAACCGAATAATAAAAAGTTATATAAAAGTTCGTGGCCTTTTTTGGGTGACAATGAAACAAAAAAATTTCTTATTTCAAATGAACTTTATTAAACCAAATATGTACCATTTTAATCGATGGCCTTTCGCTATATTTCTGGTAGAGCCATGGTCCCATCGATGTAGAGCTTCTGTGGTTTAGATACGAAAAATCGAGACAACTCATTTCCGCAGGCCTCTTTTGAATTTAATGTAAAACCATTAAGATGGTTTATAAAGGCATTAAGATGGAATAAATGGTAGTCCGATGGTGCAAGGTCAGGACTATATAGTGCATCAAAACTTCCCAGCCAAGCTCTCTCAGTTTCTGCCGTGTCATCAATGATGTGTGTGGTCAAGCGGTATCATGATGGAACACAGCACCCTTTCTGCTGACCAATTCTGAACGTTTTTATCTGAATTGCTTGCCTTAAACGCGTTACTTGCTGACATTAAAGATTAGAGTCAATCGTTTAGCATTGCGTTTCTTGTCGTCAATCCTGGCTTTGATACCGTTTGCGAAGCGTCACATCGTTTCGTCCATGACCTTTTTCGCACAAAATTGTCGTATTTTATCGATTTTTCATCACCATTCGCTTTAAAATTGCCTCGATTTCAGTCCGTTTCAGCAGCGTTTTGCAGATAGAAATCCGGTCCATTAAATTTTTAATGGTTAATTCATGTGGTACCCTAACGTCATGCTTTTTTTTGTATCCAGCCATTTTCAAATAGTTTAAATCTGTTTTGTGACAAATATTTAGTTCTCACTTTAGTTTTTCAGTGGTTGGTCGATCATAGCAAGGGTTGGTCGACCATAGCGGCTCAGGCTTGCGAAAATATTTGTGCTGCTTATCTCCAAAAACAGCACAAATATTTTCGAAAGCCTGAGCCGCGTTTTTACCTTTGTCGTAATAAAATTGTAAAAGATATCGAATTTTTTCATTATTTATCTCCATGTTTAAAATGTTGTAACTTTTTATTCACTTCACCGATTTTAATGTTTCGTATGTCAAAGTGCAAGACCTTTCAAACACACATAAGGATTGTCCGATACAATCAATGGCTACTGAGATGTATGAATGTAAAGCCATCGACCGGGAAAAAGGCCACGAACTTTTTTGTTACCTTTTGCTACCCTATTGGTTGGCAAATCACCATGGAAAAATACACAGTTGCACAGCGTTTAGAAATTGTTAAAATTTGTTACAAAAATAATGAATCTATTCAGAACCATTATATCATAAAAAAATCATATTCAGCGATAAAACTCATTTCCGGTTATATGGTTCCATAAATAAACACAATTGTCGCATTGTAGTGAAAACAACTGGCATGTTGTTCATGAAACACATTTACATCCCCAAAAATTAACAGTTTGGTGTGGTGTAAATGGATCATATTTTTTGAAAACGAGGCATTGCGGCTAATAAATGCCAGTTACCGTCAATGGAGACCGCTAAAGATACTTAGTTATTGATTGTTTGTTGCATGGATTAGACGATTTCGACTTGAACAAGACGGTGCAATATGTCATACATCTCATGTCACAAACAATTTATTGAGAGAAAAGTTTAATAATCGTGTAAACGCTAAAAAATCCAAAGTAAACTTGGGGTTATGTTAAATTATTTGTTTACTCTAGTAAACCACAAATACTCAGCAATGACCTTAAACCCGACATTATTCGTGTTATTGGTGAAATAAGAGCAGATTTATATGAAAAAGTGGCCGAAATTGATGTTCCAGAATCGAATTTTTAACAAGATCCAGAGGCGGTCATTATAGTTAAGATCATTTCTAAATAAAAATGTCATTTAACTTAAGAATATTTTAAGTTAAAAATATATAGCTCTTATTTGGTTTAAACCCAGAAGAAGTAGAAATTATTTTGGCAATATTCCTCGTGTTGCTGCTACCTGGATTCTGAACGTGCAGTGCATTAATGACTCGAAATTTATTTTATTTACAGATTACTAATTGCGGCCATGTCTATACAATACATATTTGCTTTTACAATAACGTCAACAAGTACAAGGATAAACTCGCAGTTAGCCGTTCAACATTTATTTAATCGAAAAGGTTTTAGACCACCAAGGTAATATAATTCGTTGATGGTAACTTACATATTTAAACGTTTTATCAATAATAATTATTTTATAGGCACAATCACAATAACAGTCTATTTAAAATACAATATAGTTCGACCGCTTACAGCGTACCACCGAATGGGCCTTTAAAAATCTATAAGCACAACTCTCGAGATCTATTAGATCATCAGTTCCATCCAGTTATTATAAATAATTCAAAATTAATTGAGACGAATAGTGTACTATATCCACATACAATAATGAAGCGGAAGTCTATGGTGACCAAGCGGACTGCGATTGATGATGCTGTTAGTAAAAATATTTCATTGATTTTGGAGAATTTACTAAAAAGTTATGAAAACTCGCAATTACCAACTCACAATGAAGGTAAAGTTCTATGTTAATAACTAGAGAGCGGTAAATGTTAAGATGATTTTTAATTTTTTTTTTATTTTAGATATGCCAACGATAGTCAAGACCAATATTTTAATTAGGAGCATGGGACCTGTGTCTGAGCTGGATATGGTATTTTAGTTTTAACGGCGATAGTTTTGTATATGATTATTAAATTAAGGTGTTTTTAGGACTATTCGATGGATTGCTATTTCCGGCAATATTGGCGAGATAATCGTTTAAGTTTTCAAGGACCTATTAAAAGTTTATCGCTGAGTATTAAGGTAAGCCTGTTTACATGTAGAGGACCGTTTTGTGCATGTTAGCTAACTGAATTTAATATTTTACCTAATACACTCCTACGGGTTGAGAAGGTAAACACCATAATCATCTGATTTCTGAAATATCGTCATCTAGGAGTCTAAAATGGTTTAAAGAATAAATTCTGGAATATGGAAAATGGGTATGGTGGGTGGCAATGGGGTTCTGGAAGAAATGGTGGAATAAAACAAACTGGGACGGAACTCGATAATATCTAAACAGAAGTTTTTTAGAAGAACTTCTAGGATTTGGCCAACGATGACCGACCTAAGCTAGTTCTGTACTTATTATATGATGAAATTGGGTATGTTGGCTATTTGTGTAGCTGTTTCTGAACAAACCATAATGAAATATTTTTTGCTGGATGAAAATTAGATTCTAAAATGATTTTAAGAATAAATTCTGGGACGTGGCCAACTGAGACGGACGCCATTTTTGAATTTGAATAGAAATGGTGCTATAAAACCTTTTTTTAAAGAAATTTTGGAATATGGCCATATGTGTTCTAAAATGACTTTTAGAAGAACACCCAGAGAAAAACTTAGGTCAAAAGAAACAAAAATCTGAGTCTATTTTGCCAAAATCTTGGTGATTTTCGATCAACCAAATCTGTTAGTTAAAAAACGAAGAAGATCTTAGATGAATAAAATTTTAATTTAAAATAACCAAATTGTGGATATTTAATTTTTTACTTAGTTGATATAACCAAAAACATTTGTAAATGCAACAAAAATGGCGGTAAATGTTGCAAACGTTTTAGGTTGAATACATTACATCAATATGGGGTTACCAAACCGACACACACGGTAGAAGTTTGATTTCGATTTAATGAAACATTGAACTCTTTTCTTTATATTAAAAATTCGGTAGCAACATTTTTTTTGGTTAAATTAAACAAAACTACGTACCAACATCTTGGTAAATCAAATTTCACTCACTTTTTGTACTAACCAAGTAAGAAAATACCAAGTTTCTAAATTAAACAACAGATTTGGTTTATCTAGATCAGAATTTTGTGTTAAAACAACCAAATTAATTTAACTATGTATTTGGTAGTAATCTTTTATCTGAGTGAAGTTCTGATATATGGTCAACTGGGACGGAACTACACCTTCTCTTAACTAACCATGAATGGAATTTGGTATGGTGGACGGAAATGGGATTGTAAAATGACTTCTGGAATATCGTCGTCTGGGACGGAACTAGGTTATTTCTGAACAGATTATGATGAAGTTTTGCTTAATGCAAATGGGATTCTAAATCGATTTTTAAAAGTAGTCCTGATATATGACCAACTGGAATGTAAAAGCCTGGTTATGATGAAATTCGGTATTGAATGGAAATGTAATTATACAATGATTTTTTAAGAGTTCTGCAATATAGCCATCTCGGATGAAACTAAGCCATCTCAAACGATATTTATGAACTTGAGTGTTTTGGAAAGAAATGTGAGCATGAATATGGCAGCTAACAGGGGTGGGATTAGGTTATTTCTGAACAACGAATTTCGGAAATATGGTCAATTGTTTCAGAACTAAGCCAGAAATCATGTATTGTGCTTTAATTTAAAAAAAAATATTTTTAAATGGTTTCGAGTTTATGGAACACTCAGTTTGACGATGAAGAGTTTCATCCTTTAATTAAATGTTTCTTATTATAATTCTTTTAACAGTATTGTAGTGAACAAAGATGAAAACACATCCAAAAAAGTGCGCCGTGAAATTTATACAAAATAAATGGTCAATAAAACTATCATTCTTCACTGAATTGACTGACAATAAAACTATCATTCTTCACTCCACTAAATTGTGTACCATTTAGAACTGACAAGGCCTTTTAATTTGTTGAATTACTTAGTGATACTCGTATGAGAAGTCCCAATTTTAGAAAACTGATCTGGACCGATATTAGTTCAAAATTAAAATGTAATGGAAACTGCCACTTCTGGTTGCCACTTCTGGATCTCGGCCAAAAATCACTGGGAGATCCCCCATATTATATATTTATGGGAAAAACATAAATCAATTAACCGTATAGTCTCTACAAAGACCAAATTTTTTAATGAGAGGGTTTTTGACAAAAATCATAATTTTCGCTTAAATTTTGGAAACTATCTTAACCGGTATTCTTGCAAAATTACGAAAAAGCTTCCTATTGAAGCCTTCACTTCCGGCGGAAGGATTACGGACAAAATTCATCCCCTAATTTGTGGAAAACCATAAGTATGAAGCTTAATCCCGATCAATCAGTCTATCTATGCTGTACAGGGGCCAAATTTTTGTGGAGAACCGGTTTTGTGTCGAAACTCGTCCTTTCGTCTTAAATTTTGCAAAATTGATCTAGAACGGTATTGTTGCAAATTTTATTTATAATCTTTTAGTTTACGAGAAAGCTCCAATGAAAGCTACCGCTTCTATGCGGATTTACCGCTTCTGGTGGACCGCTTTTCGACAAAAATCAATAACCTTAAATTTATTAAAAAACCGAAGCAGGGATTTTTTAAAACTACTTGTTTTGATTTCGGCGATATGGTGATTCACCATTCGCTGTATCTGCAAAGATCACGAGTTTACGAATTAACTAAGTAAAAGAAAGTAAAACGGAATTTAAGTCATCAATTAAATGGATTGACGCTGTAAAATCTATTCGGCTCGTCTGGAAATAACGATAATTGCTGCAGCTTAAAAATTTCCATAATTAAATTTAAAACGCTTATATGCTCAAGGAAAGCCTGCCACGCATATTGAACATATGTGTGGAACCTATAAAACGGATGGACCTGGTAGGAAAACAAAGCCTTGTTTTACGTGGTGGCTACAATGGTAAAAAGAGTTTTGCACCAAATATTACAGACAGACAACAAAATTCGTTATTACTAATCGTTAAATGGTGGTTGTTAATAACAAATTTATCTGACATTTTAATTGACCCGAGGCAATACTGGACCTGGCTTCGAGATACGTTCAGCAAGCTGATTCACGAGTATAATCAAATAAGTCTTTACAATATAAAACATATTAATGGTCATTTGAACGATGTTGCTAAACAGTAAATAATTACGAGGCTTCTTCTTCTTTGAAGGCGCGATACCCTATGATGGCATTTGACCGCCTCAACAATGCTGCTCAGGAAAAGTCAATCGTCAACAAGAGGACGCCAGACACGGTGACCAAGAGTTTGAAGGTCCTGTTCTCACTCGTCTGGGGTGAACCAAATGGTTGACACCAGCTCAAGGAAAGGGTAGAGAGATAATCGCCTCCATTTTTGAACATTTCATGTCAGATGCCATCCCCACACGCTTGGATGACTCTTCGCCTCACTCTTCATCTTACGATAAAATGGGTCGAGGTGTCATTATTACATTGCCATCCGATTGATGCAATGATGTGGGCTGTTTGCTGGAGCATAGCGTCTGTTTGTTTAAGGGTGACGAGAAATAATTTCTTCACACTGTCACAACTATGTACAACAATTTTATTTATTTCCAAACACTTTAAAATTTTGTGAGCTGCACACTTCATTTTTAGGATTTCACCTCGGGAGCGATACGAAATCCAGCATTATAAAATCTCGCATTACAAAATCTCGCATTTGAAAAATCTTGCATATTATTTTTTAAAAATCTTCGTTTTTTTTAATCTATGTCATCTATTTTGGGGCCACAGCACTCCCTGCTCTTTCGCGATTTATTATTCCGTCTTACTTTAAGCATCATCTGCCAAATCGAAGAGGCTATAGGGCCGATTTAAGTTACCATCTGCACATTGCAAGCTCCATGCCAGCCTATACCGACATGGAAGATGGGTCTTGTTAATGTTTTTAAAAATAACTTATTTAATTTTTTCATACAATAATTTAATTCAAAACATTTATTTAAAATACAATTTATTAATAAAACTATCCCAATAAAATATTATGCGCAATACGCTGCAAAAAAATCTGTTTTTTTAATTTTAAGCCTTTTTATAATAATTCTTTTTATATGTTTATTTTTTTATAACTTTTTTGTTTTTTGGTATATTTTCGCCACATTGTGCTCTCTCGACCTGCGACTTTACAAAAAGGCTTTCCTTTCCCAAATTTTCCAATATTTTGTAAATAGCGGCGTGAGCTGACTATTACCTTGAGACGGCGGTGCTTCTATTTTGTGTTAGCGGGAAGGTCTCCGATCCATTATCGTTGTCGCCGATAGCCCAAAATTCAGGTTTATATCTAGACCGTTGACTGCCTTGGTAATAATTATCGACTTCGTTTGGTGGAACAAAGGCTACACTTTTAATCATCCTGATTTGGATTGAAAAATTTTCATCATTTCCATATTTTGCCACTAGTTGTTTGAGGAAAAACTTTGAGCGCACTGATTTCATATTCTAAGCCTTTTTTTAAGTTAAAAAATAACTGATCGTAGACTGTTTTAAATTTTTTACTCATTAAACAAAAAATCAATGGAACTATATTTTCCCTCAATACGTCCATGTATTGAAAGAAGTTGTCGCACTTTAGATGGAACTACATCGAAAGTTCCATCCATAATCTAACAACTTGATTCACCAAGGAGTTCTAAAGAAGAAATAGTCCCCATCAAAATAATTTTGCCTCCGTCAAAATAATCTTCATTTAATATGAATAATTATTCTTCAATGTAACGAAGATTTTCCGGAACTACATATTATATTTTCAAGAGTTTCAGGTTCTTTAGGTTTATTAGCACGAACTCGTTTAATTTTAATTTTTTGGGCCATTTTTGTTGGAAGATACACACGTGAGTGGCTTTGTTGAGTGAGTGGTATTGTTTCCGTATGTTTAGCACTTTGTTTGACATCTGCGTTTGTTTGTACGACTATCTTCTCTTGTGCTATGGGCTAATGGGAATGGTTTAAGGTACATTTTACTATTTCGTGTTCTTCTCCTTCGACACGAGTTTTTGCTTGCTGCAAACCCAATTGCAGGTTTTATCAAGTTTTTCGGCTTAGATGGTAGCAATAGCCGTCGACAAATAACTTTTTTCCTCCTTTGCTAGACGTGGTAATAGAAATATTCATAATAACCTACATATATGTATTTTATATAATATTACTTGTAATATATTTAATAACATTCCAATGTATTATTTAACTTTTTATTAATTAATTAATTTTTATTTTAAATTTTATTTATAATTATCACATTATAGCTTTTAGTATATTAATTATTCTGGAATTAATTCAAACTAAATATGTGTTAATGATTTTCTTTCCGTTTTTTAATTATGAATGTGACATATGTACATACGTGTAAAAATTCATTTATTTGTTATTTATTAGCCTGCTTAGTTATCATACATTTTTTATATATACTACTCAAAACAAAATAAGAAACACTTGCTACTAGGGTGTCAACTTTCGTTGGAAATCAATTTTACCAAAACTAATGATGCAATATTTTTCATTAATCTTTTGTATTTTTGTGTAACTAAAACCAGATGCATATCTCATAACTGTAAAACGCAGTACACTTCCCCGTAAAACAATAGCAAAAATAAAGTTGAAAATGCACTCATTCGTAAATTAAATTTTGAGTAAATTGGGTTATTTTTATCAAAATTAATTTGTTTTCAAATACAAATTGTGTGAAAATATTTTTTTATAGCTACGTAAGAAGCAAGAGTGACAACACTGATCCAAGAGAGAAAAAGTTTACGCTTTGTAGCGAGATTAATGGGAGATATCCCATTGTTCGGCACGTAATGTTTGGTTACGTTCTCGTGGGACGGGATCATATGAAAGAACACTTGGATCAGGCAGAAAAGCATCACAATTTCAAACGTCTACTGACGCATACTGCATGCTTTTCTAAGAGACAGGGAAAGGACATCCAAATCATTTAAAAATGAATTCCGTATGCTATTGAATCGCCCGATATCAGATCAAACTCGCAATCGATTGAAAAAAACCAGGGCCCCTATTTGGGAATTCGATTCGACCTGCTATTCGATTCGAATGATCAATTCGATTCGAACATGAATTGGTATTTGGGAATTCGATCGAAAATAGAAATGTACACTGTTAAATTATGAGAAGGGAAATTTTTTGTTAATGGTTATACCTATATTAAAATTAAACATCTTGTTGAATTTTGACAGTTTTGTTGTTAAATAAATTTAGCATATTAAAAAAGTTTATTTAAAAATAATGGGTTCAAATGCAACAGCAATATATTTTTCAAGTGACACTGAAAATGACAACAATTGTTCGTCGTATTTGCGATATAGAACAATTAGAGATAAGTTAGATTAGAAGAAACGCAACAAGAAAATGATGTACTGCATGAAGAAAATTCAATTGCAAGACAATAATTTGTTATAAGAACTAATATTTTAAATTCTTATAAGCTTTGTTTTATTATTTTGTAATAAATGTTTACATACTTTGCAAAAAAAAAAAAAATATGTAATTTTATTTCTTACAAAAAATACTATTGACGATAGTAGTGTATTGATGTATGTACTATATTTATATATATATATATATATATATATATATATATATATATATATATATATATATATATATATATATATATATATATATATATATATATATATATATATATATATATATATATATATATATATATATATATATATATATATATATATATATATATATATATATATATATATATATATATATATATATATATATATATATATATATATATATATATATATATATATATATATATATATATATATATATATATATATATATATATATATATATATATATATATATATATATATATATATATATATATATATATATATATATATATATATATATATATATATATATATATATATATATATATATATATATATATATATATATATATATATATATATATATATATATATATATATATATATATATATATATATATATATATATATATATATATATATATATATATATATATATATATATATATATATATATATATATATATATATATATATATATATATATATATATGATATGTAGTTATGTATACATCTATATATAAAACTAAAAAATAATAATGCATCGGCTTTAATTTTTAATTACTATCATTTTAAAATTTTGTGTCCTTTTTATACGGCTTCGTTAACAAAACTAACAACGAACGCAAATTCGATCATGAACGTACAAATGATGCTCGTAAACGAATTGTCAAATAAGGGAAATTTTCCATCGTTTCTTGTCTATACATTTTTGTTTCATTGTTGTTGTTGTTCGATTTCATTTTATACGTTCTCGAATTGCCAAATACCGATTGATCGAATATCGAATTCACAAATACCGATTGTTCGATAACGTCGTTCGATTGTTCGATATCGAGTTCCCAAATAGGGGCCCAGGTATTAGGTCAAGCAAAGCAGCCATACGTCAAATTTTGCTCCCTAGACATCATGCAGCAAGACTTAAATTTTGTGAAGAACATAGAAGTTGGCAATAGAATCAGGTCTAAAAGCGCATTGGAGAGCGATGTATTTACTGCTGTATACAAGAAACCGATTGTTTCGGCGGAGGTTCAATATGGGTTTGGGGTGTCATCAATTTGGGGGGAAAGAAAGAGCAAATTTCATTACCGATGAAAATATTGAGCAATGAACTAGCCAGCGAACAGCTCAGACTTAAATCCCATCGAGCAAGTGTGGGATATTCTCAAAACAAGAATCCATGCGATGATAAATCCTCCATTAACTATACCTGCGCTGGTTAATGGTGTTAAGCTTGTTACAGGATGGCTACTGCCGTCCTGCAGATTTCACTAAGCGCACGCAGAGGCCTTCACGGTGAATTTTGCCGGCTACATTCTCAGGGAGAAGTGCAAAGGGTCGTAGGGTTTGAGGCTTGCGTGGCTCCTGGCTTACACCGTGATTAAACAGATAGTTAAAAAAAAATAACGCAAATTATAAAAATAAACCGATGGTTCCGTCGAAACTTGTCCACCGGAACCTGAGGAGACAACCAAATCAATAAAAAAAAATAAAAAATAAAAAAAACAGAATAATTATAATGGGAGAGAGGTGCCTTGGCGCGCATCTGCCCGAACTCAAACGGTGCAAACCACCGGTTTCGATGGCAGATGCGGGCACCAAGAGACCGCCAACCACTCGCTGACACCGGGGGAGAAGTACCCCCCCCCCCCCTCTAATCACACCTAACCCGAAAGGAATTTAGCAATTCGTTTTAAACAATAGTTCCATTCACAACAACGAAAAGATGAGTGAGGAATGGAAAAAAAAAACGAGAAAAGCGAGACCAATATGCCCCGAGCGCGCAACATGCGCCCGCTATGTGGCGCTCGATTACAATCAACAAATTTAATTAGGATTTTAAAATAATCAAAAACAAAAAAAATTAAAAAAAATAATAAAAACGCTACCTTAAACAATAACCGACACGCGTTGGTGCGACCTTGTGGCGGTCGTGACAAAAAGCCGGTTGGCCTCCCGTGTCGTTGCGAGGCCTCTCCCCGATACCAATATAGATATAGATATAGCTTGAACGGTATTTCCGCCTTTTCTGTTAGCAACACATCGGGCGTTTGCTCGCCCCCACGTAAATAAAGTAACTGCCTCAACTGGCCACCCGTAAGAAAAAAAAACGTAGAAAAAAAATTTCGTACGCCACATAACGCGCAAAACATTCCAGAAGAATTTTTTCTCTTCTCTGTCTCGCGTTTACACCAAATCGCATTGATGTAAACGAGAGGCATATAAAAAAAACATTCTTATGGAATGCTTTGCTTTTACCTTTCACACACTCGATCCACATTGGCCTCGCTCCATCACAATTCCAATCAATGCAAGATTGGCAACCTCGCAAGGGGAAAAAACTGAGCTAAAATTTATCCCAGACACAAAATTGAATAAAAACGACACAAAATACGCCAAAATACGTGAATAGGTAAAATGACACGTATCATTATACCACCGAATTTTTCTTTCTGTGAGGAAAGAAATTGTTACCGACAAAACGGTCGTAACAAGCTTGAAGGGTGTAAAATAACCCAAGAAACCATCAAAAGGCTGATAAGAAGCATGGACCAACGATGTTTCGGTGTATTAAGATCAAGATGTTGAATTCCGTTCAATCCTGCTTGTACAGAAAACAAAAATTTTAATTTTTAAAAATAATATTTATTCCCACTTTGTTTTTGCTATTGTTTTACGGGAAGGTCTAGCGCGTTTTACAGTTATGAGATACGAATTTTTTTAGGTACAGAAAAAACAAAAGATTATTGAAAAATATCCCAACCCTTTCACCTCATTTACAATGACGTGTGCGTTCAGTTAGTTTGGCCCAACTTTAGGCTTTACATTATTTTGTGCAAGTCATTTCATTTTCCAGTCATCGAATTATTCCATTTGCCATTATTTGCAAAGGTGGATTCCTCGTAATATATGTCCAACGGCGGTCCCCAATTTGTATAGAAATTTAATTTTTAGTACAAAAATAAAAAAATATAATTTAATTTAAAGTACTGAAAAAAACAAGAACGACTCGATACGAAATTCCAAGCCTTCTCCGATTCGTAGCGAATTGCGCCACTGGGTGGATAGAAGTTGGTAGCGATTTCTTTTGTTGAACGGTATCTGTCTCTTAAACTGGCATTTTTGATTTTAAACACATGTTGGTTGTGCCATTCACGTTTCATACATCTTCACGGTCGGTTGGAGTGCCTTCTCGCTACCAATTAGTCATTTTGTAATTCTCTAGTTGAAAAAGGATGTTCCGTTTTCGTGCGTGATCCTTTTGTAGAATTCTAAGGTAAACACTACTCATAAAGTCACGTGATTCTAGGTTTTGATGTATTTCATCTAATTTCTCCGTTGAAGAATAACTTGCCAACTTTATTATATTCCGCTGTTCTTCCACATAATAGAGTAGTGGTTGGCTGCCCTGATATGCTAGCTTTGAATTTAGCCCGGATAAATTGATTGTGTAAGGTTCGTGTGAACCGGATTGTATAATATTATGTGGTGGATATATTAACGGCATATTTCGCAACTAGCAAAAAGTGGTCAGAATTGATGTTTGACCCACATGTGGTCTTAATATCCTCGATGTTATTAAAATGCCTTTTGGATACGAGGATGTAGTTGATTTGATTGACCGCTTGGATGGTGAATTCGCTTTCGTGAGAAGTATGTGTTGACCAGATTATGTAGGAGAGCTAGCTCGGTGGCAAGAGTCTGGGTCGATAGTACCACGATTAATACGATCTATATTGCCTATTTGCGCGTTGAAGTTATCGAGAATAATATTTACATCGTATTGGGGTATTTTTTTTAAAACACTTTCGACGTGGTCGCAGAAAGTGGTTATCATGTTCTGATTTTACCTCCGTTGGGATTATGTTCGGCCACAAATGAGATATTGAAATGGCGTTTGTGCAATCTGAGCTGACATATTTTGTTGTTTATGGATCTACAATCTGAGCGAATTGGCGTAAACGATTGCTGATCAAAAATCAACTCTGAACTCGTAATTTATCTAACTTGTTGCTTTGACAGATAGTAAATCTGTGGCGTTTTGGTAGTTTCTTGTAGTGCAATTGACAACTAGACCGAGCTTGTACTGAGATGACTGATCGATGATGGGTGAAGGCTCTCCGGGCGGTTTAAGGTGAATACATTCCACGTTTCAAATTTTAGATCGTTGTCCTTATTTCGAGTCCGATGTCGTGCTAGTAACAAACCTCTGTAGAAGGACCACAGCTCTTACACACTTAGCTCACTCAAGTTATAGAGTGGCAGCCGCGAGGAGACGGTGTGCGCACATATTAGCATTCCAATCTTGCTATCAACTACGAGGCTAAGTGTGGAAAATTCTCAACAAACGATGTATAATAATAGAAGATTGCGATATTGTGTTTAAGACACTATTTATAATAGGGAAGCGAGACACGTCGACCTTATGAAATCTCCAAGAATTCCAGCCAACTATACTGAGTTCGTTAATTGTTTGGAGGCAAGTTTGATATCATTGATTAATGTCCTTGGCAAGTTTGATATCATTGATTAATGTCCTTGCCAACAACAATAATTTGTCTACTGTAAGGATTTAATGCAAAATAAGTCCGTGTACTAGGATCATCCTGCTAAAATATAGAGAAAAAGCCCAAGTAATGATGCTGCTAAAATTATGCAGAAATTGTTTTTCTGCAAACATCAAACTAGAAAAAATGAAATGAACAACCAGTCCATAGTTTGTAGTGATAAACATTTCCAAGAACGTCACACCCACAATAACAAAAACAGAAAACTAGTAAAAGTAGCCAAACCTTATGTGACAAGTCAGATGGACCTGGTAATATAACCCACTACAATAAGGGTCACTCTTCAGAGCACTGAGCTATCCCGGCTCACATGCGTCACTTATTTCTAGGAAGTTAGTAAAATATCGTCAACATATTAGGAGACGGGAAAAAGGAGGCTGGAATGTGCAATCACACGTCATCCGCCTTTGAGTAATACATGAAAACTGCAGTGGTTTGGCTCTTACAACTGGTCAGATAAAAATAAGTGATATCCCAAACAACATCTCTTCAATAGATAATCCGGACTGGGGCTACCTAGAACCAATGCTATTTACCCGTAAGAAGACGAATTCGATTTTTATAAATTTGTGAAATTTTTTTTAAAACTCTTGGTGCAGAATTTTAAAGAAATAACATAACATCAAAATTATCTAGTAAAAATTTCGTATCTAGACCAATTGATTTATGAGAAACAAAAACTCAGATAAAATATCGAAATTGTAAAATGACTCAAAATTCAAGTACGAGTGTTTTCTCCTAAAACAATTAGGAATATTTTTGGAGTAGATGTACTGAACTTTACATACTATAAGCGATACCAATTCCTATTAAAATTTAATATTAAAATTTTTTAAAATTGTACCAATTGATTTTTACAGATGCTCGAACGAATTTGGAGACCCGATACTTATTTCTACAATGGCAAGCATTCTCATGTGCACACCATTACCGTTCCAAATAAATTACTACGCCTGGGGAAAGATGGTGATATTTTATATTCAATGAGGTGAGTTTTATTTTTAATGGCATATCATGGCATAACATTACGTCTCTTATACGCGTACACAATTATTAAATTCAAATGTGTAATTTATATATTTTTGAGGAATAATATGTATGAGTCCTTAAATAATAATGAATGACATTTTAATATGGGTTTTTTACATATATGGATCAAGTTTCAAAAATATAGCAACGTATATTGATGGTATAACTATTCGCCTGATGTGTGCATAAACCGTGTAGGTGTACGATAATGGAGGAAAGTTATTATTTTAGAAATTTGTACCGCTCTAAATTATGCTATCACAAAAAACAAATCATAGCACTTGAGATGAGCGAGACAGCGTTGAGCAATTACCCGCGTCCCAATCAAAAAATGTTCCAAAATAAAATGCAAAATTTCCCGAAATAATTAGAAGAAGAATATAACATTTAAAATATAAATATTGCTCCATTTCATTGAACTCTTTGTTATCAGAAAGGTTGTATCTAGGCATGGGCATCCCAACACTTGAAACCTCATCTTATTTTAAATAATCAATTATTTTGGTTGCCTTGCACTTCAATTTTAACGACAATTTTTGTTAATTTCGTTTTATGCTATACTGAAATTACCGATAATTACAGCCAGAAAAATCTGCTTTATTATCAGGTGGATGGTAGAAGAAAACTCTATTGATCTCAGTAATCTTGATTCACATTAGTAGAACGAGCATAACTGAGAATTTGAAAAAATCGAACTAGAGCTTGACTTCCCAAAATGTTCATATTCTTGGGATGGTATTATTAGTTCCTCGAGAGTTGTTCATTGCTTTCAAAGTGTTGCTCATATTTTTCCCCAAACGAGTAAGAAGCTCCAAAAATTTATTATGTATTAGTTTCACATTTAACCTTTGAATCTCGAGTAAGAGAACGATTCAATTTTCCACTAGAACTGCTTTGGATATGACGTCTAACCTCATCCCAATTTTTCTGTTTTCTAAATCTTTATAAAATCTCAACTTGCATTTGGGTTCAATGAGAAACCAAACTCTTATACGATGTCTTGTAGAAAGAATTCCATAGATCCGACCCACATCAGATAATATTAAATATTTCGGTAGAAAATATAAGTACACCAATATTTTTAATTTACTTGCAGGCTCACCATAAAGGCATCGTGTCCAATGGAACTTCAAAATTTCCCAATGGACAGACAATCATGTCCGCTAATTCTAGGAAGCTGTAAGTATAAAAATAGAGTTTTAATTTTATTTTATGATACTGTTGTAAAAATAACGAGACACTTTGTTGACTACATGAATAATGAAATAACGCAACTTTGTAATGTTCTGGACTTTCGTTTCGAACGAATAAAACTAACTACTTTTGAGCTGTACTCATGTCTTCGTGGCTTTAGTATTGCTACGAATTTTCCCTGTCAAATCCAGTTGGTATCACTGGATTGTGAATACCGTTATAAAGTTTGGAAATACCACAAATAATTTCTCACACTTCCGCCACTTAAATTAAAATTCACTCACATAATAGCTCGCAGGTTCATACCAATCAACCTTGCAGTTGTCCTCTATGGACCATTCGATTTTTGCTTCATCCTCAATGCATCCTTTCTAGAGGCCATCTTTCATATTGATCATTCTCCAAACACGGCTTTTGCTCATCACTGCTCTCTGCCAGTTACTAAAACAAGATTGACATAATATATGTTTAACACATTTTTCTAATGGCGGTATTCTTCTATATTTAAAAGCAATGTTCATTCTTGGGAAAGAATCTACAGGATCTCTTGTCGATGTTTGTAACTTCCGTACAAGGATCATTGCATTACACACACTGCCCATGTTCGATTACCTTCCCGTGAATTGCTAATCACCAATCACCGCTTCCGATTACTCGCTTACTGCTCTGGTAGTTATAACTGGTCGAACATGCTCAATCTCAACCCGCCTGTTGAATAGAATATTTCAATATTCTATTCAACTGTACTTCATCCGATCCAAAGTTAATCACTCTAATAATCCCATATTGAACGGCTGACATTCGTCCTAGCTATGTCTCTCTATCCTGCCCATCATCTAAACACCTCCAGCACCAACATTATCACTTTCATCAACTTTGCTGCACAATCCCGTATTCCAAATTAACCTAAACCATCCCCACCAGGTGATCCGCCATCAAACCCATTCATAGTTTCTTCTTGAATTGTGGCAATATCCCGATTGAATTGTTCATCATTTTCAAGCTGGCTCAGTTGATTTGTTTTAACTGCTGCCTCCTCGCCACTACACGATCCAGAAAGCCCTATGGTGTCGCCGGGCCAATGGTACTCCCTCCATGATCTTCGTCATCCGGTTCCATCTTATGGTCGGTGATTGCAACAACTGCTCCAAATCGTTATGTAAAAGCTCGACTTTCTGTTCCATATCGCCTACGTCATCATCTCTTTTGCGGGGATTACGTTTACAATTTGGTCCAGTTTCTTCTCGATGTTTTCATTGCCTGTTTTAATTTCTTACTTCATTTCTCGCGTTAATTCTTTACTTCTTGATCAACCTTTTTATCCATTTGCTGCGCAAAATCTCCTTTGGTTTGTTGTGTCTCTTTACTTTGTTGATCAATTTTTAGTTTTGTTGACCAAATTTTTGATTCATTTGATCAAACCTTCAATTCATTTATTGCATATAATCCTACAAAGCAACTAAGCGACTCTAGGCTTAAATCATCTGATATTCACAATCCCGGTGTCAAGTCCGGTTCGTACCACTGGATTGTAGATGCCGTTATAGATTTTGATGGTTATAACAGAAATATGAGAGTTCACACCGCTTGCGGTAAGTTCGTTAAAATACCGAATAGTAATTTTTCACACACTTCACTACCATAATACACACCATTATCTCAACTAATAATTTTCATAATTATTTATTAATTCACTATTTAACACCACTTATTATTTTCCCACTACTCACTTTCGCTTTTAATCTTTCGAATCTCCCAAATGACTGACTAATGTTGATTTCGATTGATATTTTCCTACTCTAAAAATATTAGCCACATTTTATACCCTCATTTTGTATCAATGGAACAGAAATGAACTACTCCGCTTTTAAATATCAAAACAATATATTTGTTTCATCTTTACGATGAATAATGAATTACGATTGCTTGAAAATATTTTGTTCTGACAAGTATAGAAAAAATGGCGCAATACAACCACAAAAAATGGGTTACTCGATCAAAAAATCTGGAGCAGAAAAAATTACCCTGCGTGTAGCAAAATATTACCCATGTGGTATTTTTTTCTCAATCGAACATTTTGACAGCAGTTGGAGTACCATTTTTATCCTCAGTGTAACATTTTTCGTTCAATCGAAATCAACATAAGAATGACTCATTGTGCTCGTTGCTCCAGTATTTTTGTACTGATAGAACATGCTAGACTAGCCTGCATTTATACGGTTCACGACGGTCCTTTTCTAGACTACCATAATCTGCAGTACCACAAAACAGTCACAAACCACATCTAATGTTACTATTTAAACTTAGATGTCACCAATCTCACTAAAATGTATTTAAATTTCTTCCGTCCGAATTCTGTGATAATTTTTAGTACTGTAACAATTATGACAGAATTCTGGAAGTATCCAAATTATTACAGCAAACTTTTGTTATAATTTTGACATTTCTGTAATAATTTTCGTGAGCATTTTCGATACATATCCCTGTGCCTACGAAAATTTTTATAGAAATGTCAAAATTATAACAAGAGCTTGCTGCGATAATTTGGTTACATCCAGAATTCTATCATAATTATTACAGTACTAAAAATTATCACAGATTTCGGACGGGACCTAAACCTTAAGACTGCGTTCATGACATCGGGAGTTAGTTCGGAAAAACACAATGGTATCACATAAAATGTATTAAAGCAACAAAAAAGTTAAAAATATTTCATCTCGAGTATGGAACTAGTAGGCGGGGCATAAAGCATTTCACGAAATTTGATTGGTTTTGAGTTTGAGTTTGGGAGCGAAAATGATGCTTTTGTATTTCCGATGTCATGTACGCAGCCTAAATGAAGAATATTTTCTGAATAAATGGGTCGGACCATGAATCAAACCAATCAAACATTATTGTTACGATTTCGCTGATTGGTGTAATGGACAAAGAATATAGCGTGACAGAGACTTTTAACTAACATTTTTTGTGATATTAGTGACATCTGGGTTTGGGTAATAGCATTGGAGGCACTTTTGTGGTATTGCAGATTACAGTAGTTTAGACCAGAACCGTCGAAATTTGTTGTATAAATTCGAGTTCAACGAATACAATGAGTGAGTCATTTCAGAGATTCGATGCGCGATAGAATAAAAGCGAAAATGGGTGCAATTATTTGAGAGGTTTTTTTTGGGAATATTCCGGAAGCGGTATAAATGACGAGAATGTTTGTTGTAAACGTCAAAAAATCCTACTTATATTGAAATGTCGTTCCAGTGATAAGAACCGGATTTGACAGGGCAAATTCGCAACAGTATTATATTTTTATAAATTAAATCTGCTCAATAACTTTCTTCCATATAATATTCTTAATTTCGTTTTAGATGCATACACAAAAAAACAACTAATGTACGAGTGGCATAGCAGTGACTCAGTCAATTTTGTACCAGGCATGACATTAAGCCAATTTGACTTGATGAGTTTCAATCAAACGAATTTTACATTTTATCGACGCGAGGGAGAGTTTTCTGTTTTGCAAGTGTCATTTAATCTTCAGCGGCACACAGGCTACTTTTTAATCCAAGTGTACGTGCCATGTATTTTAATCGTAGTTCTTTCGTGGGTGTCATTTTGGATTCATCGTGAAGCGACAAGTGATCGAGTCGGCTTAGGAATCACAACAGTTCTTACTTTGTCTACAATCAGGTATTTCGAATTAGTAATTATAATATTAAATCTTTCATAATATTTTGTTCCAATACAGTTTAGATTCTCGAACAGATTTACCGAAAGTGAGATATGCTACAGCATTAGACTGGTTTTTATTGATGAGCTTCTTCTATTGTATTGCGACACTGCTCGAATTTGCTGGCGTTCATTATTTTACAAAAGTTGGTAGTGGTGAGATCCCGTTAGATGAAGATGAATGGGAAGATATAATTGATACGGCAGAAAATATATCGTTAAATGCAAATACGCAAAGGCCATCAATAAACGATGTACCACCATCCGTAAAATCTGCGAGACGACGCAGTTCACTTATTTGTCCAATATATAATGTAACCTAAATATAGCTCTGTTTGAAACATAAACTAAAACCTGCATATATAATTTTAGGATGCATCACACATTATGTTTAAACCGACTTCATCGCATCTATCAACGATGGAAAGAATGACCCAAACTGAACCACCGCGAGCACCAAAATGGAAACAACTTTGGCTTTGTTTTGTGGGCGACGATAAATTCAGGCGAGACCGACAACGCGAGGCGACAGGCCAACGTAAACGCAATAGCACCATGATAATTACATTTTGTTGTTAATTTTCTTTTCTAATCAAATTGCAGGTGGTGCAGGGCGCCATGTTAATAGTGTCTCACTAATAGATCGAGCTGCCCGTGTTTTATTTCCTATGTCATTTGGCGTGTTGAATCTTTTGTATTGGATCGTATACGTTACGTATCAGGATGATTATACCTGGTGGAAAGATGATCATTAGAATTTTACTATAGCGAATTATAGGCAAAATATTATTCGGAAATGTTTAGCTATACAAATTTATGTAATTTCCATTTCCTGTATATTAGATTAATAAATATAGATATTTAGTTAAAGGTTTTCATGTATTTTTTTTGCTGGATAATCTGTGCACACTTATCCTATTGCATCTCTTCAACATGAGAGACTATGAAAACAATCGTTTGAAACACGATTTTATAACGATTCTATTATTAAAATATTTTGGCATTCTCCTAAGAACAGACTCTCTTTCTCTTTCTCTCTCTCTCTCTCTGGCACTATACCCAATCAAGGGATTTGGCCACCTCAAATGAGGTTTCATAATCATATTTTCATTTCGGATAATGAGCGATTAATTCATTGATCCTAAACCAGCCGTGAAATTTTTTAATTGTTACCACCGGGAATCGAACTCGGGACCTCCGGCCGCTGGTGCGAACATGCTGACCACTTCGCCACCGGGGCGGCAAGGAACAAGACAGACACTTGTTACAAAGTATATACCATCTAACAAATGTTACACTTTGTCAATTAATATAAAAAGAGGGTGACAGGCAATCACTAAGTCAAATAAAGAGCTGGTTCTAACTACTCTATAATCCAAAAGTACATATATGCAAATAGCATCAAAGAAATAACAATCATACTTGACTACATTCCACTGCCATCCATCCATTTGCCGATCACTGACTGAATGAAAATTCAGGCAGTAATTATGAAACATATTTAATTCTTTCGTTATAATGGAAATCTTACAACTAGCAAAATTTAACCCTATTAAAGTTAGCCGACTCAGCCGATAAAATGTCGATAATGAAAATTCAAACTATCAAACGAAAATGACAGCCGACTTTTGTCGGTTTTTCGGCTGACTATTTATACGAATCTGCATTACCATTTTTATACGCGTATAATATAAGTTGTGTTTGAAACTGCATTATCGGTATTTTCCGGCTAACACATTTTAGTCATTGTAGCCGAATCTGCATTATCGAAATTTTCAGTTGGTACTTTTTTGTTATAACAAATTTAATTTGTTCTATTTCATAAAATTAAAATAAATATTATTAAAATTAACCAAACGGAAGAATTTTTAAAATTAAAATCTTTAAAAGCTGAAAATTTTTGCTTTCAGATTCCAAACTAAACCTTTGGTTGAACGTAGCATGCTACTAACGTTAGCCGAAAGTTTCAGCCGAAAAAACACTGATCGCGAAGAGATCAAAGCGGCAATCGAGGAACATTGTCATAAAGTAACCAACATTATTAAAATTCATAAAAAGTCGACAATTAATAATGAGAAAACTATTAGACACTTCCCATTGTTTTATGTAGACCTGTTGCAGAGGGAAAACAATAAGGACATATACGAAATTAAGAACCTGCTATATTGCAAGGTGTCTATTGAACCGCCTAAAAAGGTAATAGGTATCTCAGTGTACAAATTGCCAACAGTTAGGACACACAAAGAACTTCTGCAATAGGCAAGCCAAATGTGTCAAATGCGCAGAGAGTCATCAAACAAAACAATGTCAAAAGCCGCGAAATGTTATACCAACTTGTGCACTGTGCGGACAAAAAGGTCATCCGGCTAGCTACAAAGGATACCTGGTATACCAGAAAAAACTAAATGCTCAACTACCGAGAAAAATAACAGTAGCAGAGCGACTACAGCAAAAGCCTAACCAACAATATGATACTATTAGAGAGGGGGTTTCCTACGCCCAGGTGACCAAAACCTCAAATAGCAATCTAAATCAAGAAAGCAGGCAGAAACCTGTGTCCAACGAGCCAACTATTAGTAATATAATGAAAATGCTCACCGAATTTCAGGCAGAAATGAGACAAAATTTCAGCCAGCTTACTACCACGGTGGATAAACTGGAAGATAATTCCAAGCCACCAAATAAACCGCTAAAACATAAAAAGTAAATGACTATAACGTTCCTACGTATAATTGCCTGGAATGCTAACGGGCTTAATGCAAGAGCTCAAGAACTAGAAGTATTTCTAAGAACCAATAACATAGATGTAGCTTTAATATCAGAGACGCACTTTACGGAGAAAAACTTTATCAAAATCACAGGATATAGAGCCTATTGGACATTGCATCCGAGTGATCGTGCTCGAGGAGGGACAGCAATCTTAATCAAACAAAATATCCTACATTTCCAGCTAGAAGAAATTAAGGAGCCATTTATGCAAGCTACTGTAATAACGATTAACCACGGTGGTGCTGAACTAAGTTTAGGGGCAATCTACTGTCCACCAAGACATAATATCGTAAGAAATCAATATGTTAACATTTTTAATAAACTTGGACCAAGGTTTATCATAGGAGGTGACTACAACGTCAAACATACTGCGTGGGGATCTCGACTCATAACACCAGGAAAAGGAAAAGAACTCCTAAGTGCAATAGAAATGTCAGGTTGTGAATATCACTCATCGCGTAAACCTACCTATTATTGGCCTACAGAGATCAACAAAGTTCCTGATTGACTTTTATATCTCGAAAGGAATAGCCTCAAATTACATTGAAGCCGAAGGTATTGACGACCTTACTTCCGATCACACACCGGTCTTAATGACTGTGAGTACATTAGTCATAAAAAAGAAAACCAAACTTAACCTTACTAATAAATTTGCTGATTGGGAATTATTTAGAGAGAAGCTGGACAATCTAATTGAGTTAAACGTTAGTCTTAAAACTAAAGAAGAACTTGAATTACAAACTAAATATTTTATTAACTCCATGCGAGAAGCAGCTAAAGAGGCTACACCCGTATTAGGTGAGAAAGTCGTACAAGAGATCAACTACCCCCTGGCGATTCGAGAACTGATAAAAGAAAGGCGTAAGAAAAGACGCATATGGCATAGAACCAGAAATAGTATTGACAAAAGAGAATTTAATCGGGTAAGTAATAAAGTTAACCGATTAATTAAAGAACATAAAGAAGCTTGTACTGAAAATTATTTGAAAGGACTGGGTCCTGAAGCTGACAAAAATTATTCTCTTTGGAAAGCTACTAAAAGATACAAGAGACCAATAATAAAAGTGCCACCTGTAAGGAACACAAATGGAGAATGGGTGCGACGTAATGAAGACAAAGCAGAACTGTTTGCACAACATCTGGCATCAGTATTTCAACCACACGACGTACAATCTAGGATTGACCCTAAACCAGTCTATAGGTCTCCATCAAATATCAGAAGTGTCACCCCATTAGAAATTGCGCAAGAAATAGACATGAATTTGAATCTCAAAAAGACACCTGGAATTGATGAAATTTCGGCAAGGATGTTTAAGGAGTTATCAAAGAGAGGAGAACTTGTCCGCCAGGACGTCTCGCCACTGCCGATGGAAACCTGCTCCCTGTCAGAATGGCAGACACTGAGCTATCGGGTTGAACATCAATTACAGTGTAATTCTAATACGAGTCATACGATCCACCATCATCATACGGACTACTCGATAACTCATTGATCGTCCGCCGGAGCTTTGATCCACCTGAAAGACTGCTCCTAAGCAGAACAGCTTTTGATCAGCTCGTTGATGCTGCTAAACTGACGATCGGTAAGATGGTATTGTAACGTTGACTTCATATTGTTTATAAAAATTTGGATGAGCTCTTTGACTGAGTAAGGCGTTCGACATTGTAGCGTGAGAGTCCACACGTGATTAGAGAAGTCCAGGAAGCTTTCATTAGGTTGTTGCCTTCGCACTTCTCCCTGAGATGCAGCCGGCAAAAATCACTTTGTGAGACATCTGCGTGAGCTTAGATGAAATCTGCGGGCCGGCTGCTGAGCCGTCCGTAACAAACTGTTACCAGAAATGACGAGTTTAAAAAAAAACACTTTATTCCACCAAAATTTGGTTTCTCTACAGTCCAGGCGGATTGACTATAAAAAAAAAGGATGAAATTAAATTTTACTCGATTGATTTAGTTTGATGAGTTCAATTTGCCTGAGTGAATTTGATTGAGTGAAATTTGTCATAAGCGCTACGACAGTTTGCTACATATTCCTACTTCGGTAATCTCGCAATTCATATCAGAACCAATAACATTGGCTAGCTACGAATACAATGCAGCAACCATTCAACTTAAATTCGATTGTCTCGTCACTAACCGTTACCCGGTCAGTCAACAGGGTTGCATCGTCAATTCCACTATCAAGAATCACCCATAGCCACGAGCATGTTTGGATCAAAATCATTGCGATGAACCCATTACAAATATATCGTTACAAGAAGTTTATGGAAAAAATCCTGCCACTGGCATCGCTCAACTTATTTTACCAACAGGAGAGTTGACAATAGAGTTAAAAGATGTATTCATAATTGTATGTATCTGGTAACTTTTTAAATTGCACATCTGTACCTGAGTAAGTGACCGACAAATATGTTTAGTCATCGCCTTGGTTGCACTACCCGTATGTATTAAAATCATATGTGGCGTCTGATGAACAAAATATTCCGCATGCTTGCCATGTGCAGTGCAACTCTCAAGTAAAAATTTTACAATGAACAAGATAAATCTCAATTAGTAATTACATCGTCATTAATCAAATGCGCTGTCAAACAATATCAAATATCATACATTTTCATTTAACACAATCGATTAGCATCCATCATTCGATCGAATAAAAATAAATCGAAGTCAATTTTAAATTCACTTCACATATTAACATATTTCACATGGTCGTACATTTTGACGAAATCGTGGGTAAACGCATCTTTTTGAAATTAAACTGATCCATAAGTAAAAATCGTTCGCTGAATATTAATTAGAAAATTCGAATAAAACTGTTTATATTTGTTTTTTTTTTTTCATTTTGGCGTTAGTTGCGATTTATTATATAGTTCTGTAATGCATGATTAGGTTCGAGTGTAAATTATAATACATATATATTGTTTATGCATGTTCCAAGACTGAAAATGTAAATGAGCATTGAGAATTGTTTAGTAATAAAGTAAAATACGTTCATTTGATAATAGACGTTGATATGCATAATACGCTATTAAAATGAAAATGTTTCCATCAAAACAACAACAATGCGTATAAAATTAATTTAATCTGAAAATTATGCATTGTCTTTATAATAGATTCACATTTAGGCGTTTCGAACTCTATCACGATAGAAAATCTATGTTATAGTTTATAATTTGTTATCGTCATTTAGGCGCTCGCAAATTATTTCATAAGTCCGTGATTTTAGACAAGATATAAAAACAATTGAAAGTACATATAATAAAAAACATTCCTAAACCAGTGAGCTTAGTCGGGCAAAATTCAATTATAAGTAAATTTTTCGGTAAATTCATCACATACTCTATGGCAAAGTGATCGAAAAATCAGTAAACGAGTTACCCGACTATGCGCCCGCGACCATTATGTAAATTAGATATGTTTTTGCACAATCATTATGTGTTACGAGGGCTGTGCCTGTGTGCCAAACTTAATGTAAATCGATTACTATGATAAAAGCTGGTTTTAGAACAGATTTTTCGATCAGTTTGCCATAGAGTTTTTCAAAAATTACTGAATTTAACAAAAAATTTACCTAAAATTGACTTTTACCTTAAGTTTGGCACACAGCCGAGAATGTTAAAAGGTTTGGTTTACAGCCTTGACCAAAAGTATTCAGCACCCTATAAATTTTGAGCGTATAGCAGAAAACAACCCCTATTATTTATTGGTTATTTTTTCGACATCTATGTGGCAATAAACCATCTGGTGTAATAAAATTTGTTATTTTTCCATTTTGTATTTATTCATCAGTTCGCTACTTACGCTCATTGTTTACACATCCTGTGATCCAGTGCACTTTTGGTGTTTTGATCTGTTTAATTTAGTGATATTAACGCAATATGCCGAAACAAAAAGAGTTAAGTTTCCAACAACGTGTACAGATACAGCTTCTGTATGAGCAAGGGAAATCACAAGTAGGCATTTCTAAAACTTGAAATTTTCACGCCGAACTGCGCAATATACTGTTGAGCGATTCTCTGCTAGTAGATTACACAGTAAAAGAAATAGAACCGGGCGCAAATGCATCACCACATACCGTGAGGACCGAAAATTAGTCACAGAAGCTTTAAAAAATAGGAAAAAAAATTTCAGACCTCGCTGCTGAGTTGTCAGTAGAAATTAAGAAACCAATCTCTGCTCGCAGAAGGCGTCAGGTAGCTGGTCTGAAAGGCTGTAAAGCCAGAAAGAATCCATAGAAGCCAAGAAGCCAAAACAAGAAGGCTCGGTATAAATGGGCCCTAAAATACTGGTGTGCCTTTTTTGTGTCGCCGGGTAGGCGTAGCATTTAGTTCAGAGTGTGTGGTACCAACCGTAAAACACGGCGGGGCGGCATAATGGTCTGGGACTGCATGAATAATTCTGGAGTTGGCGAAATGTGCGTGTGTGAGGGCCACATGAACTCTTCAAAATACATAAACGTCATAGAATCTGCGTTGCTGCCTTGAACCCTATAGAACATTTATGGAGTTTATTAAAACGCAGAGTCAGGCGAGGCGCTACACAATACATAACAAAGAAGACCTAAAACGCTGTCTGCACCAAGAATGGAGTGCCATACGTCCTGCAGAATGTAACAAACTTGTAAGCTCGCTCTACCCAAAAGAATTTCTGCCGTAATTAAGGCAAAGGGTGCACTCACAATATATTAATTTTATATAAATAAATAGTAATGTCAACCTATAAAAATTGTTTCAATTTATTTCAAATTGATACTCCGAAAAAATTTGGAAGATATCATGGGTGCTCAATACTTTTGGCCAAGACTGTACAACCGAAAGGCAGACGTTTAGATCCCTTAGAATCTTACGAAATTCGAAAATCAATATTTCTCAACTAAAATATCCTTAACGAACAAAGAGAAATTCGTTTCTCACCAATTACAGACCCCGCCCTTTTCTATTATCACGTTCATAATAATTTAACCGATATGTCGAGTAATTAAATGTACTTCAATATACCTTGAATTTTGTTAATCATCAGATGACTAATCGTCTACCTGCTGCCTTAGATTAATTTTTATTGCCTATTTTTTGTCCCACCGTCTTTTATTTATTTTTTGCATATTTCTACTATACATATAACAAAATTTTTACTTTTACAAATCAGTAGACACTCCTGATTATGATCCTGATTATCTCTAAGAATTCATCGTAATTTACATCAGTGGTTGACATACACTTTAGAACAAAAGTCAAAATACACCTGCTGTTTCTAGTCTTCCTTATCTACCAAAAAAAAAAAAAATTTGGTTTCATTTAAGTCCAAACCACACAAATGTGTGAGTAAAAAAACATAGTATGTAATGGCGTTTTTGTAAAAAATATCGCTTGATTTGAAGTACAACCAACACAATTGTGTGTATAGTTATAGTGTTTTTTCGGACGAAAATAAGTTTAAAAGGAATACACAAATGTGTAATTTGGTTCAAAACACATACAAAAATAAATTTTTGACATGATTTTTTTCTTCTTTTTGACATGACACACAATTGTGTGGCTGGGCAGGAAAAGGGATATTTCGTAAACTACATTCGATTTCCAAATTATTTTTTTTGAAAAATGTTTATTTTTTGAAATGAAAATGTCTCATGGATAAATAAGATCTTACTCTTAGTATGGCATGGAATTGCCTCGGCAGATCTCTATGCAGCTTGAATTCCAATTCTAACGTTCTTTCAATAATGTTGGTGATCCTATGCACCTGTTCAATTGTGGAGTACTTTTCTCTGAACCCAAATTGATGTGGAGGAATTAGTGGTCGGTTCTCTTTTAGTAATAATTTTTCAAAGAATTTTGACATAATTGGCAGCAATGAAATTGGCCTGTATGATTTTTTATCGTTAGGCGGTTTATCAGGTTTTGCTATCATGATTACTTCTGCCACTTTCCACTGCCACGGAACATATTTTAATTGAAAGCTTGCATTGATTATGTGTACAGTGTAATAGCTTACGAGATCCTTCTTCTGGTAGAGCCTTGATTATTTGGCAAGTAATCAAGTCATACCCTGGGGCATTTTTAACATTCATGTTGCTTTTCACTTCTTCTATTAATTGTCTGAGAGTTACTATGCGATTTTGATATATCATCTAGCTTGTGGATTGACATTATATTTTCATTTGCCTTTTGTCTTTGTAGTGGTTGGAAGGTATCCTCGAGATACTCCTCAAACAGATCAGCCTTCTCTTTAAGGCGTCTGGTCCAGGTTCCATCCTCCTTTTTAAGTGAAGGCACTTGTATTTTGGGTTTTTGAGCCTCTTTGCCTCCTTCCACAGTGAATGATCAGAAATGTTTTCATCGGATAGGCTATAACAAGATGTCTGTTGATTGATGCATTTTTAACTTCTTTAAGAAGAGATTTGAGACTGTTACCTAAATTGTTAGGAATTGTTTTGTTCTCCGGTGTTCTAGTTATTTGCCAAGTATTACGTGCGCGTCTTTTTTCTCTTATTAGTTCCCTAACAGTTCCATTGAGTTGTTTTAATTCATCTTCCAACTGGTGAGAATTTTTTATCGGTACTTGAAGAGTGATTTTTTCCTCCTTTACTTCACGAAAGAGATTCCAGTTTGTTTTTGAATTTGTTAATCTGGGTGCACTCTTCTTTTGAATTACCATTTTACTGACTGTCATGATAACCGGGGAATGATCCGATACTAGAGAATTACTGTCTTCAATGTGAATGTAGTTCTGAGATATGCCTCTTGCTACATAAAAGTCTATTAAGTCAGGTAGATACCTGACCATAAGATTCATTCCGTCACTGAGCTAGTATGTTGGGGAACCTATAGAGTAAAATTCACATTTTGATGTCTGCCCTGCTTGAAGCAATTCTTTATCTTTTGACGTCGTAAGTTTAGAACTCCAATAGGTGTTTTTTGCATTAAAGTCACTTTCAATAATAAAATCACGTCCAAGCGATTTTAATAGTTTAAGGTAGTTCTCATTTTTTAAGTTATGCCGGGGAGGAAAATATATTGCAGGGACAGTAAGCTATCTGTGTTTAATTTTGATCCTTACAGTAGTGACTTGCATTGTGACTGATGAGTGTAGGCCATCTGGCAGAAAGAAGGTTCCTGCTAGTCCTCAGTATGTAACGATTTTCAACAAAACATTTACTAAGAAACTTTTGTTGTGGCGGTTGTCACAGAGATTACCTGAAATTCGGTTACCGTCGACAATAAGTGTAGGCCATCTGTAATCCAAATAATGTAGCCCATTTGTGTATACGAGGTGGAAAGAAGGTTCGTGCCCGTCTGAGCACCGGAAAATTCCCCGGGGGAAACCTCCGGGAAATCCCCTGAAGAAATCACCGGGCAAACCCATGGAAAAATCACCGGGGAAATTCACGGAAAAATCCCCTGGGGAAAGCCCCCGTGGAAATCCTCAGGAAATCCATGGGGAAATCCCCGGGGAAATACCTGGGAAAATCACTGGGAAAATCCCCGGAAAAATTACCGAGGAAACCCCAGAGGAAATTGTCCAGGAAAATCCCCGGGGAAATCAATGGATTTTTCGGGGGATTCCCCTGGGGAATTTCCCCGATGATCTCCTTGGGTGATTTCCCCGGGGATTTCCCCGGAGATTCCCATGAGGAAACCCCCGGGGAAATACCTGGAAAAATCACCGGGAAAATTCCCGGGGAAATTCCCGAGGAAACCCCAGAGGAAACTTTCCAGGAAAATCCCCGGGGAAATCCATGGATTTTTCGGGGGATTGCCCTGGGGAATTTCCCCGGGGATCTCCTTGGGTGATTTCCCCAGGGATTTCCCCGGAGATTTCCATGGGGATTTGCCCGGTGATTTCCCCGGGGATTTCACCGGAGATTTCCTCTGGGATTTCCCCGGGAATTCTGGGGAATTTCCCCGGGGATCTCCTTGGGTGATTTCCCCGGGGATTTCCCCGGAGATTTCCTCGGGGATTTGCCCGGTGATTTCCCCGGGGATTTCCCCGGAGATTTCCTCTGGGATTTCCCCGGGAATTCTGGGGAATTTCCCCGGGGATCTCCTTGGGTGATTTCCCCGGGGATTTCCCCGGAGATTTCCATGGGTAAATCCCCGGGGAAATACCTGGGAAAATCACCGGTAAATCCTCGGGGAAATTCCCGAGGAAACCCCAGAGGTAATTTTCTAGGAAAATCCCCGGGGAAATCAATAGATTTTTCGGGGGATTCCCCTGGGGAATTTCCCCGGGGATCTCCTTGGGTGATTTCCCCGGGGAAATCCATGGATTTTTCGGGGGATTCTGGGCAATTTCCCCGGGGATCTCCTTGGGTGATTTCCCCGGGGATTTCCCTGGAGATTTCCTGAGTGATTTCCCCGGAAATTTCCCCGGAGATTTCCTCTGGGATTTCCCCGGGGAAATCCATGGATTTTTAGGGGATTCTGGGGAATTTCCCCGGGGATTCGGGGGATTCTGGGGAATTTCCCCGGGGATCTCCTTTGGTGATTTCCCCGGGGATTTCCACGGAGATTTTTCGGGGGATTCCCCTGGGGAATCTCCCCGGGGATCTCCTTGGGTGATTTCCCCGGGGAAATCCAAGGATTTTTGGGGGATTCTGGGGAATTTCCCTGGGGATTCGGGGATTCTGGGGAATTTCCCCGGGGATCTCCTTGGGTGATTTCCCCGGGGATTTCCACGGAGATTTCCTGAGTGATTTCCCCGGGGATTTCCTGAGTGATTTCCCCGGGGATTTCCCCGGAGATTTCCTCTGGGATTTCCCCGGGGATTTTACTGGGTATTTGACTGGGGATTTCCCTGGGGATTACCGGGTATTTGACTGGGGATTTCCCTGGGGATTTGCCCGGCGATTTCCTCGGGGATTTCCCCGGAGATTTCCTCGGGGATTTGCCCGGCGATTTCCTCGGGGATTCTCTGGGATTTCCTGAGTGATTTCCCCGGGGATTTCTTGAGTGATTTCCCCGGGGATTTCCCCGGAGATTTCCTCTGGGATTTCCCCGGGGATTTTACCGGGTATTTGACTGGGGATTTCCCTGGCAATTACCGGGTATTTGACGGGGGATTTCTCTAGGGATTTGCCCGGCGATTTCCTCTGGGATTTCCCAGGAGATTTCCTCGGGGATTTGCCCAGCGATTTTCTCGGGGATTCTCTGGGATTTCCCCGGGAATTTCCCCGGAGATTTCCTCGAGGATTTTTCTGGAGATTTTTTCGGGGATATCCCCGGGGATTTAAATGGGTAATTGACCGGAGATTTCCCTGGGGATTTCCCGGCAATTTCCCAGGAGATTTCCACGGGAGATTTCCTCGGTTTTTCCCCCGGGATTATTCCCCGGGGGACAGACTTTGGGGACAAAAATTGGGTACACAATTTGGGGACAGAATTTGGGGACAGAATTTTGAGACAGAATTTGGGTACACAATTTTGGGACAGAATTTGGGTACACAATTTGGGGACAGAATTTGGGGACTGAATTAAGGGACAGAATTTACAGACACAATTTGGGGGACAGAATTTGGGGACAGAATTTGGAGACAACATTTGGGGACAGAATTTGGGGACAGAATTTGGGGACAGAATTTGGAGACAGAATTTTGGGACAGAATTTGGGAACGGAATTTGGGGACAGAATTTAGGAACAAAATTTGAGGACAGAATTTGGGGACAGAATTTGAAAACAGACTTTGGGGACAAAACTTAGAGACAGAATTTGGGGACAGAATTTGGGGACAGACTATGGGGACAAAATTTTTGGGACACAATTTGGGGACAGTATTTGGGGACAGAATTTGGGGACAGAATTTTGGGACAGAATTTGGGGACAGAATTTGGGGACAGAATTTTAGGACAGAATTTGGGGACAGAATTTGTAGACAAAATATGGGGACACAATTTGGAGACTGACTTTGGGGACACAATTTGGGGACACAATTTGGGGACAGACTTTAGGGAACAAACATGGGGACAGAAATTGGGGAAAGAGTTTACGGACAAAATTTGGGGACACAATTTGGGGACAAAATTTGGAGACAGAATTTAAAGACAGAATTTGGGGACAGAATTTCGCGACAGAATTTTGGGACAGAATTTGGGCACAGAATTTGGGGACAGAATTTGGGGACAGAATTTGGGGACAGAATTTCGGGACAGAATTCTGGGAGAGAATTTCGCGACAGAATTTTGGGACAGAATTTGGGGACAAAATTTGTAGACAAAATTTGGGGACAGAATTTAGGAACAGAATTTGGGGACAGAATTTGGGGCCACTATTTGGGAACAGAATTTGGGACAGAATTTGCGGACAGACTTCAGGGACAACATTTGGGGACACAATTTGAGGACAGTATTTGGGGACAGAATTTAGGGACAGAATTCGGGGACAGAATTTGGGGACAGAATTTGGGTACACAATTTGGGGACAGAGTTTGGGGACACTATTTGGGGACAGAATTTGGAGACAGAATTTGGGGACAGAATTTGGGGACAGAATTTGGGGACAAAATTTGTAGACAAAATTTGGGGACAGAATTTTAGGGCAGAATTTTGGGACAGAATTTTGGGACAGAATTTGGGGACAAACTTTGTAGACAAAATTTGGGGACTGAATTTGGGGACAGAATTTGGGACACAATTTGGGGACAGAATTTGGGGACAAAAATTGGGTACACAATTTGGGGACAGAATTTTGTGACAGAATTTTGGGACAGAATTTGTGTACACAATTTTGGGACAGAATTTGGGTACACAATTTGGGGACCGAATTTGGGGACAGAATTTGGGGACAGAATTTCGCGACAGAATTGTGGGACAGAATTTGAAGACCCAATTTGTAGACAAAAGTTGGGGACAAAATTTAGGCACAGAATTTGGGGAGAGAATTTGGAGACAGTATTTGGAGACAGAATTTGGGGACAGAATTTGGCGACAAATTTCGCGACAGAATCTTGGGACAGAATTTGGGGGCAAAACTTGGGGACAAAATTTTGGGACAGAATTTAGGCACAGAATTTGAGGACAGAATTAGGGGACAGAATTTGGGTACACAATTTGGAGACAGAATTTGGGGACACTATTTGGGGGCGGAATTTGGGGACGGAATTTGGGGACAGAATTTGGGGACAAAATTTGTATACAAAATTTGGGGACAGAATTTGGGGACAGAATTTGGGGACACAATTTGGGGACAGAATCTGGGGACTGAATTTGAGGACAGAATTTGGGGACACAATTTGGGGACACAATTTGGGGACACAATTGTCAATTTTGGAACACAATGATAAGGTCCCCAAATTCTGTCCCAAAATTCTGTCCCCAAATTCTGTCCCCAAATTCTGTCTCCAAATTCTGTCCCCAAATTGTGTCCCCAAATTTTGTCCCCAAACTCTTTCTTAAAATTCTGTCCCCAAGTTTTGTCCCTAAAGTCTGTCCCCAAATTGTGTCCCCAAATTCTGTCCCCAAATTGTGTCCCCAAATTGTGTCCCCAAATTGTGTCCCCAAATTCTGTCCACAAATTGTGTCCCGAAATTCTGTCCCTTAATACCGTCCCCAAATTCTGTCCCCAAATTGTGTACCCAAATTCTGTCCCCAAATTCTGTACCCAAATACTGTCCCCAAATTGTGTACCCAAATTTTGTCCCCAAAATTTGTCCCAAATTGTGTCCCAAATTCTGTCCCTAAATTCTGTCCCCAAACTCTGTCCCTAAATTCTGTCCCCAAATTCTGTCCTAAAATTCTGTCCCTAAATTCTGTCCCCAAATACTGTCCCCAAGTTTTGTCCCTGAAGTCTGTCCCCAAATTCTGTCCCCAAATTCTGTCCCCAAATTGTGGCCTCAAATTCTGTCCCTAAATTCTGTCCCCAAATTCTGCCCCCAAATTTTGTCTACAAATTTTATCCCCAAATTCTGTCGCGAATTTTTGTCCCAAAATTCTGTCCCCAAATTCTGTCTCCAAATTCTGTCCCCAAATTCTGTCCCCAAATTCTGTGCCTAAATTCTGTCCCCAAATTTTGTCTCCAAATTTTGTCCCCAAATTCTGTCCCTAAATTCTGTCGCAAAATTATGTCCCTATATTCTGTCCCCTAATTCTGTCTCCAAATTCTGTCCCCAAATTGTGTCCCCAAGTTTAGTCCGCAAACTCTTTCCCCAATTTTTGTCTCCAAGTTTTGTCCCTAAATTCTGTTTCCAAATTGTGTCCCCAAATTGTGTCCCCAAATTCTGTCCCCAAATTGTGTCCCCAAATTCTGTCTCCAAATTATGTCCCCAGATTTTGTCAACAAATTCCGTCTACAAATTCTGTCCTAAAATTCTGTCCCCAAATTCTGTCCCCAAATTCTGTCCTCAAATTCTGTCCCCAAATTCTGTCCCCGCAAATACTGTCCCCAAATTGTGTAACCAAATTTTGTCCCTAAAGTCTGTCCCCAAATTCTGTCCCCAAATTCTGTCTCTAAGTTTTGTCCCAAAAGTCTGTTTTCAAATTCTGTCCCCAAATTCTGTCCCAAAATTCTGTTTCAAAATTCTGTCCGTAAATTCTGTCCCCAAATTCTGTCCCCAAATTCTGTCCCAAAATTCTGTCCCCAAATTCTGTCCTCAAATTCTGTCCCCAAATTTTGTCTACAAATTTTGTCAACAAATTCTGTCCCAAAATTTTGTCCCCAAATTCTGTCCCCAAATAGTGTCTCCAAATTCTGTCCCCAAATTGTGTACCCAAATTGTGTACCCAAATTCTGTCCCCAAATTCTGTCCCCAAAATCTGCCCCTAAATTCTGTCCCCAAATTCTGTCCCCAAATTGTGTCCCCAAATTTTGTCCCTGAAGTCTGTCCCCAAATTCTGTCCCCAAATTGTGGCCCTAATTCTGTCCCCAAATTCTGTGCCTAAATTCTGTCCACAAATTTTGTCTACAAATTTTGTCCCCAAATTCTGTCCCAAAATTTTGTCGCGAAATTCTGTCCCCAAATTGTGTCCCCAAATTGTGTCCCCAATATCTGTCCCCAAATTGTGTCCCCAAATTGTATCCCCAAATTGTGTCCCCAAATTTTGTATACAAATTTTGTCCCCAAATTCTGTCCCAAATTTCTGTCCCCAAATTCTATCCCCAAATTCTGTCCCCAAAAAGTGTCCCCAAATTCTGTCCCCAAATTGTGTACCCAAATTCTGTCCCCAAATTCTGTGCCCAAATTCTGTCCCCAAATACTGTCTCCAAATTGTGTCCCCAAATTTTGTACCCAAAGTCCTACCACAAATTCTGTCCCCAAATTTTGTCTAAAAATTTTGTCCCCAAATTCTGTCCCAAAATTCTGTCCCCAAATTCTGTCCCCAAATTCTGTCCCAAAATTCTGTCCCCAAATTCTGTCTCCAAATTCTGTCCCAAAATTGTGTCCCCAAATTTTGTCCCCAAGCTCTTTCTTAAAATTCTGTCCCCAAGTTTTGTCCCTAAAGCCTGTCCCAAAATTGTGTCCGTAAATTGTGTCCCCAAATTGTGTCCCCAAATTGTGTCCCCAAATTCTGTCTCCAAATTCTGTCCCCAAATTTTGTCTACAAATTCTGTCCCCAAATTTTTTCCCAAAATTCTGTCCCCAAATTCTGTCCCAAAATTCTGTCCCCAAATTCTGTCCCCAAATTCTGTCCGTAAATTCTGTCCCTAAATTCCGTCCCCAAATTCTGTATAGAAATTGTGTACCGAATTCTGTCCCCAAATTGTGGCCCCAAATTCTGTCCCTAAATTCTCGCCCCAAATTCTGTCTCCAAATGCTGTCCCCAAATTGTGTCCCAAATTTTGTCCCCAAACTCTTTTTTAAAATTCTGTCCCCAAGTTTGGCCCCTAAAGTCTGTCCCCAAATTGTGTCCCTAAATTGTGTCCCCAAATTGTGTCCCCAAATTGTGTCCCCAAATTCTGTCTCCAAATCCTGTCCCCAAATTTTGTCCCCAAATTTTGTCTTCAAATTCTGTCCCAAAATTCTGTCCCCAAACTCTGTCCCTAAATTCTGTCCCCAAATTCTGTCCTAAAATTCTGTCCCTAAATTCTGTCCCCAAATACTGTCCCCAAGTTTTGTCCCTGAAGTCTGTCCCCAAATTCTGTCCCCAAATTCTGTCCCCAAATTGTGGCCTCAAATTCTGTCCCTAAATTCTGTCCCCAAATTCTGTCCCCAAATTTTGTCTACAAATTTTGTCCCCAAATTCTGTCCCAAAATTCTGTCGCGAAATTCTGTCCCAAAATTCTGCCTCCAAATTCTGTCTCCAAATTCTGTCCCAAAATTCTGTCCCCAAATTCTGTGCCTAAATTCTGTCCCCAAATTTTGTCTACAAATTTTGTCCCCAAATTCTGTCCCTAAATTCTGTCGCAAAATTATGTCCCTATATTCTGTCCCCTAATTCTGTCTTCAAATTCTGTCCCCAAATTGTTTCCCCAAGTTTAGTCCGCAAACTCTTTCCCCAATTTCTGTCTCCAAGTTTTGTCCCTAAATTCTGTCCTCAAATTGTGTCCCCAAATTGTGTCCCCAAATTCTGTCCCCAAATTGTGTCCCCAAATTCTGTCTCCAAATTATGTCCCCAGATTTTGTCAACAAATTCGGTCCCCAAATTCTGTCCTAAAATTCTGTCCCCAAATTCTGTCCCCAAATTCTGTCCTCAAATTCTGTCCCCAAATTCTGTCCCCGCAAATACTGTCCCCAAATTGTGTAACCAAATTTTGTCCCTAAAGTCTGTCCCCAAATTCTGTCCCCAAATTCTGTCTCTAAGTTTTGTCACAAAAGTCTGTTTTCAAATTCTGTCCCCAAATTCTGTCCCAAAATTCTGTTTCAAAATTCTGTTCCTAAATTCTGTCCCCAAATTCTGTCTTCAAATTCTGTCCCAAAATTCTGTCCCCAAATTCTGTCCTCAAATTCTGTCCCCAAATTCTGTCTACAAATTTTGTCAACAAATTCTGTCCCAAAATTCTGTCCCCAAATTCTGTCCCCAAATAGTGTCTCCAAATTCTGTCCCCAAATTGTGTACCCAAATTCTGTCCCCAAATTCTGTCCCCAAATTCTGCCCCTAAATTCTGTCCCCAAATTCTGTCCCCAAATTGTGTCCCCAAATTTTGTCCCTGAAGTCTGTCCCCAAATTCTGTCCCCAAATTCTGTCCCCAAATTGTGGCCCCAAATTCTGTCCCAAAATTCTGTCGCGAAATTCTGTCCCCAAATTGTGTCCCCAAATTGTGTCCCCAATATCTGTCCCCAAATTGTGTCCCCAAATTGTATCCCCAAATTCTGTCCCCAAATTTTGTATACAAATTTTGTCCCCAAATTCTGTCCCAAATTTCTGTCCCCAAATTCTATCCCCAAATTCTGTCCCCAAATAGTGTCCCCAAATTCTGTCCCCAAATTGTGTACCCAAATTGTGTCCCCAAATTCTGTGCCCAAATTCTGTCCCCAAATACTGTCTCCAAATTGTGTCCCCAAATTTTGTCCCCAAAGTCCTACCACAAATTCTGTCCCCAAATTCTGTCCCCAAATTTTGTCTACAAATTTTGTCCCCAAATTCTGTCCCAAAATTCTGTCCCTATATTCTGTCCCCAAATTCTGTCCCCAAATTCTGTCTCCAAATTCTGTCCCAAAATTGTGTCCCCAAATTTTGTCCCCAAGCTCTTTCTTAAAATTCTGTCCCCAAGTTTTGTCCCTAAAGCCTGTCCCCAAATTGTGTCCGTAAATTGTGTCCCCAAATTGTGTCCCCAAATTGTGTCCCCAAATTCTGTCTCCAAATTCTGTCCCCAAATTTTGTCTACAAATTCTGTCCCCAAATTTTGTCCCAAAATTCTGTCCCCAAATTCTGTCCCAAAATTCTGTCCCCAAATTCTGTCCCCAAATTCTGTCCGTAAATTCTGTCCCTAAATTCCGTCCCCAAATTCTGTATAGAAATTGTGTACCCAAATTCTGTCCCAAAATTCTGTCCCCAAATTCTGTCCCCAAATACTGTCCCCAAATTGTGTACCCAAATTCTGTCCCAAAATTGTGTACATAAATTCTGTCCCAAAATTCTGTCCCCAAATTCTGTCCCCAAATACTGTCCCCAAATTGTGTACCCAATTTTTGTCCCCAAAGTCTGTCCCCAAATTGTGTCCCAAATTCTGTCCCCAAATTCTGTCCCCAAATTCTGTCCCCAAATTTTGTTTACAAAGTTTGTCCCCAAATTGTGTCCCAAAATTCTGTCCCAAAATTCTGCCCCAAAATTCTGTCCCCAAATTCTGTCCCCAAATTCTGTCCTCAAATTCTGTCCCCAAATTCCGTCCTCAAATTATGTCCCCAAATTCTGTCCCCAAATTCTGTCTCAAAATTGTGTACTCAAATTTTGTCTCAAAATTCTGTCCCCAAATTCTGTCATTGTGTACTCAAATTCTGTCGCGAAATTCTGTCCCCAAATTCTGTCCCCAAACTCTGTCCCCAAATTCTGTCCCTAAATTCTGTCCCCAAATTCTGTTCCCAAATTCTGTCCCCAAATGTTGTCCCCAAATTCTGTCCCTAAATTCTGTCCTCAAATTCTGTGCCCAAATTCTGTCCCCAAATTGTGTCCCCAAATTCTGTCCTCAAATTGTGTCCCCAAATTTTGTCTACAAATTTTGTCCCCAAATTCTGTCCCCAAATTCTGTCCACAAATTCTGTCCCCAAATAGTGTCCGCAAATTCTGTCCCCAAATTCTGTCCCCAAATTCTGTCCCTAAATTCTGTCCCCAAATACTGTCCCCAAATTGTGTCCCCAAATTTTGTCCCTGAAGTCTGTCCCCAAATTCTGGACAGAATTTAGACAGAAAATAAATTTTATAATTACCAATACAGATCGTTAAATTTATCTTCCAATAGTAAAATTCATAAAATGTGGCTTACAGCTTTTCGAAATAAGCCATTGACGTCTAGATTGAATTTTCGGCTGATTGTTTCATTATGGTTGCCTTTTAAGAGCTAATTTTATTGCTCGTTATATGCATTTATGTAGATAAATAATGAAGTGGCTACGTAGCCGTCCTGCTATGTAGAGGATAACATTTTTCTATGTACTTATACTAATTAGTAGCTACCCAATTTCCCCAAATGATTAACATTTTCGTCACATAATAGAATAAATATAATTCACCTGTTCTTGAACGTAGTACGCAATTGTTGTAAAAATAAAAAAGTATACGTAACCATTTAACGAAGTACCACATTGCCTATACAACAACAAAAATATACTACGATATTTATCGTGAGACAAAGGTCATCTAAATATATGTTTACAGCATTCATGTTTTAAGAGACGTATCTAAGTAAAATATGAGAACTGTCTAAGAAAAATATGAAAACATTTAACCAACTTATCATATCAAATAAACCCCAGTGACATAATAATAGTATCCTTGACGGACAAACTATTCTTCTAGCTAGTCTATCATTAACAAAGTAAAGTTGACACTTTAGTAGGGCTTAGTTAAACGTCCAGCATACACCGTCTAAATGTTATAGTGTTATCTTGATACCAGTATATTACGGTACATAATTTGTATATACAGTTGTGCAATAAAACAAACAGTTTTAAGATGCGAGTTAATTTATAGTTTGCTTTCGTGGTTGTAAACTTCATTAATCGAGTTACCATTAAGACTGTCTGACATTTAAACTGTAGTGTGTCAACTATTCTTTCTTTGGAATCTGTACGATTTGATAGATTGGTCAGTAATCTATTTAAGACACTAATCCGTATATAGAACGACATTCACTGATCTTGAACTTGACACTTTACGCTACAACTACTCTTTTATTTTTAATCTCAATAAACATAATCGTGCGCCATCAATTTTTCTAGTTGGATTAATAATAGTAAATGGTTAAACGAGCCATTCATTAGTAATATTGATTAACTAGCGTTATATTCATTAAATAAATGAGTAATTTAATGTATTTCGGAATTGTCTACATGATAGTATCGAAAATAGCGTAGATAATTGTTTTTTGAGTAAACAATGAAGAGAATTGGTAGAGTATGTAGGCAAAGTAGATTATTGCTTTTTTTGTTTGTTCTGCGTACCATCATCTTATAGTTTTCCAGTTTAAATTAGAGTTTACATATTTTGGAGATACAAATTTAATTTTTACAAAACAAATATATATGTTTAAAATAATTCAAAATATTCCAAATCATATTCAAATTTTTAATTTGCATTACCATCTGGTTTTATTCTTAATACACACCCTAACGCCACATACAACATAAAACTGCTAGACAAATGAGTAATTTTTGTGCACGTCACGCCAGTCGGAACCATATCAGCCGGAACCAAACCAACATTGGCAGAAGTAGCACAATGGATTCTGCATCATTGTGCATTATTATATTTATCAACCGGAGCCAATACTAAGCCATTTATAGCCAACTGGAACTAATTAAAACCAGCTGTAACCAAATAAAGTGAGCCGGAACCATTTCAGGTTTTTCTGCCGAAACCATTTAGAGCAAGCTCAATGGGCAATTTGCACTTAAATGGTTGTGCAATATAAGCTTTCAGCCGGAACCATAATAAAGTCAACCGGTACCACTACAATATCATAAAAACCATGAAGCCAGCTGGCACTATGCCAGCTGGATGGATATATATTTTCCTCATATGATTCCGGCTGGCATTATATGGTTCCTGCTAAAAAAAATTAGGTAGTACACATTGATGCATGTTCCCGGCTGATGTTGTAGTGGTTCCGTCTGATCTTGTTATTGTTACGGCTGAAAGCTCATATGCTTCACAAGTGCAGTGCAATTTGCTCATTGTTCAAACTCCTAAAGTTTTCAGCTGATAAAACTCTGGTTGACTGACAATTCGATTCGAACGACAAATTCGATTCGAATATGATTTGGTATTTGTGAATTCGAACGAAAATGAAAATGTACACTGTAAAGTAATCAGCAGGGGAATTCTAATTTACGGTTATACCTGTACGAAAAGTACCAGCCTTGATCATGGAATTTTGACGATTGACGTCAATAAACAAAAATTGAAGTTTTTTGCAAACATTAAAACACATTAATTTCAGTTTTGTTTATAATTAATATTTTCAATATTAATACATTAAATATAAAATATTTAATCATAATAACGGAGTGTTTTACTGTGTTTAAAGTTCAGCCGAGTTTTTTACTTTTGTATTGTACTTTTCGTTTAGTGTATTTTTCAAATGGCCAATAATAATTTCAATTTTTTTTTAGATAAACTTTTTTCATTTAATAAAAATTTTACTAAAATTATAAAAAAATTTGTTTGAAACTTGTCCTAACAAGGACAGGGTCCCTACACCAATAAAATAACATTACGTATTAATTTATTATAGAGAATCGAAATTATTTTTTGGATTCATCAATAAAATTATCAACGAAGAAAAATTCGTTCATGAACGAACAATTCTTGTTCGAAAACGGGTGTCTGTTATGAAACATTATACGCTTCGAATATTGCTATTATGAAATAAAAAGCGAATCGTCAAATTTTAACGAATGAAGTTGGTAACTAAAAAAATAAAATTTTGGTTTATTGGGAGTATTAAGGAATACAGTTTTTGATTATTGGGTGTATTTATGTTTATTGGTTAGCTGTCAAAGTTAAACTCGATCACTCAATTTTTAAATTGATCTTGTTGTCGTGTGACAAAAATAATTAAATTTTAAAAAGTATGTTAAATTTAAAATAGAAAGTGAAACAAATTTAATTTTAAGTTTATTTTAAATAACTGAACCGCTATTATGGATAAAATTGGATTTTTTGTCCATTCAAGCGAAGATGGTTCCGAGAATGGCCAAGTGATACCGGCGTGATAAGAAAACGATTAAGGTGTAATTCAAATCCATTAGACATGACGAATAAAAGGTAATATTAAAAAAATATGTGTGTTATCTATTTTTAATATTTATTTGTTTTATTAGCTTTATTAGATTATTTAGGGATTCAAAAAAAGTATTCAAACTTATTTTGGACGAAACAGGACACCACTTCAAATCAAGAAGAAATAAGGATGCGATACCTCCAATATTAAAACTTGCGAATACACTTCGGTTGCTTGCGGAAGGAAGTTAGCAGCAGGCTATAGGCCAAGGTTTTCTCATTGGCATGACTCAGCCTACTGTTTCAGTAGTATTAAGCGTAACGCTACATATTTTAGAAAATTATATGTGTCAAAAATATACAAGCTACCGTTTGTCGGATGCTGAGCGAGGAAAATCTAAGGAAGATTTCCTTCAGAAAACCGGGTTTCCAGGAGTCATCGGATGTATTGGTGGAACGCATATCAACATAATAAGACCGTTTAAGAATGAGCATAATTTCTTTAATAGAAAGGGCGCACACAGTCTTAATGTGATGATTGTATTTATGATTTGTTGTAACAAAGAGAATTATAATATTTTTAAAAATATTCTATTATTTTCTGTAGACGTGCGATTACAAAATGGAAATTACCTCTGTCGACGCTAGTTTTGGAGGATGTTCTCATGATTCTGTTATTTGGAGAACGAGCAATAACCGAATCGTGATGGAACAGAAATGGAACGCAGATACGTCGTCCTGGCTATTAGGTAAACAGAACAATATATAAATCTTATATGCATACTAATTGTAAACAAATTATTTAGGTGATTCCGGACATGCACTTGAGCCATGGATGATGATGCCATTCAGGAAAAGCATCGCGGGATCACAAGAATCAAAATGTAACAGTGCCCATTCCAACGCTCGTTCCATTATCGAAAGAGTTTTTGGTATTTTAAAGGGCCGGTGGAGATGTTTGTTACACACAAGTGAACTGCATTGTACCCCGGAAAAGGCTGCACAAATTGTTAACGTGTGCTGCCTTCTGCATAATTTATGTACAAGGTACAACGTCCCACTAGATGAGCATTTAATTGAAAATGAGGATGCAATCGAAACATACGCAAATGAAGAGCCAACGATACTTCGAGATCAAATAAAAAAATATTTATAAATTTTAAATTCATTTTTAATAAAAGTTTTATTTAAATATAATACAAGCATTATTTGCTTCGTCAAGTAAAATTGTTTTAATTTATATCCAGTTCTCTTTCTTTTAATTCAAGTTCAAGTTTTCTCAATTGTAATTCCTATGCCTTACATTTATTTTTTTGTAGTAACAGGTTTTGTTTTGTTAACCACTTTTCCTTTTGAAATTTTAAATTATTTTCTTTTATTTTACGAATATCTTTTAAAATTTTAGTCTGTTCGATTTGATTTTTTTTTCCAGTCCTTTTATTAAATTTTTTAAAATTTTCGTAATATTCCTCCTGCATCTGTACTTGCTTTTTTAAAAGCATTTTGGCCGTTTCCCTTTTTTGGTTGCTCGTCGACTTGGTGTATGGTAATTTGTGTAGCTTCCAGATTGCACAGGTTGTGGGATATCTTGACTTGTGGACACCCAAATTTTTTGACATTAACTCCATTGATCTCGGTTGTTAAGTCTAAAAGACGATCTACTCTGTCTTCAAGAGAACTTAGTGCCTTAACCCTATTGGGGCCCCTCCAGTACCAGCGACGCTTAATTTGTTTTTAATAACATAAAATTAAAAAAGAAAGTTACTGATAATTGTGAACAATTAGAAATAAACAAAAAAATGACTCAATTAGAAATAATTAATAGTTTAGTGAATAGCCTAAAAATACTCTATTAAAGATCTACCTCGTTTTGAAGGTAATCGTCACACATTGTACGATTTCATAGACAATGTCGACGAAATTATCGAACAATGTTACCAGTGGCACTATTCTGGTTTTCCCGTGTTATGGTTAAAGTCCGAAATCGGTAAATGTCCGAAATTTTAATTTTTTAAATTCGTTTACACGATTTAAAACCGGTTGTCCAGAGGTCCAATCGTTACGAAATGTTTGTCGATCAACCCCCTACATCCCCGTAGATTCATTTATTCCCCATCAGAGGGCTAACCTTCATGAGGGGCTAAATTAGCTTCCGCGAGCCCATGAGAGTTAGTAAAGCCGTTAGTCCGTACTATTCCAAATTCCAATTTGCATTAATATCATAAAAATACTCCGTCGGGTGAAGGGTAAACCATTTCGAGAATATATGACCCTCATTTCATAGATTTCGAACCAATAAAACAGTTTTTTTCCAATTTTTATTCGGACATTTACCGATTTCGGGGTTTTACCGTAACATATATGTATATATATATATATATATATATATATATATATATATATATATATATATATATATATATATATATATATATATATATGCGTGCATATTTCACATATTTCATATAAAAAAAATATTTCACTTTTTATTCACTTTTTATTATTTATTTTAATCTTCTAAATAATATTCTAAATATTCTTCTTGCTTCTCATCGTCGTCATAGTTTTCCATTTGTACTTGTACTAAATTTTCGTAATGATTTTGCCTGCAATATAAATATATTATTAGTGATTTATTACAATCTTAATGTATAATTTTGCAGGAGACCACGGCTATCCGCTTCAGCCCTGGCTAATGACCCCTATACAAAATCCGACCACTGAAGGCGAACGTAGGTACAACTGTAAACATAGGTCGATTAGAAATTGTATAGAGAGACTGAATGGAGTGCTTAAGTCCAGATTCAGATGCCTAGCAAAAGACAGATGTCTTAAATATTCCCCATATAAAATAGGACTTATCGTTAACACATGTGCCACACTGCACAACTTTATAAAAAATAATAATTTTACAGACGATCATGATCTATCTCAAGGTGAAGAAGCAGAAGTGGAAGCAATAATTGATTGATTGATTGATTGATTGATTGGACTGTAGAACCAAGTGCTAGCCAAGAGTCCCGGATAACGCCGGGCCTATTCCTACAGCCTGTTTACACATAACAATAGGAAGGATAGGAAAGGTTTTTTTTTTTTTTTTTTTTTTGGGACGGAACGATCCGGTTGCAGACACCTAGCGATCGTACGGCACAACACAATTCTAATCTACTTCTAATCTACTAGAGGAAGGATAAAGGTTTAATAGGTTTAATGGATAACGATGGTATTGCTTTGATCTTCAACAATTGCCTCACTAAATCAGCAACCTGAGAAAAATAATATTATTTCACGTGCATCTGGAAATTTCTGTAATATAATTCTATATTAATACATTAAAATAGCCCGGTTACAAATACCTAGGTAAAGCCACTAGTTAGTAACATAGTGACAGCACAATTCTAATCTACACAACCAGCAATTAATATTTAAAAGAAATATTAATTCATACCATCTAAAGATTCCTGAAATTAATTCTTAATTAATCTACCGGTTTCCTAAATAATATAAATATTTATTAATTTAATCCTCTACAACTCCACAAGTTACAATATAATTTCCTGAAACCATAGTTATTTGAATTATAATAATAATAATTTGAATTATATTAATAATTAACATTAAATTATTAATAATTTCTCTAAAACCCTTAGCATTTAATAAATCCACTGCAAACTAGCCAAATAACTCAGTAAACATATATTAATTATTAAACCTGAAAACAAACTGTATGATTATTATTGACTACTTAATTGTATTCAATATATTCAACCTTATTACTTACTCTTCATGGTTCAAGTTATTAAGATACATAAAAACAAGATACTAAAACATGATTTTCACGCGCAAAATGACAGAAAATAAAAATTTATCTAAAATCATTAAAAATTTGAATTTTTATCGATCTAGAAAGAAATACGGAAAAGAGTTTGTTTTACGCCGCAATGACAATTAAATTCGGCAATTTTCACTGACCCTAGCAAATACTTTATAATTAATGTGTATCAAATAAGTGATCATTAATTCATTATAGTAATGAAAATTAAAAGAGTTGCTAATTAACTTACACATAATATAAGTAAGGTCCAGAAAAACAGCACAAAACTAGTCTACTAGGGGAAGGATAGAGGTTTAATAGGTTAAATGGATAATGATGGTATTGATCATCAACAATTGCTTCTTTAAAACAGCAACCTAAGAAAAAATGTTATTATTTCACATGTATCTGGAAATCACCTGAAATTGAATACTATATTGATACTTTTCGACTTCCTAAACAAAATTGATTCAGTCGGCCCGATTACATACACCTAGGTAAAGACGATGGTTAGTAACACAAAGACAATACAAGTCTAAACTAGACAATCAGCAATTAATATTACAAAGAAATATTATTTCACAAGCCTATGTATATGTCCTGAAAATTAATAATAAATTAATATATTGCTGTTTACCTAAACCTAAATAATATGAACATTTATTAATTAAATAAAGAAAAAAAAAAAAAAAAAAAAAAAGTCATAATCATATATAATATAATAAAATAATATAATAAACTAAAATAATTATAAATAAAAACATTCAATTGTGCATCTAATAAATACATGTATACATACATATGTAAACACATGCATACATATATATATATATATATATATATATATATATATACATATATACACACATACAGCCAGAAACATTTATTCGTACACGGCACGTCTCTTCTATCAAAGTGTTGAAATTTAATAAGAAAACGAAAACCTCCCCGGATCCTCCCTACAATCCTAGTCCATCAACCATCCTAGACAACTGACAAAAAAAAAAAATAATTCAACAAAACAAAAACAAACAAAAAGGATACCAATCTGAAGATCACAAAACTTACAGACATTGAGCCATGCTACACATGGTACATGTGGTTACATAAGTCCGGCTTCACCTTCCTTTCTTTCCCCGTTTACCTGCAATATCCGTTTTAACTGTGACATTAAATTTTTCGCTGAATCCAAAATGAAAAAATAGAAATAGAACAGAACAAAACAATACAAAAAAAAATTTGGTGTTTCAATATAAAATAAGGGTCTAAATTAACAATAAAAATCTATGACGACTTAATTTGAAATCAGAAGCTGAAATCGTGTGTAGCCTGGCTGATTCAGTCGTATACGACTTCACGGAAAAACACTTGAGCATATGGAAGAGCTATAATTTTTTAGTGCGTATTTTCTCTACTTTGCTTTTTGTTTATTATTCAATCAGTGCAGTTCAATATTTATTTTATTTCACACTCGTAATTTAATTGATTGTATTCTTTCAAAATGGTTAAAAGTACGTCGGTTAATATGATCGTTAGTGATTTTCTACTTAACATTTGTAAATCAACAGGACAAAAATTTATGATCGATATTTTAAAGAAGGCCGAAAACAAAATACACCTAGCACAAAAGGTCCGAGAAAAATATCACCATCAAATGAAAAGTTCATTAATCTCGAAATAAGACAAAATCCTAAGTTAACTGAAGTAGAATTAACTAAAATGCTCTTCAGGTTTAATGGTAAAGATATAAATCCCATTACAGTTAAAAGAATTGTAAGAAAAATGGTTATTTTTCACGTATAGCAAGGAAGAAGCCTTTTATTAGTAAAGAAAATACAGAAGAGTAGATTTTGCCTTAAAATATAAAAATGAAGGTATTGAATTTTGCAAAAATGTGATTTTTGTCGATCACAGTCAATTTACCATATTTCAAAGAGGTAAAAGGCAACAAAAAGTTTTGAGAAAACGCGGTGAAGATTGTAATGTTAGAAATGTATGTCCAGCGTTTAAACACGGTGGAAATAGTGTAATGTTCTGGGGTGTTATGGGCCATAAAGGGGTTGGTCATTTGGGATTTATTGATGGGATTATCGACAAGGTAAATTATTTTAACATTTTAAAGGAAAATTTATAAGAATTGGCTCGAAAACTGGATATAGAAAATATTTTTCATTTTTATCAGAACAATTATCCTAAACATAAAGCATGGATTGTTAGAATATGGTGTCTTTTCAAGGGTCCAAAAGTGATTGGACTAAGACTCCCCCCCTCCCTCAAGGCCCAGATGTAAATCCAATTAACAATCTCGAAAGGAAAATGAAAGAAAATCATTCAATTCAACAAAAAAAACCAATTAAAATCAGCTATTATTGAGGAATGACATAAAATTCCTACAAAAACAACGAAAACATTAGTAGAATCGATGCCAGATCGATTGAAGGCTATTATAAAAATAATGGAGTTTTTTTTTCTTAGCAATAAAATAAAATTGAGTTTTATTATAACCCATCGTATACAACTGAATGTCCGTAAGTTCCACGATCCTCAACTGAACATTCAAGAGTAAATCCCTCTCTGTCCGCTCCCGCTCTGCTACTTCTTCCCACCCCTACCGTTCAAAATAATAAATAAACCAAAATTATAAAAAAAACGCGAAAATAAATTTGACCTTCTTAGCAAACTGCAACAACTCTTTCACAAAAAAAAAAAAAAAAAAAAAAAAAAAAAAAAAAAAAAAAAAAAAAAACAACGCCTCCGACCGCATATACACACATACAGATATGCAACCGCACCAAACACAACACAACACTCCCCTCACGCACACACCCACATTTAATACAAATACATACGCAAGAGAAAGAGACACCCCCAAACGATCGACAACAATAAACGGGCAGCATACGTCCACTTAGAAGTGGAAGCAATAATTGATGGAGACATATTCCAAAATTTAGATGATCGATTGTTGGTAGCGGGTCGGGCAGTGAGAACGTCAATTGTGCAAAATTACTTTTCTTATTAAATAAAATAAATTATTAATATAAAACTTACGGTTTTAGTAACAACTTTTTTTCTAAAATCTCGTTCCTTTTTTCCGCGAACTCGTTCCTTTTTCGACAACTGTAGCACGTCTTTCCTGTGCTTCTGCTATCCTTTTAAGGTAGTTAGCCTTATTTTTTTCTATTAAATTTGCCTCTTTTATTAAATTGTCCCGTGTATAAGCTGAACCTATTATATTTGGAAAAGAAAAATATTTTAATATGTATGACTTCTATCATTTAACAATAAATTAACCTCTAACGCGTTTCGTACGTGTCGCTCTCACGGTGTCCAAAACATTTGAATATGTATTGGTATTTGTAGAGTTGCTTTCTATATGGCATGTAACAGCAGGACTATCTGACTCCATTAACGATGTCGGTGCTGTGAGTTCATTATTGGTCTGAAATATATAAATAAATATTAAAGTAAAGAGTAAAATTATATAAAAATTTGTATATTACTTGGGTAGGTAAGCCTCCTTCTTTATTTGCGTTACCAGCACAAGATTCTTGTGAAATTATATTCAAAATTCGCTGGTCCATGGCATTTAATTCCGCCGGCCTTCTGGAGCTCGACTCTAATCCTAAGCCCGTTCGATTATCATACTCTTTTAGCCAAACGCCTACGGCAAATAGCGTAAAAAGTATAATCTTTTAGATCACTCCATGAAGTCCGAGCGTATTTTCTGAAATTAAATGGCAAACAATTAAAAAAAAACATGCAGTTAAGAATACCTCACTTCTATACTTCATTTCCGTCCAGGCTCTCCTCCACTTATCAGGATTTTTAAAAGCTCCTCCAATTCCATTTAAATTTTTTACCACTTCTTCCCAACATTCTTTATTGGTTTTTCTATTCCTTGAAACCTGTGAACTATAAAGTAAATATCGTTTGAAAATTAATATACGAGGCACAACAGCAATATATTATTGTAATCACCTATCATTAGCCAAATCTAAATTGTCCTCCATCATAGTCACCATAATCTCTTTTTGTTCCTTGGTGACATTTTTACCCTAAAATTATACAAATTTTAACTCAATTATAATACTGTTTTTTATAATATATATTATTAAGATTTGTTTCGTTTTTTAATTCAAATTTTTTATTACGGCGACTACTTTACATTCTTCATTTATAAACTTAAACTTAAAGAACGAGGCTTATGTGTTTTGTGCTTTACTTACTCTGTTTAAGTTTGCAAATTTTAATAATTTTAAATTAATTAATAAAATTAAATAAATTAATAAATTAATTAGATTTTTTTTTTACGTATGTTAGTAGCAAACATTAATTGTAAAATATTCGTAAATCTTCAATTCCCCATAAATTATGTAGGGAAAAATAAACGTCAAAACTGCTACAAAATGGAATTATTTTTTCCCAAAAGAAAAAAATTCCCAATCGCCAGAATACACTTTTGGGAAAAAAAATTTCAAACTGCTACAAAAACCTCAAAAATCCCCAATTCCCAATTCCCCGGGAAAACCAGAATAGTGCCACAGATAATCGGAGATAACCAGATTCTCAAATCTTTTATCCGTGCTATTCGGAATAAAATATCTGGGGAAGCTGACGAAATTTTAACAATGTACGGTACCCCATTGTCATGGGCAACAATAAAAGAAAATCTTATAAATCACTACGCTGATAAGCGAAACGAAACAAGCCTCATTCGAGACTTACATTTGATTTACCAGGGTAGTGAAACAATCGAAAGATATTTCTCAAGAGTAATTGACATTCAGACGACAATACACACACACGTCAGACTGACCACCAAGGAAGAAAATGTTTTAGTAGCTAAAGAAAATCTCTACAAAAAAATGTATTTATCCACGTTTTTAGCTGGATTGAGAGAACCCATGGGATCCATGATACGTGCATGGCAACCAAAAACAATAAATGATGCATTTTCTCTTTGTATGAAAGAGCAAAATATGCATTACATGAAACCCAAAGTTCACACAGTTCAAAAACCCCAATTACCGCCTAGAGCGATTCATTATCAACCATTAAACCCACACGTAAGACAACATCAAAACATTTTCCAGCCTAGATTACCAATCCCACAAGCTTCGGGGAGACAAACTAACCAATACTATAATCATAAATTTACCATACCATCACCTAATCGGTATAATCTCCCTCAAATTGTACCGCCTAAACCTCAATATCATAAAACACAACCAATGGATACGACTTCAAATCCTAACAAATTCGCACAACCTGTACGGTTCTATAATATAAAACTTGGATATAATAACCCATATCCATTTCAACGAAATAATACCCCTAAATTTCAGAGTCAAGAACTATTTAATATGGAAGAAGCCCCTTAAGCCAATTCTAGTATGAATCACCCATATGAATTAGCTGATGATGAAAACTACTTCCCAAATCTCGACTACGTAGTGGAACCCCAATCTGATCCTCGAGATCATGAAATAAATTATTCAGAAATAGATGATACGGTTTTTCCGGAACAAGCCTCGTAAACCCTATATTCCAAAATATTATTCTTATTCGAATAGGAATGAGGAATTAGATCGCTTTTTATTTGGAATTTATACTTTTATCGGTTGTTATAAAAATTTAGTAAAATCAAACTAAGCATGCGATTTACTTTTATGTCATAACAAATAATTATGTAAATATAAATTGCGTTTTCGACGAAAATGTAACTTATTTTTCAGATTAATTTAGCATCGGAGTTCATTTTTTGTATCGTTGAGTTATGACATTTGGTTATTGATCCTATGTATTCGATAAAAATACTACATTACTCCCAGAGTGACAACTCATAAAAATAAAATTATTTTATTATTTAACCGGGCGGTGAGCATTTGAACTACACGCAGAATGGAATAATTATAATCCTACTTTCAGGTGGAACTTGAACTACACGCAGAATCGAATAATTATAATCCTACTTTACCGGACAAGTGGTGCGGTTGTTAAAGCCTCGACACTTGGCACCGGGAAGTGCTGGGTTCGAATCCCACCAAAGGCTGGATACAAAAAGCGAATTTTAGTCATCGATTACGATCGGTGATGTTAATAAACACAACTAAAACCCTCTGTTGGAGTGCAGAATTCAGCGCCGACCCACCGTTCATGTCAATGTACCGGTTTTAGCTTGCAATGTGCAGGTGGTATACTGTGGTGGTGTACTGGTGTGAATGGGTGGTGTGTGCGTGAATAAAAAGGAGAGTATTAATTGACCTTCAAGGGACATTAAATCCACAGGGCAATATTAATACTTTCTTACAAAAAAAAAAAAAAAATTTAATTATTCATTCCGGATTGGAATTTATATGGAATTGTTGTTGTAAAATTCCCAAAGTAAGACGTTTATTTTTTGCCTCAACCATCTCTATCCAGTGTTGCATAGTAGTTGCTTTTGAATTATATTTATCAGCTGCCCTTCTTATTGACAGCCCTCCTTCGAGCACGTCTGTTATAGTAGAGCTTATGGTATTTCAATATATGCATATTCTTTGTTTTTTTCTTGTACGATCGAACCATCATCTATCAAAATAAAATCAAATCAAAGGTGTAGAATATACCACACGGGCCACATTGATATTTTAATACAAATGCACCCAGAAAGTATTGTATCAATGTGCCCCACGGAGCCGTATTTAATAAACACACAACGGTCAGAAAACTTAATTATCTTAGATCAAAAATCGATGTCAATTAGAAAAATATAAAATATTTCTTACCTCAAATGACAGCCCGAAAACTATTAATAAAAACAAAAATGAAAATAACATTTGCAATTAACTTAAAAAAATTTAGATCGAAAAACGCAAAATTTCAGTGGACCAATTGACAATTACACAGTAACTACAGAGGAATCACAAATATGTGTCAATTTTGTGTGGCATAACACCATCTATGAATGAGTACAAAAACCTTTTAGTTGTTTCATATGTTGAGTTTTTTTTACACCCCTAGATGTCATCAAAATATATTTTGTCCGAATTTTGTTTACCATTTTAAAGAGACGGTGCTGTGAATACTCTTATTTTTGGTTTAAACGAACATTTATTTTTTATGTCTCAAATTAATGTTTAAAAACTCTAGGACTGTGAGCCTGATACCAATTATACTGATACTTATCATACTGACTAAACTAAATTAAAGTTAAACAGTTGTTAAAATCGTCCGTGATATTAATTATAGTTTTTATTAGATTTTTTCAGCTTTTCGGACAAAATAGTATTTTTAATGGCATCTTTCAATGTATATGACTATTTTAGTCCCAGATAAAAAAAGAGACCACTTACTCACAATATATGTACCACAAAAATTAGAAATAGGCACTCGCCTCATTTTTAATCCCAAGGAAACGTGTAAAAATATGTACACAAACCCTTACAAATATTTTTATGAGTGTGAAGTTTTTAACAAAAATATAACAACAATACATATACGAATCCAATAAGAATTCTGAAGCTAAGTATGTGTTAGTTTTTACACTGTTAAGTATAAAATTAAGCGAGAAAAATAGTCATTGTTAGAAAGCGACAAACAGGACGCCATGTTTGTTTTCTTATTAGACTTTATTTCTTTGTTTCTGTTTGCCTGTGTGTAATATTGTCTAAAATTTTATGTTATGTTATTTTTGTTTTTTCAATACAAATTCCAAAAGGAAGCGGGGCAATAAAATAACTTAACAGCAATTTTATGCCACGAGAATCGGACCCAATACTCTATTGCAATCCTTTCAATGCCATAAAGTATTTAAAAACATACTACGATTCGTTTTGGAGTAATACTCTCAATAACAATTGTTACCTGAAGGTTGTTGAATATAGTTGTTTAAAACAAATCCATAAATAAAACTAAAATTCTATCAAACAGTGATACCTCCTATAGACCAGAAATACGAAAATGACCAAAACTCTCCTAGAAGACTCTCTCTATTTTTGGATACATCTCTTTTATTCTCACAATAACAAGACATCGTGGGGATTGCACCACAATGAAACCATATAGGAATAACTCCCTCTGGTTTAACCTATCAAACGAAGCATGTTTCGTTCCAATGTAAATTTGCTCAGTACGTTTTCCTTAAATTAAAATACCGGAATATTTTCATATGTGTGTGTAAAAAATATTATCATGTCGTATTTGTTCTTCAAACTATTATTCACTTAAATTGAAATAATATTAATATTGTTTTTTGTTGTTTTGCACGTCCGCACACATGTAATTAAAAATATTTCTTATTTACTCTCCAAAACACAAATGAAAACTGACAGCAAAATTTGAAAAAAAAATAATGTAACCTTGAGAATTGGTTTATTCATTTTTGTTTGTGTCAGTGCGATCTAAAGCATCCAACAAAATTTTGGTGTAAAAAAATCCCAAAAATAAAATCACACCGTATTGGTTTCGTATGAAAAGGAACCAGCAATAAAATATCTAATGTAAACATCGTCATTGTGCATATCCATACTAGAGTAATTTTAATCCGATTATTTCTTCGATATTTCCCCCCTTTACCAACAAAACCGGCTTTGTCGTGGATTCTTTTTTAAACTAAAATTTTTGTAGATTCAAAAATTTCAACACACCAACACAAACAAAAATGAAATAAAAAAAATTCTCAAGGTCATTTTTTGTATTTTTTTTAGTTTGATTTTGTTTTTGAACCGCGCATCAAAAAACAAAAATTTTAATTGTACATATTAAAAATTCGAATTCGAATAACAAAAAAAATAAAATAAAATTTAATCAAATGATTTTGCAGATTGTGTCTTTGGTTTGGTAGCCGAAAAGAAAAATTCAACAATGTTGATCAATATATTTTAGCCGAAAGTTACCAGCCGATATTTAAGAAAAATTATTTTTTCCTTCATTTTATTTACTTCTTTAAGTTGATATTAAAATAAAAGTTTTAGTTTATCATATGTTATGTCTACTCCAGCATGGGGATACAGGGGGTGTAAATTGACAATATTTCCGTAGTTTAATTTCTGAAAAATTTATTGAATGGCCCGGCGCTCTTGTTTAACCTTAATTCGCATTGATGTCACTATGGCCATTTGATAGACCCTAATGCCTGGTAACAACCGTCAAATTTTGAAGAAATTCTGATGGGGATACGGGGGTGTAATTTAACAAGATTTCAATAGTTCAATTTGACCAACAATTATGACATATCAAATGGCCAAAGTGGCATCCCCACCTTCCCCACTTTATGTTCATTTGGAGGTTAACAATATTGCTTTTCAAATTATAATTGATTGATCTAAACATTTGTATTTCTCAAGTTTAAATAGAATTAGGTTTTGCAACAACCTTCGCATACTAAAACATTCATATTGGTTTCTGTTGATGTGTTGTTGAAATAATTATTCGGCTGATAACTTTCGGCTGAAGAATGTTGATCAACGGTGACGTATTTATATACTTTCGGCTGAGAAAGCGAAGACACTATCTGCATTTTCGATTTTTTTCTGCATTATCGAATTTTAAGCTTTCATAATAGTGAATCTTTGTAAATGATAAAATTTTTTTTTGAGTTATGGTATAAGAACAATTTTTTTTTCTTTTAATTAAAATATTCTCTTTAAAAATGAATTGTCAGTGTTTTATTTTTAGTATTATGACGTCGTAAGTTGTTGTAAAATTCAATTGGTGATGGATCAATAACTTTGAATCCGAAACGGTGGCCTTGGACTACCCCTATTTTTTTTTCTTTCACAGCAAATTCTAGCTCTTTAAGGGTCCAGAAAAGAACTCCCCCCAACGACTGCAACCTAGCCGGCTGCAAAATGTTGTGCTGGATCAGCCATTAGAGAGTCTGTGGCAAATTTCCAGATTTTATTTTATTTGAGAAAACAGATCTTGAAATTTTGTTACATACTGACCATGTCTGTAGTTGGACAGACCGACTGAGGTTATTTAATCTTGGTTCAAGCCATATTTAACCGGTCCGTACGGCGTTTGATAGGCTAGACGAGAGTTGCTTCTACATATTTCCATTATGGTGCAATATCTGAGATGTCTTGTTACAGGATGGCTCCTGCCATCCTGCAGTTTTCACTAATATATTCCGCAGAGACCTCACACGGTGATTTTTACCAGCTATAACTCAGGGAGAATTGCAGGTATTCTGGTTTACACCGTGAATACAAAAAGTTGGGAAAACGCAAATAATAAAATAAACCGATGTTCCGCCGAAATTCGTCGGCCGGAACTTGAGGGGACAACCAGATAATAAATAAAATCAAAATAATAAAAATAATTATAACGGAAGAGAGGTGCCTTGGTGCGCGCATCCGTCCGAACTCAAACGGTGCAAAGCACCGGTTTCGATTTCGAAAGAGGAGTCCCCCCTCATCACACCTAAACCGACAAACTTAGCAATTCATTTAATTATACAAACAAAAACCACGAAGAATAAGGATAATTACCGAAAACAATGCAGACGCGAGACCAATGTGAACACCGAGCATGCGCAATACCAGCGCACGTCGGGGTGAGATTACATTTTTAAAATATATAAAAATTGTAAATAAAATAAAATAAAATAAAATCGTACCTTAACTAATTTTTTTCTCAAAAAAAAAAAATTACTGTTCCGGCCTTGGCGCCGTCATGAATCAGGTGTGCGCCGCACCCGGACCGTTGCGGTGACTTTCACTGATAACCAAAATCCAACTGGTCGGATGGCCACCTGGTCGGGGCGGTGCCTCGCACCGTTATCAAAAATGTTGGGCTTTGTTTCGCCTAAAACCGTTGGTAGTCCAAAACACAAAACTCCGTAAAAGTGTTGCGGGGCGTCCTTCCACCTTTCCCGCAGTCAAACCGTTGGGCATTGGTTCTTCTTTAGCCGTAACAAAACTGAAGTGGCCTCACCTGACCACTCGCAAATAAATTTAACTTGAAGACACGTTCACTTAGCCTCGCCTTTCCATCGTAAGTAACAGTGGCGATGTTTCGCCAAACCGCTAACTCATGAGATGTTGTACGCCAAAACCGCTATGTAAAACGGTGGGCGTCTTCGCATTAAACCGTAGCCAAACAAGTGGGGTCACCTGACCACCAGCAAACCGTAGATAGTGACGAAAAGTGCCGTTGAGGTCTGAGCCAAACAAACAGAGCATCACGTTTACACTTTTCTATTTTCCGACTTGCCTTTAGAAAAAAAATAAATTTACGCCTTCCCTTTCGGATTTTCCATTAATTTCAATAATGCAGACTCAAAACTTGTGTAAATATTTTTATTTTTTATTTTTCACAATAAACTTTAATTTCCACTTTATAATACTAATTTTTATTGCCTTTTATACAATTTGTTTCTATTTCCACCATGAACCACATGGATGAAAACTTTCGATTTTATTTTATTAAAATTTTAGCAAAAAAACAACTACTCGACTTTAATCTTTTAAAATCTACACTTTTTATTTTCACAACCAAAACTCGAACGCTTTTTTCTACTTTTTGTGGTACATATATTGTGAGTAAATGGTTTCTTTGTTTTCTATGACTAAAATAGTCATAAACGTTGTAAGATGCCACTAAAAATAATATTTTATCCGAAAAGCTGAAAAAATCTAGCAAAAATTATAATTTAACGTTAGCTCCCACTATTGTTGACGTTATCGAAGAGTTGTCGACCCGATGGCGTACAAACTAGTTGCGGTTACGCGTCAACGCCCATCTCTGTTAATACATAAACTCCGAAAAAATTGCGAAATATATAACTTATCATAAACACATTCAAGAAACTACAAAAGACATAATTCATCTTAAACACGTTAAACAACGAACCCCGTATAATTTCTTAATATGTTTGAAAGAATTTTCAATTCCAATTCTACAAACAGTTAATAGTTTTTAGTCGGCGGTTAATTTTATAAATATTTGTATTTATAGTTTTGCACTTTGCACAAAAATTCACGTCACAAATAGTTTTCCTATAAATTACTATTTTGAACAGTTGTCAAATTGCTCGAGCTGAGACACTTTGAAATATTTAAAATTGTTGTACGGCAATTTTTATCGGCTTGACGAACATACCAATCAAATTAAATTTTAATTAAATTGCAGCAGAAAAAACTTACATTATTTAATTTTCTTTCAATTATCATTAAGTCAAGAATGACAAGAAGAAATCAATTTTCTTTACTTTTTTTTTTGTTACGATCTGTCTTAAACAAAAGCTCCGAACTCCCCACCTTTAGTGTTTTTTTTTCATAATATACCAACTAATTTAATAGTAACATGGTAATATGTTAAATTCTCTTCGTTGAATTGTTTATTTAAGACTGAGATCACGGCTTAAGTCTTTTCTTACTACTAGTTCTCGTATAATACACATGCATCGCGTAAATACAAAACAAAAAAAGAGCAAAAGCAAACGGTCGGAGGAGCTCCTCTATTCATTCATTATCATGTGCAGTGCATAGTAAAATAAATATATAAATTTTATTGAAAAGAAATTTTAAGAAATACTTTGCTACCGTCTTTGAAACTATTAAGACACCTCGGAAAATTTAGATAAACACATAAAATTAATTTGATTGGTTTTAGTCGGTTTTATCGGTTGAATAATTTTAAATCTATTCGAGTGTATCATTCTTAAGGTTATAAAATTTTACGGTACTGTGTGATAATATATTGATAAGAAATTTACGCAAAAAATGCCAAATTAGTGATTTAAGATTTTTATGTTAAGTGCTTTGCAAGTGATTTATTAATTTTTTTTGTATGGTTTAGCATAATTATATACATAAGCATAATCATTGTTTAAGATTTGGTTCAGTTATTTAGTAGTTTTTTTTGTGGTTCGTGATATATAACAAGGTCATCTGTACGACAAACTTAATAAATACGAATATATAAATCCAATTTTAAGGTAAATTTTAAATTTTTATTTATGTATGCAAAACAGAACATATTATTATATTAAGTACATTATTATGATTGAATTGCAAAATAAGTGTAACGGTTTTGGTAAACGATAAGAATCTGTAGTGGGATGATTTCATAACTTGTCACGATTTTATTGTGGTACGTAATTATTTCACGTTTCCTGAAATTAGTATATGTACACTAAAATATTTTGTGGTGAAATTAAATTAAACCAAAATCACCACCATAAAATATTACCGACTATTTGATATTGGGAATTGTAATTGCAAATTATAATTAAAATTATTTTCCCCAAACCTAATCTGTATTATCGATACCAAAATTACTTTTTGACTAGCTATATATATTTAAAAAATTTCTGATTATCGTCTAAAGGTATTCAGGGCCCATCAAAAATATAAATGCTTGCATTTAAGATAAGTATGTTAAACCATTTATAATTATGTATTTATGGAAATTGATATTTAGGTTGGATCAACATTTTTAAACGTGATTGAAACAAATTTTTGTGCATTTGATTTAAAAATATTTCTTTGACCGGTTGACAAAATTATTGAAATGTATATCGAATATCTTTTTACCGTATCCGTCAATGGGGTGTCTGTTTACTACCGAGTTACCTACAGCCAAATACTCCATAATCCACGCCATTAAATGGTAGTAGAGTGTGCTGTAGAACAGAAGAAATACACGCCACAACTATTTTAATAAGTGATGTGGAACAATGGTCACAACTGATTCCAAATTTACTTTGATTCGTTTCACAACCATTTTGTTTAAGTTGATGAAATACTTTAGTTTTTTTTTTCTGTTAATTGACTAAACATGTTTAAAACTATAACCTAAATATTTGATAATGTCTTCGTCACAATTATCCGTATAGAAAGTAAATTCATCCTCTAGCCAAAAATAAATTACAAACAAACAGAAACAAGGAGTAATTACAAAATCGGTCCTAAATTTGAAACACGGTTTTTCAGTTTTGATCTTTTCAAAAACTGGTTTCCGGTTAATAACCGGGTTATCTCATAACAATAAATAAATATGTAAAATATCCTTGCAACTTACGAAAAATTTTATTTTTAGTTTAAACTATTCGTAATAAAATAAACAAATTCATAAATAATAAGATATGTAATTATTAAAATATAACATAAATACTGATTTTATCACAAAAATTCAGTAGCAACTAATAACTTTACTTTTTGCTAAAATAGGCTCTTAAAAAGCAGCGACTATCAATTGTGTCATGAAGAAGAAAAAGCTTTTTTAGCTTCTACGCTGGTTGGCGTAATCGTCAAAAAAAAATTTATAAATAAATTCAAATTTTTCTCTTCTGGTACCGGCGGAGCTCTTATTCCTTTTTCAATTGCATTTTTTATCATCTGTTTCATAGTTAGTTGAATTTGTTGTTGGTTATCGTCCGACGGTACTTTTAAGATCTTCCACAGAATGGTTATATGGGAGTTGTATATTTTGCCCTGGATCTGTTAATCATGTCAATAATTTGTAAATCACAGATATAGTATGTAAATACTGAAGAACATACATTTGAACGAATACTATTTATATTCTGCAGTCCTGATTACTCTTCGGAACAAAGCCTCTACTGTTAACTTTATTATCTTAAGCACATTAATAATCTCCACCAATAATATCCAATCATTTTCACAAAATGGATATTCGGTGAGATTTAGTTCTAGGATCGCCATCTGTAGACTACACATTACTTTGTAAACCCGTTCGAGCATTATCAACAGGCTACTCCATCGCGTTTTAGAATCTACGGTTAATTCCAATTCTTTCACATGATTTATTATTATATATTTTTGCAACGTGGTATTTCTTGTAGGAGAAGCTCTAAAAATGTTAACTACTTTACGAATTTTTGTTATCAGGGGACGATTTTAGTTATGGTCGGATAGTTCTGATTCTAAATTATGGTTATGTGAAATTTCAAAGTTGTCTGAACCGGGATCTACATCATCCCCTCGCATTCGTTTTCGGAATCTACTGTTTCTAGGCAATTTATTTCGTCAAAAGTATTAACAGTTTCAGATAATTCGTCAACGCCAATGACACCCAATTCAGAATTTCTATTCATATAAAACACGTCAAGCGCTGCTAGCTGAATACCATGAGCAAGGCGAAGCTTATGTTCTGGCTCAATTCCTCCCAAGTGATTACATTACCGATACTCCATCGATGGTTAAGCGATAAAGAGAAGTCGTTTAATTTATTTTTAATTAGCTTTTAGAGGTCACCTGTATTTTTTGGGCACCTGGAGTATTCCTTTGATTTTGTGCCGGATATGGTCACACGATTTTTGTCAATTTAATGTGGTGTGTGTAATTATAACTTTATTATATTCCAATGTCGCACAAATGATTATTAATAATTAAAGATTATTATTACAGATTATTATTATAAAGATTATTAAAAATCTTGATACATTCTGATTAACCAGCGATGGAAATGATTTTCTAGCCTTGACACAGTGTTTACTTTTGATTCCGGTTTTGCGTTTGATTTTTAAAATTCATAATTTATAGTTTTTTTTAATACAATAACTTTAATTTAAATTTCTACATTTAAAGTGTGGCGTCTCATTAAACTTTTTTTATAATTTGTTTAGCTTGCGCACACTTGAAAAAACAAAAATGGAATTTTTTTTAAGAAAAACTAAAACTATTTGTAAAAATCACCGATTTATATAACTCATGGATACGGCACAAAACTAACTTACCATAGAAAACAACAAGAAAACTCCACTCGCTTGTATTGTATACACCTCTTACTCGAAAATCGTATTGCCGAAAATATAAAGTAAGAGCTGCACTGGAACCAATACAATTCCGAAAATTATTCGAAATCGTTTTGTCCTAATAAACAAAGGATAGACAGTAAACTATTCGAAATTATTAATCTTTTAAATCATAATTTAATAAATAAAACACTGTTGCCTAGTTTTAAAAAATATTTAAATAATTTTTTCGTATTTTTCCCTTGAAATATGAAGTACATATCTGCATTGAACAACATACAAAAGACAAAAACAAATTGAAAATTTGTCAAACGTAAATAAAAATAAACAAAGTTTAAAATCTCGCATTGCATCCATTTTATCAAGTGTATGTCAACTGTTTTTTTGTAGTCTACTAACACTAATTTGAATTTGATTTCCGAAAATTCGAAATTCTAGACAAGGAAATGCTGTATAAGATAGCAGAAAATTTCCAGCAGAAAAAATGTGTTTTGCTATTCACCGCTAGAGCATAACTATCACAAAAATGAAATTTTTTCTGCTGATATTTTTTGACATCAGCAGAAAATTTTTGAAATTTTTATGCAAATTATAAATTCTCAGCAGAAAGTTTTATGAAAAATCAAAGTATTTATGAAAATGAAGAGAAAATATATGTTTAAAGGTTTTGAAGCGATGAAAGTTAATTTTGTTTAAAAAACGATTTGCGTATGTAGTGTGTAAGGACTCTTAAAATATTACTAAAATTACCAAAATCATCATTATGCAAATACAGGGCAACATCAAACAAATTGCCATAGCTCAATGCACTCCATACAATTCTGAAGTCATTTTTATGTGAATGTTTTCAGTTTTTTGACAAAAGTGTTAGAAAAACCCCCCTGTAACTATCCTGGGTGTATGTTTTTATGGTAGCTGAGATCATAATCTATATACATGAGCGACATAAGATTCACACTTGGCGTCAGTAGCCTTCCATACATTTTTGAAGTTTTTCTTTTGTTACAACTTTTGTTAAAAAACTGAAAACATTTACATTGAAATGACTTCAAAAATGTATGGAAGGCTACTGACGCCAAGCGTGAATCTTATGTTGCTCACGTATATAGATTATGATCTCAGCTACCATAAAAACATACACCCAGAGTAGTTACAGGGGAGTTTTTGTAACACTTTTGTTAAAAAACTGAAAACATTCACATCAAAATGACTTCAAAAATGTATGGAAGGCTACTGACGCCAGGTGTGAATCTTATGTTGCTCATGTCTATAGATTATGATCTCAGCTACCATAAAAACATACACCTAGAGTAGTTACAGGGGGATTTTTCTAACGCACTTTTGTTAAAAAACTGAAAACATTTACATTGAAATGACTTCAAAAATGTATGGAAGGCTACTGACGCCAAGCGTGAATCTTATGTTGCTCATATATATAGATTACGATCTCAACTATCATGAAAACATACACCCAGAGTAGTTACAGGGAGTTTTTCTAACACTTTTGTTAAAAAACTGAAAACATTCACATTAAAATGACTTCAGATTTGTATGGAGTGCTTTGAACGATGGCAATTTGTTTGATGTTGCCCTGTATTTGCATAATGATGATTTTGGTAATTTTAGTAATATTTTGAGAGTCCTTACACACTACATACGCAAATCGTTTTTTAAACAAAATTAACTTTCATCGCTTCAAAACCTTTAAACATATATTTTCTCTTCATTTTCATAAATTCTTAGATTTTTCATAAAACTTTCTGCTGAGAATTTATAATTTGCATAAAAATTTCAAAAATTTCTGCTCATGTCAAAATATATCAGCAGAAAAAATTTCATTTTTGTGATAGTGATGCTTCTAGCGGTGAATAGCAAAACACATTTTTTCTGCTGGAAATTTTCTGCTATCTTATACAGCATGACAAGGAAGACACATTTTTGCTTTCTCTATTGCACAGTAGGTACGATTTTTAGTTTTGTTTTTTATACCACAGTTTTTTATGTATGCCGCATCCATGAGTTATATATCAGTGGTAAAAATAAATAGCCTTCAATATTTTTAAATTAACATTTCCCAACAAAACGCGATATTGTCGGTACGCTACAAGCTCAATACACTTTTCGGCGGGAGCACTACCGTGAATACGGACCAAGCCTAAATTCCATAAGTATTCATTGGAATGTATACATTTATATTTAAGAATCGACGGTTTTTTATAGAAGTCCCCAAAAGTTAAACTAAATCTAATTTTATTCATTTTCATTTCGTTTCCTGTTGAATTTTTGCAGCATTATCCATTGCATGGTGTTGGGTGATTTTGGTAATTGATTGCACGTGAATCGTTGAACCATAAGCAATACCTTGAGATTATTTGAGGTGCTAAACACAGAAAATGATATACCATCTCTTGCAATTAGCCGAGATAAAATGGCAGACACAGAAAAATCTTGTTTATTTTCACCAAAGAGTTCTGTAATTTTGTTGGATGAACTTGAATCAGAGAAATGATGTATAGATGGAGCACTTATCTTCCGTTTTGCTACATTTATATTGTGGATCGTCCGTAAATGGGAATGAAGCGCACTACTAGATCCACCACAAAATTTAAATTGATTTCCACATTTCCTTGCATTTATCACAATTTCCAGTTTTTTCTCATCGAAAATGAGTCCATATTGTGTACTTTTCTATATTCTTCAAAAATTTTATTTTCTATATTCAGTATTTGTAAACTATTTATATTACGATTAAATTTTTTTTGATTCGAAAAACATATGAAACGTCAAACAAACCAACAAAAAAGTATAATTTGTACGAATATCGAAAACTGGGGGAAGATCGAAAAAATAGGCCGAAAGTACATACAGAGTCATTTCTTACAAATATAGGAAAATATTTCAAAACCGGTTTTGTTTTTCAAATAAAACCGGGTTTTTGGTAATTGAAAACGAAACGATTAATTGGTTAACTGGTTAATCGAAAACCGGGTTTGCAATCACTAGAAACAAGTCTCAATTTTGAAAAATAGTCGGAAGAAAGTGGAAGCCATCGCCTTCAAAAATCTAGAAATATTAATTGAAGAATTTTATATCTAGATTGTCTATTAATATTTTGATCGATTAACGAAGGGCTACCAACCAAGGCTAATGACCAAGTGATAACGTATTAAAATCTGTTGGATTGGTAGAGAGCGCTGCCAATATCTAGAAAAATAGTTTTAGTATAATTCACATTTATTGGCATTGATCAGATTCCTAGAATCCTCCAGCGTAGGGAGACCGAAGTGAAATTCCCATTCAATATGTTGATTTGCACAAAATAATTTTGCTTTATTCTTTCTTAACTCCTTTAATTCAAAAAGCGCACCAATAAAGTTAATGGCGTTATTTGAGTAAGTTTTAGAACAGTAGCCGCGTCTCACACACGCGAAATCTAACGATTTTCTCTTGGAAGCAAATTAATTATCTGTCTAATATTCCAATATTTTAATGTGAAATTATAGAAAAGTGCTGGGGTGGTGCCCTATGTAATAATCAGATCGAGCTAAAAATTGTGTTTTTTTATTAGCGCTCTCGCTTAATGTATCCGGAGCAATGAATTTTAACTTTAACACAATTTAAAAGTAACTGCCAACTTACTGGTGCAATCTGTATTTTTAAGACTACACTGCATTTTTTAATTCAACTGTGCATCCAGAACAAAGAAAAGAAAAGGTATAGACATTTATTTAGATGTAGCCGCTATCGGGAGCTCGTTTCTATTTGCTTGGAGATTTCATTAAGGAAATTTTTTGTTATTTTAAAAATTATTAAACAGCCCGTGTAATAGAATTCCAATTAAATTTTCATGTTTTTGGGACTTTCACCAATCCATAGAAAATGTGTCTAAGTAAAAACATTTTTAAAGAAGACAGATTTTACCACCGACATGCCTGCTGTAAGCTCATTTTATATTTTAGATGCAATTGTTTTTATACTTGTATCATACAAAAGTTCTTACATCTATTATTGTCAGAAAGCTCTGGTTGACGATTCGAAACGTTAGAGTGACAGGTGGAAAAGTCTAGTTGACAATTTGAAATGTCACATAATCAACTGAAGCTATATGCATTTACTTATTGACGACTGTTAAAGTTGGGAATGTGACATCTAGGCAGAGCCATCTAGATTAATAGAGCCTGCCTGTCCGAGCTTTTTTTCCACTAAACTTAAAATATTGGGTAACGCAAACGATAAGTCAAGCACAAACTTTTTCAGGAGAACAGATTTTCTCTAAAAATTTTAGTGTAAGCTCAAAGTAAAATTAATTTTTAAAGCTATATAATTTCTGTAGGAGGATCTGTAAGAAAACATTAAATTGACACATCTGTAGAGCCTATTGCCCATATTCTAAAAATGCAATCATGCAATAGCGTGATAAGTAGTACTTATCGGTTTTTTTCCATGTGGTGTGTGAAATTTATATTTCCCATTGAAAACAATGATAAACGACCAATTTTATTTGTTAGTTATTGTCTATTTGAACCATGAGCTTTTTAAATGTTTTTTACAGGAAAATAAAGAAAGACAGAAATAAATAAAAGTTGAATCTTTAACTAGTTCAAAAAAAGATTCAAGAAAACCCTTAAAACTGTGTGAAAATCGACTTGGAAAATGAATAAATAATAAGCTTTTATAAATGTAGTTGTTGTATTACGACATGGTTTCAAAATACAATATGGGTCTCTTTCCATTCTCTTTCTAAAAACACGATTGCAGTGGAAAGAAAAACACTATAATTTTTTTACAGGATATTTTATTTTTATTATTTATAAAATAACGGCATTCGGTCAGTCACGTCACCACTTAAATGTGGCTGTGAAAGCGCGTGAGTAGCAAAATTTTTGAATCACAGATACAGTGCGTCACAAAATGCAATTTTTGTGCACAACACTTGAACGAACTAAAAATTGGTCATTGAAAGTATGCCGAGATGATTAATCATTTTTCTTAAAATACAAAACAAATATATGATTGTGCTTTTAATTTTCTTTTCTATAAGTAAAACTGCTTGTGCCTTCAATTTTGTGGCTATATATGTATGTATAAATAAATACGCGATTAAAAATTTTGAATAATGTTTCCTTTGTTCATATACATATGTAGAAACAAATTGAGGGGCGTAATAAAACCTATACAATTTTCTTATACAGTATGTACTTGATTCTGTAACACCGTTCGAACACCATAGCGGTCACCGAAAAGTCATAATACTTGTAGGGAATTTAAAATATCTTATTCTTAAGGAAAATTTAACAGAGCATAGCTTTTCTTAGTCACTTCCCAAAATAATTTTTTCTTTACGAATATGGCGTCATTTTAAGCAGTGATAAACGATAAAGAAACACAGATAGTGGCCGTTTCGATGAACGATGGATTACTACTAATGCTTGAAACAGACGTGCGGAATTTGAAAAGAAAGTAAAGAAAGTAAACTACATGTGCATATTTTCTGACATTGCGCTTTTATTTCTATTTTAGAATGCCATCTTTGGGTATTGAATTTTAATGTTGATGCAGTAGGTAGTTTTGAAATTTTGAGACTTTGTTTTCAAAATACATAATTATAATAGTTTAAAAATTCGGTGCCGCTTTTCATACATTTTAAAATGCATTTGGTCAAATATGACTATAATAAAATAAGTTTACTTTGTTTATGTTACTTGTCATATTTAAAGCTTGTTAAACTATGCAGGAAAAATGTAAGAAGAAAAAAAAGAATATGGACTCGGGAAATTTATTCCGAAAACGAAAGAGAGCTGTATGGCTTTTTCTCTAATTTGTTTATGAAAATTAAACAAAATGACGTGGGGCAATTTATGAAAGCTACCAGAATGCCAATTAAAGATTTTGAAATTTTAAGTAATATCTTAAAAAGAAAATTGGAAAAGCAAACCCATATTCGAACTCCGATTGAGCCAGATTTTCGTTTAATGTTGACATTAGTGTAAGAAAGCTTATTATATTGTTTTGTATCAGGTTACGAATAAAATTTAAATTTTACTTCTAGATATTTAGCACACGGTGCCGCCTGGCAACTTTTAGCTTGGGGATTTCGGATTGGCGTATCAACTGTACGCGAAATTATACTCGAAACTTGCAATGTCATATGGAATGAACTGAGTCAGATTTACCTATCCCCACCCACTGACAAGGAATGGGATGAAATTATACGCAATTTTTACAATACCACAGGAATGCCAAATGTTGCCGGTGCGATAGACGGAAAGCACATACATATAAAATGCCCACCTCACCCTGGCTCCCTATACTATAATTACAAAAAGTTCAATAGCATAGTATTACTTGCTATAAGCGATAGCAATTATATGTTTTCAGCCGTCGATGTTGGAGCATATGGGAGTCAGAGTGATGGGGGTATTTTTAAAAATAGAGGGTTTGGGGAGAAAATTTTGAAAGGAAAAATCAATATTCCAAAGACAAAAAAATTGCCAAATAGCAACATTGATTTTCCTTGTTTTCTATTTGGAGACTCAGCATTCCCATTAAAACCGAATTTAATGAGGCCATATCCAGGACGACTTCTTCCAAAAGACAAAGAATTATTTAATAAGAGACTTTCGTCAGCGAGGGTGAAAATCGAAAATACTTTCGGCATTTTAACCGCTAAATTTAGAGTGTTAACGAACTCTCTAAATGTATTTCCCGAAAACGCCAAAAAAATTGTTAAAGCCACTTTGGTCCTACATAATTTCATTAAATTACATGATTCGACCAATTATGTACCATCTAATTTGATCCACAGATCATTTAGATGATAACAATGAGTTTGTTTTGGGAGATTGGCGCCGCGAAGTCGAACCCTTACCTCAACATAAATTTTTCACTAGATTTAACTCATCAAAGGAAGCGTTTTCAATTAGAGATAATTTAAAAGACTAATGTTAATTATTAAAAATAAAAATTTATTGATAAAATCCCATTAATAAAGTATTTCAACAGTATATCTATTTAAAAAACAAATTAATTCCGAATCCGAAAAATATTCACTTTCCCTCATAAATTGTTTTGTTTATGACATCTAAAATGCCCATTTGCATTTGGCTAAACTGTGATGGTGTTATATTAGCGTCGTTTACTTGTTTTGCGACAGATTAAAAAAACAAGGTTATTGCCGTCTTAGCAGGTTCCACTGGGCACGAGAAAGATGTTTTTGCAATTTTAATAAGTTCTACCATCTCAGAACTTGCCTCTTCTATTAAAAGGTCCAATTTAGTTTTGGTGTTTGTTCTCCGCGGTGTACTTCGACTAGTTGAGGCCGAGGGTATGCTGCTCTGCTGTGATTCGAAGTCTACTGTGGAACAAGACTCGTCAAAGGATGAGTTGCTTAAACTAGACTGGTCCCATGTCATACTCTCCGTTTCTGAAAAATTTTCAGCGAAATCTAGTGCCTTGTGAAATTGCTCGTTGTGCAACAAAAAATTTCGTAATCATTAACTGATTTTAATAAATTATAAAAACTTACCTTTGATTATTCGATGTATCAAAATCTTTAAGAAATAAAAGGTGTTCTTTAAAGTAGTGTCTTCTAATTTAAACGCAAGCGTTTTTCCGCACGTCTGTTTCAAGCATAAACGGCTTTATTTGATGGATCATTCAGTGGAGAAAATATAACTTGTTTAAAGTAGCGACAATGTTTACAATAGAAATTTTGGGTTATTCTGGATTGATAGCCAGATAGTATTTTTACATCAAGGTGAGGTTATCAAGACGATGGAAGTTTGGTTTCGAACTAATGCTGAAAACAGATGTGCAGATTTTCTGCATGCAACACCGCATGCAGATCTCCACGTAAAACACATGAGCATAATTATTTGACACTTGTGTGCGGCATTTTTTATTTAGAGTTAAAGCAAGCTATCAACTTTTTGTCACACAGATAAATATTTTTGCAATTGAAATGTCTTGTATCGTATAAAAATTGTTTTTTTTTATAAATTCTGTAATTTTATCCTCCATCTTGACAAAATTTAGTGTGAAAAGGGGAAAATATCAAACAATGTCGCATGAAGTTGTGGACGATTTTTCATTTTATTTTTTTTTCATGTTGTCAACACCGACGGATGCGCTGCAGTCAAATTAGAAATAGAGACGACGTGCAGAATTCTGCACATGTGTTTCCGCAGCATAATGAAAACATTAAATTGTTTGTATTAAAAAAATCGGCCGTCTTTGCATCAGACAACAGTCACCAAACTACAAAAATATTGAAAATACTTTTAACTAATCAAAGTATAATCACATTGCCTTAGCGAATTTTAATGATTCGCTACGCAATTGCCAACCCCTTGGTAACCTCGAATTTTATTGTATTTAACGCATACATGCGATTTATATGAAATTTTGGGTTATTTTGGATTGATAGCCAGATAGTATTTTTACATCAAAGTGAGGTTATCAAGACGATGGTTTAGTTCGAAACCAAACTTCCATGTTCTTGATAACCTCACCTTGATGTTTACAATAGATTTGTCGTCACGTATTTGTAGTAAGCCGAGAAGTATCTTGTAATATTGTAAGCCATTCTTTCACCAAAAGTGCCAAACAGTGATTATCTTCGGTTTTCTTGTGTAAAATACGAATCGGATCCAAAAGCTGTAACGCAATCGTTTGGTCTATCATTCGTCACTTCTTTATTTTCAAATCACTGCCAATGGTCATTTATCAATCCTGGGGTGGGATGTTTTAACATCACTTTTTTCGATATTTATCGAATATTATATCTCTTTTTCCTTAAATAAAATTGCTTGTCGTTTCACTTTTCAATTTTGCTTTCTATATTGCGATCGCACACTACTAGAATAAATTGTTTATTTATCTCTTTTTTGTTTTTCGATAAAGTATCACTCTCAAAATAAGTAGGTGATGCAATAAGAGTAGAACGACATTATGTTTTATTCGAATAGGTAGAGATCGCAACGTAGTTGAAATAAAGGGAAAAGCGATAAATTTAATTTGTGATGAAAGAGATGAAAATTTCGATAGTATCGAAAAAAGTGATATTACAACATCCCACCCCTGCTCTGAGTATCATTCACTGATGGGCTTTATAAAACGATTTCAAATGAATTTCCATCTATTTGCGTACCATCTTTTATTTATCTGCGTGCTTTCATTCAGCTAAGCATCGAATAAACATTTCCCCAAATTTTGTAATTATGCGGTGTTATGTACGCCACGTTGCATACCCAGTATTTCGATTCCCACATTTAATTAGTGCGAACGAATGAGTGAATAATATTACATGCTTGATCAACGAACTATTAGTGATAATGTGGTAATAATCATAGAAATTGTATTGCGAATCCATTAGGTGATCCATATAACATAATAGAACTATCGTATGATAATTTGTAGTTTGATTACGGAGGGCGTGATTTCAGGTGACATGTGAGCAGAGTCAAACCAAAGTTAATAAGGTTCCGGTAAGTACATTTACGGATCTCGGTAACTTATATAATTCCAATTCATAATCAATCTCCACCAATTGTGAAATGATATTACATTTTAAAACATAATTGTTAGGCGATTCTCGAGCAGGAGCACTAATTTTAGACTCAAAATTTAAGTGCTATGACAAAAATTTAAAGAGGGAACCGAAAGAACGATGAATTGGACCATTTTCTCTCTATAGTTATAATCATTACCGTTTCGATTTTACGTTCATTAAAAATATCGGTTTTCAGTTCAGTTCTGGGAAAGAGTCAATCTCTGCATGAGGGCGAGTAAGTTTAAATTCAAACATTGCATTAAATAAACAAAAGGAAATTGCAAATAAAAAATTATGAAAGCAAATTGTTACAACAGACACCAAGACCGGGAGCAAAATTCAATACGTTTTGGAATCTGGGAAATATTGATACGAGGCGGTCAACCCTGCATGATCATATCGAAATAGAAGAACAAAACTACTCAGAACCGAAAATCGAGCATACTTTTTCAGCAACCGTTCCACCTAGACAAAGTATGTAACAAATATTTGTTTAATACTTTGATTGTTTCTTGTAGAATGATACGGAAGCCTAATTGAAAACTGAAGGATGGCTCCATAAAAGTTGCAAACCATATTGGGAGTATAACTTAGTTATTAGGATTTTTTTTTTGCAGAAAAACACGTTTATTTCTAAGAAATGGTAAATTTTATTTTAATCAAAATATTTTCAAAATATTTATTATATCAAAATATTTTTTATATTTTATATGCTGCTCTGCTGTGATTCGAAGTCTACTGTGGAACAAGACTCGTCAAAGGATGAGTTGCTTAAACTAGACTGGTCCCATGTCATACTCTCCGAAAAAAATATCAAACAATGTCGTTATCTATGACTTTTGACCATCGTTCTGGCAATTTATGGATTCCATCGAAAAAAAATTGTTTGTCTTTTGATGCGATCCATTCGTCGAGCCATTTTTTGATTTCTTCGTGGGTTCTGAAGTGATGGCCTTGAAGACCGCTTTGCATTGTTCGGAACAAATATTAATCTGATGGGGGACAATTTGGTGAATAAGGAGCATGCGGTAGAATTTCCCATTTAAGTACTTCAAGCGTATTTTTTACTTGTTTTGCGACATGTGGTCGTGCATTGACGTGCAGCAAAATGGTGTTTGTTGGCTGGAATCGGGCGATTTTCGTTCAATGCATGGTTCAAATCTATCAATTGTTGTTGGTAACGTTCACCAGTGATCACCAGTACACCACTTCTTTCTGAGTCCACCAAATGCACATTGCACAACATAAGCTTACTTACTATGAATGTATCGTTTTGCTGTTGATGTGAATGGTTCGCCTGAATCAACCCATGATTTTTTACGTTTAGGGTTATGGTATTAAATCCACTTTTCATCGCCAGTCACAATTTGAAACAAAAAATCTTCGGTGTCTTGTAAGCAAAAATTACAAATCATTAAACGATTTCCAATGTATGCTCAGTCAGTTCATGTAGTACCCATTTTCCTCTTTTCTGATAACTTTTATGATATGTAAACATTTGCTTATGGCTGCTTGAGGGGCATTAAACTGTTCTTCAAGTTTTTTTTCTGTTTGAGCTGAGTTTTCCTTCAATAAAGCTTCTAATTCTTCATTTTTGATTTTTTTTGGTTGGGCAGCTCGTTCTTTGTCACTTACATCAAAATCACCACTTTTCCGTTTGAAATGGAAACTTTCAGCAGCTTTTTCATTTGAATAAAGCAAAAAAGTAATGCTTCCCACATGCTTTCCACAAATGCTGTTTTGTTGGTACGAAATTCGACATGTTTAAACGGGATTAAAAAATATGTTGCTTACGCTTTCACAAATAATGACAAACTAAATTTTAATGTGGAATGTCAACACTTTAAAACGCCGTAAGTGTCATTGTAAAATAATGTTTAGTACTAAAGTTACGCCATCTCTTAGAAAATCCAAAAACTAAGTTATAAACCCAATATTTTAAACTAAACAAATATATAGGTAACTATTTTGATTTGATTTTTTGGGGCTTCGGATTTTATTTCGGATATTATAGGGATACTTTATCTTCACCATTGAATTACGATGATTGCACTCTTCGTTGGTTTTGATTTCATAGTTCATATTGTCGTTTCTATTTGACTTCTTTTTCACACATTTTCGTAATATCAAAAATCACGCGTATTTTCAATATGGCATAGCCAAAGACTTTAATAATATTATATAGACTGCTAATAACTAAATGTGAAGTGAGTAAATTTCAATGAAAAACAGAGAAAAACAAAAATAATCAGTACTGTATTAAGAATTTTTATTATCGAATGAGAATGAAGTTAGCTACTTGTAGAATTATAATAAATTCATTTTTTAAACACTAAAACGTAAATTAATTTTACAATTATCAATATAATTATTCAACCCTAGAATGCACATATAACTATAATTATACATAATTTATAACTAAAAAAATTAAAATACTGAACAAACTCCCCTCGGTACTGTGTATAATTCATTGTGTATAATTCATATCATCCACATAACAAACAATTTTTTTTTAGTAACACACAAATTTCATCACAGATTATATTAAATTTTCAAATAGTATTATTTTGAAAGACAAACAACCAGAAATAAAATCTTTTAGTTGTGGATGATATGGAAATCACAGACAGAGATATAAATAGAGTTTTATATACGCATCCCGTCCTAACAGTTCCCACATGAAATAGACGATTTTATATGGAAAAAAAGCACAATACCGGTCTATGTATTATGTCTAAGGGCATAACTGGATTATTTTCGAATTGTCAAATTTGCATAGCTCGTTCAGTTTCAAATTTTTCCGCTATGCGCCACTCATGATCCTCCAATCATCAAAAGTGGCATTTCACTTCACCAAGGAATTGAAATTGGTATTCAATTCAATTTTTGGCAACCAAAAAGAAGCAACCAATGAATTTTCGTGATTTTTTTTTTGAAAGTTGATAGTGTTTGACATTTGCGGTATATTTTTTTATTTTTGTATGAGTTCATTATAATCAATACACTATGTCACAATTATTATTTTGTTGAAAACTAAATATTATTTACAAAACGCTTGTCAATAGTACGTATTAATTTTGTAGATAATGTCAAAATCAAAATAAAATATACAAGATGGCAACATTTACAAGAAAAAAATTAGTTTGGAAAACTCTAGTGAAAAGCACAGTAACTAAAAAATAGAATTCGAATTTCAATACCATCAACTCTGTAGGAATTCAACGAATTTCAAATTGGCATTGAACACGTAGCATTGTTGTTTTAAATTTGCAAATGATATATCGCTAATACGTGTCGCTAATAAAAGTCAAATAGATAATTTCCCATTTAGCTCGCAATATCACGCTCCGGATAAGTATTTAAAAAACACAGAGCGGGTTATTGAGCGCTGAATGGGAAATTATCTATCCAATTTTACAGCTCAATTGACTCAATTTGTTTTGATTTCACGGAGAGTTCGTGCATCCTACGTGCAGATTCAGACATCCTGCCCTAGGATAGTTTTTCGTGAAGGCGGTGGATTATTATGCAAAAATTAAATAAAATCTACAGAATTTGGTGAAGTTCGTATAAACCATCAATTGTTCATGGCGGTTATTTGTTGTATTTAAGTAAACGTGCTTGCGACAAATGTATAGCAAATTTTGATGGTTCAGATTTAATTCAAAGTAAGTTGATCTCAGAATCCAATCAAACGAAAATATAGTCGTACTGCATATTTAAACTTTTAATCAATTTGTTTAAAGCTTGGAACAACTCGTGATTTAGAATATGTTTTACGGGTGATTCGATTCTTACATTCGATTCTTACGAGCTAAACCGGCTTGTATTGTCACACTAAAATTCATAATACTTTGCCAAATACAGGGGTCGACACTCGAAGTGTTACCAATTAGATATGCTGTAAACATGCCAATTTTTATTTCTTTTTATTTCAAAACTTCAGTATATCGTAAAAATATTTCAAACTTAACGAAAAATATGCTATTGTCCGGTGTAGGTAGCCACCTTTCATAGCATCGAGTCTGTCTGAGAAGGCTTCACACACTACACGAATGTGGTCCGATGGCATTCTGTTTCATTCTCGGTGAAGAGAAATCATTAAGGCGTTGACCGTCTGATGCTTTAGAGACATCTCTAAATTGCGTTCCGCAAAATAAAATTTAGCAGCGGAATTTTCATTTTCGTTTTCGTTTGTGTCATTTTTGTATGAAAAATTTCATTTCACGTCAGCTGCGTACTAGGCATAACCCGGAAAAATCACGTGAAAATGCAGAATAGTGCCGATGTTAATAAATATGTACATTTTTACAAAATTATTAATGATCAGCATAATCTTCTGAGTCACGAATCTTCTTATCACGAATGTTTTAAGTGGACATTTGCGACGGTATCAAAATGTCTGCCATTTTTTTGAGATGTCAATTTTCAGACCGGATTTTGGATTGCTTGGTGAGCTTTAAGCTTCTACGATTTATTTTACTGCTTTATTGACCACAATAATTTAATTATAAAAAAATGGCTTAGTGACTCTAAACGTTCCACACCGTGTGTCAACTGAAACCGTTAGGACCAACTTATAGCTTTCTGGCGACAGTTGTAATTAGGCTTGCCACCTTTTACAAATGCCAATGGAGGACAAGTACAATTTTTTGTTTGTTATTTTATAATAAGTTGATTTTTAATATAATAATGTCTTATCAAATGTCATTTTCATTATTTGATCCCAAACCACCTGCAAGTGCATGTCACAAAAAATAAAAATTAAAATAAAAATCAAATTTTCAATTAGTTTCAAGCATTATCCTAAGTATAAAAAGTAAGATAAACGGGTAAGACTATAAAAATAAACAAACTAATTTTGTTCAGTATAAAATAAAAATTATAAATAGAAAATTCAATTCTTAAAAGTATATTTCTCATTTCCTTTTGCTAATTTAATTCCACATTCCAGAATTTCTTCCAAAAATCATTTAAGAATCTCATTTCTAGCCAACATACCCAATCCCATCAAAAACGTATAAGAATTGGTCGACTTCCGCACCAGGTGGTCTAATTCCAGAACTTCTTCCAAAGATCATTTATGAATCCCATTTCCATCCAACATACCCCATCCCACCATAATCGGTTAAGATTTGAGAGCACTGGAGCAATTGGTTTTGCTAAAAGTAGCAAAAAATTTACGAACTTGAGCTATTAAAACTTGAACAATATTTGAATTTACTCGCTGCATTTAATTGAATTTCTTATGAAAAAAAAGAGTGAGTCCATTAGTACTCTCAAGGAGATGTGTAAACATGGCGTGTGTATAGTGCGTTCGTACACTTATAGTTTACTTTGAATGAAGAAGGAATGTAATTTTACTAACCATAGTTTTTCATTTGTTTATTATCGTTAAATTGGTCTATTACTCTTTCGGTATAATCGACGCAATTGGATTATGGTAGCTAAAATAAGATACATATACTGTCGACTCTAACTTTTCTAATTTTTATTGAAAAACTGCACAATGGTCGTTCCATATCTCATATTAGATATATTTCGATCTGAGTTCATGTGCAAATCGAATCGTCTCACAGGAAGTTTATAAGTGGTTCAGCTTGAGGAACAGCAAAATTAATATTGAAATCCCCGCTCATAATCATGGGCAAAAGATGATAGTCTCCTTAGAATTTTTGAAATTCTTTAAGAATATGGAGCAAGGACGAAATGTATGAACTTCATTATGTCTTCGACAGATTTTTTCAGCGAGGTGAATACAACTAGACAAAAAACATCTTATTCCCACTAAGAAGCTGAAGTTCAGATATTATCAATGGGTTGTGTTGTTACCCTCATATCATTTGTTAGTCCAACGATGATTTCCTTATGCGAATTGACTGTATAAGTTCAACTTGTATTTTTATATATTGTTACACCGGCAGCCCACTGACCATTTCTCTTGAACTGAACGCATCATTCAAAATTAATAATATTAACATGCTCGTCATTGTGTATCCAGATCTCGGGAAGCAAGAAAATTGAGCATCCCTGCGTGACTGTATCAGTTAGGTCGAGGTGATGTGACCTGAGACTCTGGCAGTTCAATGTTAAAAACCAGACGCCATTATTATCTCCTACAAAATTCGCCATTACAACCTGATTTATAGTAAGCGGATTTGTAGTGAAGTGCGATAGCTCATTTTGAGGAAGACCCATTGAGGTCCCATTTGTTCTTCCATGGTAGAAGACATGATCATCGATAGCCGACGTGATGAACAGTCCTTCGAGACTCGTTACTCGTAATAGAGCAATATGCACAAGTTCTGGACTGAGTCTTTTATCGTAAGAGTATATACTGACTATCTCGTTATAGGTACCATCCTGTGATGCATGAACTGTGGTGACACATGCAGGTACGACTGGAAAATGATTACGCTTAACATTAATTGTCCGATTGTTGTTTCGATTAACAGATGAGCTTTTTATAGAAATGGGCACCAAACATCGGTCGATATTCGTTTTCTGCGCCCATCCAGCTTTAAGCCGCCTGGCCTTCTTGCCTTGTGAATTTGTACCGAAATCCATCGAGAGTCGTTTGACATTTTTTACTGTTGACGTTTTCATCATTCTCGTTTTCCGGTCAGAGTGGCAGCATTCGGTATACCTCATAAAGCCCATAGTTCCATTCACCAGTTCATCTGTTACGCCAATATTGGTTTTGAGAAAGTAAGACCGACCGACAAGTGAAAGTTCGTACGGCAAAATATCTGTGTCCACTATGCTCATTTTATGGATCTTTTGACGGAATTGCTACACCGGCAGCCCACTGATCATCTCTCTTGAACTGAACACGCGGCATTCAAACGTAGGAATATTAACATACTCGTCATTGCGTGGACAGGTCTCGGAAAGCAAATGAATTGAGCTTATCTGCGTGACTGTGACCTGAGACTCTAGCAGTTCAATGTTAAAAACGAGACGTCATTATAACCCCATTTAGTAGAAGACATGATCATTGATAGCCGACGTGATGAACAGCTCCTAAACTCGTTACTCGTGATAAAGCAACATACACAAGTGTTGACTGTGTTTTTAATCGTAAGAGTATGTAATTTCGTAATCGTAATTCGTATTTCGTATCGTAATGTTTTTTTGGATTTTTCTGATCGATGGAAATGTTGATGGTTTCTATTTCATTTTTTAAATTAGTTTTTGTTTTCCCTATACTATATACATACATACAAGCAAGCCATGTATAGTACAAAATTGTTTTATTGAGTTTGTTGCTTTTTTTTCAAACGAAGTAGGTACATACGTCATTTCCGTTCGTTTCATTTACAAGTTTACTCTAATACAAAAATTTTTGGTAGGCGCGAGCAAAGATGTTTACACATCAAAAACACGACTTTGCTTTGCAAAAAATTGAGGTTGATTTAGAAAAAATTGACAATGAAGCATAAAAAATTATGGTTGACTTGTAAAAAGTTGCGAATGAACTAAAAAAATTAAATACCATTTGCAAAATCGTGAATTTGAAGTACAAAATCTATATTTCTGTAAAATCTATAATCTGTATTTCTGTGTTCTGGACGATTTCTGTTAGACAAACGTCGTTTTCCTCAGAAGATTTATTTTTGTTCAAATACCTGTCTAAAACTTAAAATACCTGTCTAGAACTAGCAGCTGATACAGATGCCTGATGAGCTATACCATTTTGATGAATTCGAAGCGCTGAGTATCCTTTATATTCTATATAGATCCCTTTCCGACCGTATTTGAAATTTGTTATTTAGGATTTGAAAATGGTATATCCCTTTTGTGTTTTACTACCACAATTGTGAGGGTATGGCAAAAGTACCATGTCAAAAATTTATTTTTGTATGTGTTTTGACCCAACTTACACATTTGTGTATTTAAAAAAAACACTATAACTATACACTCAATTGTGTTGGTTGTACTTCAAATCAAGCGATGTTTTTTATCAAAAACGCTGTTATACATATACTATGATTTGATACTCACACATTTGTGTGGTTTAGACTTAAATAGAGCCAAATTTTTTTTTTGGTTGAAAAAGGGATTTAATATTATAAATATATATTAAAATACATGTGGAGGACATTTATGCCATCGTGGAAGATGGAGGAAATTTCTTACGAAAGGAGGACTGTCCTCCACAAAGGAAGACGGGTGGCAAGCCTAGTTGTAAGGTAGTTTCCTAATTTACTTGCTTAAGTGTAGTGTCACTTTTCAGTCTTTCCTATTTAAAGCAGTTAAGCGATTTTTTTGTATAACATTGGCACTAAAATCGGATACAGTTTCGCAGGCTAGAGTCGATTGTTTTATTAAAATAGAAACGTTAACTCATCCGTATGTCCCACATTATGTGATTTTTATTACGAGTATATGCCGGTAGTTTATTAGACGACACTGTTTTACCTGGAGACTTCAGATTAAAATTGTAGGCTTAAAGTTATAAATGTTACAGTTTCAGTTAGGTGAATGAATTAATTAATTTAATAATCTTGAATTAGTTGTTGTCTTTGGTGAAAAACGGTTTTGAGGATGACACACTCGAATACAATCAAAAGGTCTTTGTTATATGTATATTTAGTCACGTGACGTGATACCATAGATTTTCTACATTTCGTACAAACGAGTGCCATTCTTACAAATCTCCAGGCTGTAGTACGTGTATTTGTTACTCGTACATTTATCATGATTTATCTCATTTTCCACTATTGTTTAAATAAAATATATCATTACGACTATAAAATGGAAATACATACATGTAAGACGAAAGTTACGAAAACAATTAAATGAACGGTACTTTTATCTATTTCATTTATTTTATCTAAAGCAGCAATTCCACACTTAAATTTTTTTTTTGCAATTAAACTACGATACATGTTTTCAATAAATTGAATTGAAATCGAAACGATTGATGTTGGTAATAAAATCGAATTGTCTGAGATATTAATTAATGAAATTTAATTTTAATTTTGCATTAGTGGCGCGCCGGATTTAATATTAAAAATTTATTATGAGTGCAAAATTCTAATGGATTGGCAATCGTTGGTGTGATCATAAGGTATCGTCTATTATTAAATTGAGTTATATGATTTATGGATTTTCGCTCTTTCTTCAAGATTAATTGGGCCGTCTTAGATAAGGTAAACCAAGTGTATATATGGTTTCATGAATGGAGGAACATATTTTATCAGTAATGGCGATTAGCATAAGCTTAAGCATCTTTTCATTTTTTGTCTTTTTACATTAAAACGATAAATTAATAATGTGGTTCATCTAATAACATTAACTAGCACATGGTTCCTCAACCTTTTCATAAATTCATATCACAAAAAGTCTCTTCAGATTAAATTTAAATTTCATCATTTGTGCCACTGCGACAAAATTAGCCATATTCCAGAACTTGAATTGATTTAGCTACATAATTATTTCTTTAAAATTGCTCACTAACTGATCTAATTAACTTATATAATTTGAGTTTTATGGCTTGTACGTGTATATTTGTAATTCTCTGATTCTCTTTATTTTATTTATTTGTTATGTGTTTTTTATAACACACAGATAATCTAAGAATTCTTTTATTCTTACGTCAAACAAGTAATAAAATAATCAAGGCGTTCAATTCGCCCTTACGTGAGCCAATGACACACATATACAGTATGCCGCTAAAGTAACGGGGATTGGCAATTTAAAAAGCCCGCTTAAAGGAATTATAAAAAACATTTTGTCGCTGGCACAACTGTTCTCTATCGTGACGTGAAGTTTGAGCGCGATCTGTCATTTAGTTGTTCATCTTTTGTCAGTTCATCTCAAGTGTGTTTCAAGATTTTTATAATGAATAAAAATATCGGACAAAGCATTTGTCTGAAATTTTGCATTGCAAATAGAAAGTTGATCAAACATAATGTTGACTGTTTTCTTTGATTTTCGCAGTGTTGTGCACACGGAATTCTTATCAGAAGGTCAGACGGTAAATAAAGAATATTATCTGGGCTTTTTGCGGCGTTTGAGATGGCAAATTACCACGCACTATCTCACAAGGCTCTCATAGTGAACGAATTTTTGGTTAAAAACTCGACATATAATTATGAAAAAATAAAATTTTCCTCAATGTATACCTGGACTCTTAAATCGACGATTTGCATAACAGCACGCAAAGTATCATGCTCTATAGCCCTGATCCCAGCTTCAATGTTGTGCTTTGGCTGCTCTTTAGTTGGAGACTTGATCACATACAGTCGTTCTTTGAGATAACCCCACAGGACATAATCAATAACATCTCACCCTGAAATACATTTAACCTAAAAATCAAATATTTAACTTTATACTTACCCTTTATCATTATATACATTACAACTTAAACACCTTAAAATAATTAATTAAAAATTATTTAACAACTTTGTATATTTAAAATTTGTATACTTAAATAAAATGTCAATAATCCAAAAAGTCATTCAAGTGTCAATTGGTGAACGAATTCCTGTGAATTATTTTTAGTTCAAGACTGAATACCGAAATTTATGATCAATGCGACACCTTCGTTTGAACTTTTTCACTAAATGACAATTTTTGGATTCGTCATTAAAAAAGCATTAAATAGCATTCAAGGAAAAAATTATAAAATAAATAAAATGTATAACCAAACTATAGAGATTTACGCAATTTCTATATTAGCCTTCGTTGACTAGATATTATAAAGTACGAGACCAAGACATATAAATCATCAACGTATGTATCCCGACGGCTCGCCTTAGCGGCAATTGGTATTGATGCTTGGTTAACATCTGTTATCCTTTTTAGGACTCTTGTAGCTAGAAAAGCAGAGGACGCTAAACCATAAGTAACGGTCGTTAATCGGAAATGGCGTATTGGCTCGGAGGGGTGAGTACACCAAACTATTTTTTGAAAATTTGTATCTTGGCTGTCGATTGTCCCTTGCCAATACATCTATCCTGCAAGAACCAATTGTTGGCTACCACAGGGCGTACAAAATTATTTTTTTGGAACCATGCAATTAAATGATTAATTGTTGTTTGGCAAGGTACATTTCTGGTGTTGAAATAATTAAGATAAGCTCGTTGCGTCAGCAAAATTGAATACCCATGCATTGGAAAAGTAAAATTCTATCACGTTCTTTCATTGCTCATTCGTGTAATGTTGCATGTAACAAGGTTCGATGTGTAACAAGGTAACGATGAATAAAATTTGAAAATAAAAATAAAAAATAGTATTAAACCACTTTTGGCTCATCCTGTCTAATACTTTGGTGACCTTTATAATACTAATATAATCAAGTGCTTTAAACCTGCACCGACCAAATTAGCCCGCCTCAATGAAAGCTATACCATAATTTACTACACATCTATATTACAACAAACCCCGATTTTATTACAGTTTCCGTTTTCGCGAAACGAGTGGTCAGTTTAGCTTACAATTAAAATTTTGATTTGTAAAAAATTTGAAATTCTTTAAATTAAAATTATTTGTTTGTTATTAAATGAAAGTATTTTGTAAAATTATTTAAAAAATGAGCCGATCATGGAAAATCGCATGGCATAAGCCGTGTATTGTTAACATCATGGGGGTGCTTAGGATTCATCCTGTCTAGCACTAACATGAGTTTTAGGATTACTTTATTTATCAAAAATTTGATTGTTTTATCGTGACATTTATTAAAAAAAACTATTGGCAAATGAAAATAAATCTTTTAAATCTAGAAAATTTTCTTTTTATTATTAAAAAACATCTTTTAAAATTATAAATAAATTTTTTCATATATCTGAAAAATATATTTTTGAAAATTAAAAACAATTTGTTTTAATTTTATTAATAAACTTTGCTAAAAAATTTGTTTTAAAATGAAAAAAAGTTACCGCCATCTCTACAGATGACGACACCATCTGTATAGATGGTGATAACTTTTTATTGTTTGTATAATTGTGTAGTATTATGGCTAAATCAATTTTGGAAGCTTCTGCCTTTTTTACTGAAACCAGCGTAGGTTTCGATTAAATAAAACTCTTACGTCTTCCGTTAATTCACTGTTTTTTTCCAATTGCCTATTAATTTCTAGGCGTGAAATGGCGTCTGTGTTGGTGTTTGCAGATCCTTTTTTATAAGAAATTTTGTAATCGTATTCTTCGAGTGCCAGTCTCCATCTGATAAGTTTTGAAGTTGGATCTTTGGCATTAAATAACCAAAGGAGTGGTTTTTGTTTACATGCTTCCATACAATTTAAAAATTTGTGATCATGGTAGATCACAGAATTTTTAGATACACAAGCTGTTAATGGTTTGGTTATTTTAGAAAAATCTTTAATGAGTTCCTTGAATTTGTCTCGATCTTTTTTGGATCGGATTTTATTCCTTTAGGAGTTATAACACGCCCTACGAAACCGATTGATTTCTGTAAAAACTGCGTTTTCTCAATTTGGATTGGCTCGGAGGGGTGAGTTGGCTTTATCTAACTTTTGAAACACCTGTTTCAAGTTAAGGATATGTTTTTGCATGCTGGTCCTGAAGATGATAATGTCGTCCATATAACACAGGACGTTTTTGCCTTGCAAGTCCCCGAGGACATTGTCCATTACACGTTGAAACGTGCTTGGAGCGGCCAAATCAATTGTTGAAAAGTAGTTTCCGAGTTTTCCAAGAATATCCTCTATATTAGGTAAAGGATATTTATCATCGACGGTTTGAGAATTTATTTGTCGAAAATCAACAACTAATCTCCATTTTTTATTTCCATTTGCGTCAGGCCTGTTTGGCACCATCCAAATGGGCGAATACCATGGGCGATAAAATGAAGTTCGAATGATTTTATTTTTTAACAACTTTTGTATTAACGATAATAATATTTCGATTTTAATTTCCAGCTTTTGATGTTCTGAGTGACGATATTATTTCACAAGTAGTACGTTATTTGTGAACGTAAATTCTTGATTTTCATCGTAAAAAAGATGTTGGAACTGTTTACAAATTTTTAGCATTAATTTTTTCCCTCATTGTTTAAATTTTCCGTGTCGATCTTTGTCTCAAAGTCAACTTGCATAACTTTTTTGTTTGCAATGCACCTAAGCTACACGAGATTTTAGTTTCTGGTTTCAAACTATGTACGTCGCAATAGATTTTTATTGTTAATTTAAACCCTTGTTTTATATTAAAATACCAATTTTTTCTTTGTATTGGTTCGAGAGAACGGAGCTCTCGAAAATAAAAATTTAAACAAGAATCTACATCTCAACAAGGGCCTTAAATTTTTTTATTTTCATTTCGGATTCACCGAAAAGGCGAAAGAATGGAAGGTGAAGCTGGTCTTATGAGACTATGTGTAGCACGGCTGGTGTGTAAATTAATATCATGGAAATTTTCGGATTTGGTGACATTTATTGGTGTCATAAGCTCGGCTTTTTATCTTTTTGTCCTACGTTAATAATTTCTACTACAGCTTCGTATAGGAAACATGTGTTATAAATACCTTCCTTTATATTAAGATTATGTGAGAGCTTGCTGCTTTCAATGTAAAAGTTTCCTTTCTTGTTTGTTACCGGTATAGTTACCAATTGTTTAGAATTTGATTTTATTTTGGATTTAACGAGTGCCCGATTTAAATTCTTTATAAATGGTTCTAAATTCTTTTATAAATGTTGGTGTTTCCAACTGATTTTGTTCGATGTTTATCTTTGCATTCATAATTTGAAAGTTTTCGTAACCAATCAGTCCATCGAAAAAATCGTAAAAATTGAATAGAAAAATTTTTAGTTTCACTGGAATTTCTTTGAATTTCACTGATTGTCATATAATTTTGAAAATCTAGGGTTTACGTAAGATTTGTCTGCTCCTGTATCTAACAGAATTTTTAGAGTTTGATTTTTTACGGTGAGTAACAAAAAAGGAAGTTTGTTTGTTGGTTTAATTTAGTTAGGAAGTTAATATCTGTTCCGAGGCATCTTGTAGAAAATCCACGCATTCTAGATTATTTACATTTGTGGAAACTTGAGGTGAATGAAATTCAAAACTTTTTATTCACATCCTCCGCGATTAAGTGATCATATCTAAATTTAACTAATTTTTTGCCACATTTTACTCTGCCGTAAAAATTTTATTTTATTTACTAAAATTAATTTATTTGCGTTACAATTAAGGCGTTACTAGACAATTGTAAGGCAGAAGAGTTGCACACATTACACACTGAACTATATTAGGATGAATTATTGAAATCAAATGAGATAACCGGAGAAATCATAATTCAACTTTGGTTCGTGCTCAGATTTAGAGCCATAAAATCCAAAAAAGTCGAAATGAAAATTAAATTGTCAACTTTTTAGGTTATACACAGCAATTTTTTGTATCCGTGAAGCTTACTGCATGACTGTGAGATTTTACCCACACTCACAATCTGAAGTTAGTAACTAATACGTTTTCCCTTGGGCAAATAGTACTAGTTACTAACTTCAGATTGTGAGTGCGGGTAAAAACTGACAGTCGTGCAGCAGGCTTGAACCATGAATTTCAATTAATCTGATTTGCGTTGCTTTTAATGTTATGTATGTGGCATAACAAAAAACTTATCAGCATTTAATTAAAATCAAATTTTAAAAATATCTCACAAAATCCCAATTTTTTAATGCGAATCAAACTTCACAAAAAAAAATGACATTTCAATCCACTTGAAGTTGAGTAGAATTCCGTCTAATGGTCTAATGGATAATATGCTTGAAGTTATGAACGTTAGATACATGAAAGGGTTATTTAGGAGTTTCAGCTTAAAGGATGAAACACACTAAGAGCAGCGCAACATATTCGAAACAATCCACACTAACGGCTGCGTATGGGCGTGTACATCAAGCAGCGCAGCAGTTTGTTTTGTTTTAATAGTAAAATTGACTTGTGTCAATTTTATCGGGGTTATGAGTAGCAGCAAAGAGTAGTAAGTTGATGCTGCTGGGTGTGGAATCTATTGATGCCGCATCAGATGCAACTTCATTCAATATAATTTCTTTAAACTTAAAATTTACTATTAAAATTACAAAATATTTGATTTCTTTGAATGGAAACACCTATGTATATTGATACTCAAACTATGATTTTGTATCATTACATAAGTGAAAAAGCCAATATTTAAATTTGCTGCTAGCTGCTGCTGCTTGGTGTGTCTCATCCTTAAAAGGTTGCAAATTGTAGGTTCGAAGATGTTTTTTGGGTCGCATTGTTGTTCTAAGAATATGCAACGAAATAAAAAAAAAACAAATAAATTTTATTTAGAGATTAAGCAAATTCACAAGCCTCATCTTCGATGTTTAAATTTTTAGCCTTAGGTTCAAACTTAGGATTTTTTGATGTGTAAACATCTTTACTCGCGCCTACCAAAAATTTTTGTATTAGAGTAAACTTGTAAATGAAACGAACGGAAATGACGTACCTACTTTGTTTGAAAAAAAGCAACAAATTCAATAAAAACAATTTTGTACTATACATGGCATGCTTATATGGATATGTATAATAGTAGGGAAAACAAAAAAACTAATTTAAAAAATGAAATCCATCGATATTTCCATCGATCAGAAAAATAAAAAAAAAAAATTACGATACGAAATTACAAACTCTTACGATTAAAAACACAGTGAACAACTTAAGTATGTTGCTTTATCACGAGTAACGAGTCTCTATAGGAGTTGTTCATCACGTCGGCTATCAATGTTCATGCCTTCTACCAAATGGGGTTATATTGACGTCTCGTTTTTAACATTGAACTGCCAGAGTCTCAGGTCACAGTCATGTAGGTATGCTCAATTCATTTGCTTTCCGAGACCTGGCTGCCGTGCTGCAAACAAATTTTTTTTTCCAAATTTTCCGGGAAACACTATTTTTTATGTCACACGTAAATGACTGACACGGCCATGCATAGAACTTCTTTTCTCTACAAGCCGTGTCAGTCATATATGTTTGACTTGCCGGAAAAGAAATATTTGAACACAAATTACATATAAATTCTTTCCCAGTTCCCCCTTCCCGGGGAGTTGCCAGAACAATGCCTACCTAAGCTTTTAAAAGATATAGCAAATTTATCGTTTGCGACGGATATCAATGACTGACGTGGTCTTCTACTAAATCCAGTATATCAGACATATATGTTTGACATGGCTCATGTAGATCTTCTTAGTATCAGACACATATGACTGACGTGGCGACTAACGTGTTAAAGCTGGATGGGCGAGGAAAACGAATATCAACCGATGTTTGGTGCCCATTTCTAGAAAAAGCTCAACTGTTAATCGAAACAACAATCGGACAATTAATGTTAAGCGTAATCATTTTCCAGTCGTACTGGCATGTACTTGCCACCACAAGTCATGCATCACAGGGTGGTACCTATAACGACATAGTCAGTATATACTCTTACGATAAAAGACACAGTCAACAACTTGTGTATATTGCTTTATCACGAGCAACGAGTCTCGAAAGACTGTTCATCACGTCGGCTATCGATGATCATGTCTTCTTCCATGGACGTAAAAATGGGACCTCAATGGGTCTTCTTTAAAATGAGCTATCGTGCCTCACTACAAATCCGCTAAGTATACATAAGATGAAATTCAGATTAACCAAGAAACAAAAAAATCCCGGATAATCGAGGTTCACTCATAATTGGATCCCGGATAATCGAGATTCAAGTGTATAGCTCAGGTTATAATGGCGAATTTTGTACGAGATAATAATTAAGTCTGGTTTTTAACATTGAACTACCAGAGTCTCAGGTCACATTATCTCGACCTAACTGGTACAGTCACGCAGGAATGCTAAATTTCTTGCTTTCCGAGATCTGGCTACGCAATGACGAGCATGGTAATAGTATTAATTTTGAATGATGCCTTCAGCTCAGAGATAGTCAACGGGCTGCCGGAATAGCAATATATAAAAATTCAAGTAGAACTCGTATAACATGTTAATAGCTTCTCAATGGAAATAAGATGCTTTCTGTAGTTGTATTCACCTCGCCGAATAAATCTGTCTGTATTCATAATGAAGTTCATACATTTTATCCTTGCTCCATATTCTAAAAGAATTTCAAAAATTCTCCAAGGAGCCTATCTTTTGCCGATATTATGAGCGGGGATTTCAATATAAATTTTACTGTTCCTCAAGCTGAAGCACTCATAAACTTCCTGCGAGACGAATTCGATTTGCACATGAACTCAGATCGAAATATATCTACTACGAGATATGGAACGGCCATTGTGCAGTTTTTAAATGAAAATTAGAAAAGTTAGAGTCGACAGTGTATGTATCTTATTTTAGCTACCATAATCCAATTGCGTCGATTATACCGAAAGAGTAATATACCAATATCGGTAAATTGGTAATAAACAAATGAAAAACTCTGGTTACTAAAATTGCATTCCTTCTTCCTTCAAACTAAACTGTACACACACACTATATACATGCCATGTTTACACATCTCCTTGAGAGTACTAATGGACTCACTCTTTTTTATTTTTCGTTTCCGTGTAATAGGATATATGGAGGCTCCACATCCATATAGGTATATGGAGTGTTAGTTGTGAATCATGTTTTTATAGAATTTTGTATTATAACCAAATATAATAAAAATTCCTAAGAGATATCCTTGGGGATTTTAACAAACACCTCTGGTATATGGAGTGTTAGTTGGAAACCATGTCAGTAAGAATCCAGGGTGGTGACTATTTATAGAATTGTGTATCATAAAAATATAAACACAACTTCCGGATGGATACCTCAGTTGGCTAAAATTGTTTATTACATTTAGTCAGCCCCATTACCTGACAGGGTTGTAATAAGATCTCTTGTGATACCCCAGTTAGCTTAAGAATTTTTATTATATTTGGTAATAATACAAAATTCTATAAATTGCTCCCACCCCTAAATGGATAGCTCCAAACTATTTTCTTAGGCAGGGGAGCTTTTGAATATATTCTTTCTAAAATTAACTAAAATGGCCCTCCACTAACACTCCAAATACTTGAGGTTTTGTTAAAATATCTGGGGATATCTCATAGTTAGTCTAAGAATGTTTATTATGTTTGGTCATAATTTAAAAATTTTTTTTAATGCTCACCACACCTGAATGAGGAACATCTGACAATTTCCTCTAACTGATATGATCAACTAATATACTATATACCAGAAGTTGTGATAAGATTTCTAGGGAAATGTCAGTTGGCCTTCGATTTTTTATTATAACATATTTGGCCGTAATACAAAATTCTATAAACTGTTCCCACCCCTGGCTGGTGAGCTCCTGATTAGTTTTTCTAATTGACATGGTCTCTAACTAACAGTCCATATATCTGAGGTTGTGTTAAGATCTCTAGGGATATCTTAGTTGGCCTTAGATTTTTTTATATTTGGCCATAATACAAAATTTTATTAAATGTCCCCTCCCCTGTATGGGGAGCTCCTGAATATATTTTCTAATATTTATTACAATATATTTGGTCATCAAACAAGATTTTATAAATCGTCTCCTTCTCTGGATTGGATGCTCCTCAATTACTTTATAACATGGTGACATGGTCCAGTACTTACAACCCATATAGGTTGTATTTGATCTCTAGGGATATCTCATTTGCAAGAATTCTTCAAAATAGTTTCTTCTACTAGATTATGTAACATATTGTTTAGAATTATGAAGATGATTTATAATTTCTTGCATTTTCTTCACATTCGTTGCATCTGATTCTATTATTTTGGCGTATGGGGTGATGTGGCTTAATGCAGATGATGCCTGTTTCAACTGTTTTAAAGGATTGCTTGGCTTGCCAATTGAAGTTGTAGTTGTTGTTGATGATTCTAACCAAATTAGAGCTACTTCTCTTCTAAATGCTAATGGTTGTTTTTGGTTTGGGTGTAGATTACATAACAGACTTCAAGCGTTACACATAGAAACAAGTCAACAAAATTAGAAAATAAAGGCCACCACCAATTTTTCCACCGTACTCGTTAGAATACGATATGTTGACACACAATTATCACACAAATCGACACCACCCATGCGTATATGTTGATGTTCTGGAAAACGTTTCGTGGTACAATAGAAATGTAGGCCTCCTTTTTGTTTGAATATCGGGACATATTTTTAATTGGCTCTTAGATTCTTCGAAACAGCAAATAAATTATTTCCTTTTTGTTTTTGATTATTTCGAATTATGTATTAATCAAAAATATTATGTTTTCTTAGACAAATTAGCAACGGACTCGATGTAAAAAAATTATCGAGTGATTTTATGAATCAGTATATCGATTTTGTCTCGTGAGTTACTAATTCAAATGAGTGAAGCAAAAAAAACCGAATACGTACACTGTGTATAATACACAATTATGTCTTTGTGTTTGTATTTTTCTTTTGTTCGTATTTGTGTCATTTGTATAATGAACAGTATCGAAATAACGCGATCCGGGCGAATCGGTTTAATTGTTGTGGTGCTTTATTCCTTTTCTCAGCACATTACGTCTGCTCTCGAGCTGGGGAGTGTCATTATTTAACATGCTAATATATTTTATATTTAACATTTTTTTAATCATAAATTAATTTTATATGTTTTAATAAAATTATTTAAAAAAATCGGAAATACATAAACGACACAATTATGGCGTTTACAATGGTTAACTCTTTCAGTGGCAAAAATAGCGATCGTGTTCCTCAATACATTAGCCGAAATCATGTCGGCAGTCAAAGGGTTAATATAAATAAATAAAAGAAGAATGACACGTGGCTTGCATATGCAGTAAAAGAATTATACGCACGAAACTAACACAAACATAAATGCTACTACTATATCATTCCGGTTACACTCATTTCGTTCCCACACATACATTACCATCAAGTGCTAATCCATTCGCGAGTTCTAAAGAATTTGATTTACCGGTCCAACTTATACACATAGTCACATGATGAGGTGCATGCACATTTTAGCCGAGTGGCGCCCACAATATAAAACTATCTGTTCATCTACTGAAAGTTGCTAAAATATCCCGAACTGAAGAAAGTTTTTATTTAGTAATTCGTTATAAGGATACACTTTTGCCAATTTGTCTTCTTTGTGCAACATGTTGTTATCCATGGGCAAGTAATATCTTGTGGATTTTGTGAGAAATCCCTGGAAAACTAAACACAACCTCAGGCATATGGACTGTTACTTGAATACCAATGTGAACCATCCAGGAGTGGGGATAAATTAAAATTTTTTTTATGCAAATCCAGGGGTGGAATCATGAACGCCGGACGGAAAATTTAAACGGTAGTGAAATTTTATATGGAAAACAGCAATAATTGTACCGGTTTTGTTCCATTGTTTCGCAAAAAAAACACAAATAGCAAGCCAGAAAAAAAATAATTCATTCGTCAGCTTTATAGCAATCGAACGAATTTGTAAGGTTTTTTTGAAACAACAGAATAAAACCGGTAGAGTTATTATTGCTTTCCATATAAAATTTCTCTACCGTCTAAAATTTCCGTGCGGCGTTCATGATTCCGCCCCAGGTATGGGAACAATCTAAAGAATTTTGTAATATGACCAAATATAACAAAAAATTTTTAGGCCAACTGAGATATCAGTAGAGATATTAACACAACCTTAGGCATATGGAGTGTTAGTTGTGAATCATGTTTTTATAGAAATTTTTATTAGTTGCTTTCCAATCGACCACCGCAAGTACTTATAAGCACCTATGGTTTTTGTCTTTGCTAAATTAACTACTCGCAACTGCTCTACCATTTTATTATGAGTAGTTGAAAGCAGTTACGATAAATTTGTCCGCTAGGTGATTGTGTGTAGTATTTTTCTGTCAAAAATATAATTGGTTGTCGTATGTGAAGAGCTAATAAAATTTCGTTATAGATATTTTTTTATTAAAAAGTTATCACAAATAAACTATACATTTGTAGGTTATGTTTTGCTTTTGTATTTTTTAGTGCTTTCCAATCGACACTTTAGCCAATACACATTTTTTGCATTTACAAGTACTTGCGGTGGTCGATTGGAAAGCAACTATTATAACCAAATATAATAAAAATCCCTAAGCCAACTGAGATATCCTTGGGGATTTTAACAAACACCTCTGGTATATGGAGTGTTAGTTGGAGACCATGTCAGTAAGAATCCAGGGTGGTGACTATTTATAGAATTGTGTATCATAAAAATATAAACACAACTTCCGGATGGATACCTCAGTTGGCTAAAAACACTTTTGCCAATTTGTCTTCTTTGTGCAACATGTTGTTATCCATGGGCAAGTAATATCTTCATCTACCTCCAGCTATTAGGAGAGACCCAATAAGCGTTTCCGCATGTTTTCTACGGTGGCTTGAAATTCGGTTCTGTAGTTTTGTGTGGCATAAACATCTCTTACCAATTAAAAATTTCAAATAATTGTGTTTCTTCCAGTTTATGAATTTGATGGCTTTGTCTATTTATTGGTTCTCGTGTATAAGATAGATCATCGTCGTTGCTATTTATGTGCACTTCAAAAGTTACAGCAGCTTTATTCGGCATTGCTACAGTTTCATCAATAATTTCATTATCGTCGAAGCTTCTTCATCGATAACCTAGTCCAGATCAGGAGACAGAATAATAATGTATATGTCCTCGTCATCAGTGTTCATAAAATTATCGATATCATCCTTAATTCCTTTCAACGTGTAATATTCGAACCATCATTAAAAATTGCATAAAACACGTGCTAATATATTTTATTTTTTTTTAGATATTAAAATTCACTTCTGCTCAGCGTGAAATCTAATGAAAAATTATCTATTTTCGTTTGTTTTTGTGGCTACTAATTATTTTTTCTTAAAAATGCAACTAATACATGTTTGAATTCATCAACACTCATACACCGTTAACTTAAGATTCAATAATTATTTCCATATAATAAGGGGAATCCCCTTTTAATCGTATTTTATTGAATGCAAACGCAATACTATTAGCGAAAAATTGGTTAAACAAAGAAAACTGTTTATTAGCAATTAGGATTAGGATTAGAATTCACATAACTGGTCTGAGAAGTAAACATTGAATTTTATTTGAGATCTATTTACAATTATTTACGCCATCTCACAATATGACTGAAGTATAGCCTAAGATTCCACAACTTAATTAAATCATTAATCATTATATTGCATAGTTGAAAATGTAATTTAATCGAGTCTTAACGAAATAAAAATTATCCATAGGTCAGTTACCTAATTATATTGTTGGCCAAACGTATATACCTGTATACCTACATTTCATTTTCATATGTTATTTTCTATGTGTGGCAAAAAAACTAATTAAATTCTGTTATTTTAACAATCAGCGAAATAGAACTACAGAAAAAATTAAGAATACACAAGAAAACGGTTTTCTTGTACAATTCCTTTTAAATATACATATGTGTACGATTTAAAATGTATGTAGGTATGCATCATACAACTACTCGTCGTATATCATTAAATCTAATTAGACCGTAATTCCGGAAATTCGTTTAAAATGAAAACTATTTTGATGATTTAATTTTACAGCGTCAATATTATCAAAACATGTGATTTACATTATTCTGACGAATCACTTTGTCTTGGTGTATTGACATTTTGTAATGGGCGGTTTCATTCATCATGGCGTGTATTCAACTACAATGGATATGCATTTTTATGGTGATCTCTTTGCGGTTCAATTCTAATTTAATTTGATAGTGATCAAAAAATTTGTATTCGCAAGTTAAAACGGTTTCCTCTTAAAATTACGATGACTTTCAATTTCAACAAAAGAAAGCCAACGACTTTTCAGTAAATGTTGTATGTGGGTGTAATATGAGAGGTGATGTATTGATTAGATCTTAAATGGTAATTTATAATTTAAAATTTCGACTTGGCATGGGAAATGATAATGAAATTTGTGCTAAATAAATGAATAAAAATTACACTGTTAAACTTGCATTTTATTTTCATCAGAATATTATAAAATTGGATACGATTCTAAATGTCTTAACATTTTTGGGGTCTTAACACCATTGAAACTACTGGGTTAGCAAATGAGATCTAATTATTTTGGATTAAATTTACAATCTTGATACCATATTTCAAGTTTTATAACGTAAGTAAAATTATAAAATGTTTATTGTGATATTCTACTAAATATGTAATATTCTACTAAATTAAGAAGTTTTAATTCGTCTGTATTAAATAAATATTATTTACTACGACATTCACAATGTTTTCGACTTTTCGAGCCAGCAACATTGTTGCTAACAAACCAAACATTGTGAATGTTATAGTAAATAATATTTGTCTATAAAAAAAGCCGAAAATCTTAAAATTAATAACACTGACGAATTTGAACTTTTTAATTTATATTATAGTGTGGGCATAATACACACACATAATGAGAGTCTCCTAAAGTTCTGCTTTGGTGATATAATTCGCTAAATCGATCTGTTCTTGTTTTATACTATAGGTATAAATCAGGATGTAATTTTTTGTAGTTTGGTCGTTGCAACCTTACACAATGACTCTGGGGGTTAAAAATTTGGGGGCAGTTAATTTTATACTTTTTGTGGTAGTATATTATGAGTAAATTGTCTCTTTTTTTTGCTGGCTCGAAAAGTCGCAAATATTGTGAATGTCATAGTAATTAATTTTTGTCTATAAAACAGTCGGAAATCTTTAAAGTAATACTCTACCTTTACAGCGAAAGGTGCCTGATTCTAATGAACTATGGTATAGGTCTATAAAAGATTAATGTTTTCATTTGCACTATATTTTAGGACAGATCTAAGGTTATAGGAAAATAAATTCATTATGTTTACGTTTATTTCGGGGCTTTATTTAACATGGCTACACTAATCTGTTTTGGCTCAAAATCGTTGTTATTTAGGAGGCAATTTTATTATGCCGCTTTTCAAAAATGCCTTGTCGCATTAGTAAAAAACTGCGACAAGGCGTATTAGTAAAACGTTAGCAAAAAACTGATAAAGTTTTCAAAAGCCTCTCTTGAGGCCATTTTTACACCACCAAGAGCGTTTGATGGACAGAAAGAGATGATGATCGCCGATACTAGGTCCAGACTATAAGGTGGGATGTATAATAAGGAGTACCTCAAGGCTAAGCCCTGGGTCCGTTACTCTTTATTATGTACATCAATGACAAAGTCGATGTTATTCAAAATTGCAAAATAAATATGTTCGCAGATGATGCTTTACTTACTATTTCGGCAACAACTCTTCCAGAAGCAGTGCAGAAAGTAAACGAAGATCTCGAGAGTCTACGGAAATGGCTGATGTTTCACAAACTATCACTGAATATCTCGAAAACGAGGTACATGCTCCTATCAATCAAAGCAAAGTTCAAGAGTAATGCAGATATAATAGTTGACAACCAAATTATCGAATGAGTAAAACAGTATAAATATCTTGGTGTTATTATCGACGAGCACTTAAGTTTTAACGATCATTTGGATTATATCGCTAAAAAGATGAATAAAAAACTTGGACTTTTCACCAGAATTAAAGACAAATTACCAATGCAGACAAAAGTTATTTTTTATGAATCAATTGTGACTCCACATATTGATTATTGTTCTTCTGTGCTGTTTATCATGAATCAAACTCAAATTACACGTCTTCAAAAAATTCAGAATCAATTCATGCGACGTATCTTGAATGCGGAATGTAGAACACACATAAAATACATATTGGGAATTTTAAACTGGAAGTCAATCAAACAGAGAATACAATTTAACGTGTTAAAATTCTTGTTTATGCTCGAAAAGGGAGATCTGCCAAAATATTTAGATACTTTGCTTTCTTCTAATAGAAATGTTCATACTTATAATACTCGGAGTACACACTTCAGACTACCACCCAAGTAGCAAAATGAAACTAACGTTCCAAAAAAACTTTACTAAGAGTACCATTTCAGTATTTTTGTAACCAGTGTTTCTGAAAGAGTATCGCAATGATGACAATTTTGAGTAATAAAAACGTTCTCAAACAGTTTTATAAAAATCATTCTGGAACAGTAATTTTTTACAAACTTACTAATAAGATTTCAGAAAAAATTTTGTGTTCGTAATTTTTTCTAACGGGTCTGTTAAAACCTCCTTCTTCTGGCTATCAATACGTATTTTTGTAACGGTGTTTTGGGAAACAAATGAAACGTGCATGCTACCAAAAATGAATAAATTGTTGTTTTGTAAATACAATATGACTTTGAATTTTTTTAAAACATATACTTAGACATTGTCTCAAAACACAGAACGTAACAGTAAATACTCCTCCCTACGCCTTTGCTTAAAATTAATTATGGTACTAATACGATTTATGTACTCATCATGTTGTACAATTAAAATGTAACAAGTTGTTATTTGTTTTATAAATATTATGCAATTCGAAAAAATTGTTTCTGTAATTATTTCTTTAAACCACATTCATTACGCAATTGTAAAATGTGTATTTATTATCACAAGGATTATTTAAATGGTTTTGTATTGCTCTAAATTTCGTATTTTTAAAACCATTATTACGGTAAATTCTGCTGAAACGGTTTTGCAACAGATTTAGGAAAACTAATTTTAGCTAGTTTTTCAAGTGCGTTTCCTATATGAATTACTTGTATTTAAAATAACAGACGCACAGGCAAACATACGAATGATTGAAAACGAGCGAAAAAATGAATCGATCATTTACGTGTTTTCAGTTTGGTGTATGCTTTTGTAAGGTGAACATTGATGCGGAGAATATTGTATTGAAAATAATAATTTTGTATTTTGTCTAAACGTGATAATCGTTATAACTTTAATAATATATATTTTCAAAGTGTTAAATAGTAAGTGTGTGCACACAACATAGTAAGTGTGTGATTGTAATATACAACAGCTAGTGGGTGAACGTTATATCGTTATACGCATCATAATTAATAATTGAAATTTGTCGGCAAAATAACGCATCGATTCACAAATTCAGGTTTGTACAATTTTTACTTAATTTACATATATACCTAAAATTAGTGTTTGTAGTACAAAATGCCTAAAACTAAACGTCCAATATTTAAACATATCAATCCAACTACACATAGACGTCGAGCTCATTTTATTTTTAAACAATATATGACAATAAATGAGGAAGCGTCTGATTACGTCATTAGAGATCCTTTGCCATCGTACATTGTTAATGGATCACTGCAGGATATTAACAAATTAACTGGCAGTGAGGAAGCAGAGCAAGTGGAATTAGCACCACGATTATTACATTCTGAAAACAACGATCTAAATGAATCGACAGAATTGGAATATAATATTGACGAGCTAGGTAATGTGCTTGAAAATGAATCGCTCCGGTTTTCTTTTACCGAAAATGTACAGCAATGGGCTATTGAGTTTAAAATACCCCATAATGCTCTTGGTAGCTTATTAAAATTACTAAAGGCAAATGGACATCAAGAAATTCCTCTTGACCCTCGGACCCTATTGAAAACTATAAAAGTAATCGAGTCAATTAAATATGTCGATCCAGGCCATTACTGGCATTTTGGAATTGAAAGGGCTCTAAAATTTTTATATTCTCCTGATTGGCCAATTGAATTAAATTTGTATTTCAATATCGATGGACTTCCTATAAGTGACAGTTCAAAGAGCCAATTTTGGCCTATTTTAGGACTTCTTCCTAGTATTTCTAAGAACCCGTTTGTAATTGGTGTGTTTAAAGGAACCTCGAAGCCAAAAAGTTGTGATATTTTCTTGAATGATTTTATAAATGAATTAAATCAGTTACTGTCAACTGGCATCCTAATAAATAAGATTATTTATAAAATAAAACAAACTGCTTTTGTGTGTGATGTACCAGCAAAAGCTTATATTGTATCCATCAAAGGGCATAATGCGTATTTCGGATGTGAGTTTTGTGAAGTAGAAGGTGAATTTTACCATAAAAACCACCGCATGGGTTACCCAATTAGACCTGGTCGATTAAGAACTGACCTTTCTTTTAGAAATCGAGATCAAGTAGAGCATCACATTGGCTTGTCTCCCCTTGAAAAGTTACCCATAGATATGATAAGGAGCTTTCCACAAGACTATATGCACGGGATTTGTCTTGGTGTTGTAAAAAAAATGATTTTAAATTGGTTGAAAGATCGGTTCAATTTCAACGCAAGACTTCCTGCTGCTAAAATTTCTGTGATATCGGATCGTCTATTGAGCTACAGAAAAACACAACCATCCGAATTTAATAGAAAATTTAGATCACTAGACGAAATTTGTAACTGGAAGGCGACTGAATTTCGAAATTTTCTATTATACGCCGCACCGTGTGCACTTTATGAAATTGTTAATGATGCAGTTTACGAACATCAACTTTCACTCCATTGTGCGACGATTTTATTATTAAACGAAAAATATTCAAAAAATTGGTATGTAGCTAAAACTCTGCTCGAATATTTTGTGGAAATATATGCAGTAATCTATGGTGCAGATGCTGTGTCTCATAATGTACATAACTTACTGCATTTATATGATGACGTTGTCCAATTTGGCCCACTTGACAATTTTAGCGCGTTTATTTTTGAAAATAAACTTGGTGTTCTGAAACGGCTATTAAGATCGGGATATAAACCATTGGAACAGTTGGCCAAACGAATTTCCGAACAAGTTCAGGCGCCTATTCATACCAAAAAATTACCAAAAACGCCAATTTTATTAAAAAAAAAATGTTTTGATAGTGATAATTATAAAGAAATTATTTTTAATGAATTTATTTTAAATGACACCTTGCCTAATAAATGGTTTTTAACCACCGATAACAGTATTATTGCTATGGAATATGCTGCTACAAATAGCAATGAAATTCAAATCTACGGCAAAAAATTAAGCCACAAAACTGACTTTTACGAAAAACCGCTGAAATCTTCTTTCTTAGATATATACAAAGCCGATTTAGTATTTGAATCTTCAGATAAGTGGGAAGTTAACAACGTGAAATGCAAAATGTTTCCTTTGTTCTTAAACACCAATACCTATGTGTTTTTTCCCGTTTTCCATACTAATAATTAAAATATGATTTCATTGCTTCCGTATTGTACCATTTTTTATATAGAATTTTTTTCTTTTATAATAATGGCGATTTAATTAATTAATGTACCTAGTCGTAATATCTTAATTTTATTTTAAAATGAGAGAAAATTTAATAAATTATTTTACTTTTTTCTATTGAGCTCTAATTACCAATATTCATCAAAGCAACCAGCCACTAGAAGCATGTACTGCGTGGTAGAAACGATCGAGGATGGCGAAAGGAACTGCTTGGCAGTACCAAAATGTTGGCTTAACAATCTACAATTATCTTATCCGTCACAAGGCCGGGATATATCTGGTGCTCGTAAGAAGTGTGTTTTTCCTCAAGTTGATTGGTTGGTAATGCCATGTAAAATTTTACGCGATAATATCGGTAAGTTTAAACAATATTGATCTATTGTATAAAATATTAATAAAACGGATTGCAGATTCATTAAACAATGCATTGGAGCAAGAAAGACAAGCAACGCTTGTAACATCAAGTGAAAGCGAATCTAGTTATTATAAAACCACTAATGGCAATCGATCGATCGATGTCAATTCAATATTTATCCAAGAAATCGGGCAAATTCGAGAAAACTCAAGTGCAACTCTTGCCCGAAAAACTACTGGGAGTTTGAACCAAAGTAATAACCGGGGACCATCGTTCTATGTATCGCACAACTATCCTACTGATACTGAAACTACGGAAAATTTGAGTGATGAACGAAACCCCATATTGAACAAGGTACATGCCACTAATGAAATTTCCGTTACACCTGATAATTCTACCTGTCCAGAATCAACACAAGGCTCTAAAAATTCTAATCTTACTGAATTAGTGCAATTTACGGGTAAAATAATAAAATAATTTTTACATTTTTTTTCTTAGTAATGTTAATAATCAATTTTGTTTTATAGAGTTGAACGAAAAGTTGGATTACTTAATTAAAATGTTTTCGGAACAAATAGGCAAAATTATCAAAACTCAAGCTGATTTGAAAGCATCAATTGAGTTGATAGCTGAAAAAATCCCCCTTACACAACTCAAAGACACACCACACAATAAACCTAATGATATGGAGATGCCCATCAGCTCAATCAAAGACTTGGAAGATTTTGAATGGAAATTGAAGACAAATCCAGATTTTAAAAAGAGAATGGTAAGCTTTTCTGTTATCAAATTAAAAATTAGATTTAACTTAAATTTAAATTTTCCGACATTCTTCGAAAATTAACATTTTTTACATTACTTTTGGTTATAATGCCGATATGCAAACTTAGGTAAACAGATTTAATCCACAACGAAAATTTTATCTAAAATATTCGTTAATATCGACAAATTAATAGTCATTTGTTTTGTTTCTTTTATATTAGATTGCTTATTTATCAACCTTTGGCGGACCAAATGAAAACGGATGTGCGAGAACGGTGACCAGACAATTAATTTTAGATAGCGTGCTGGTTTTATATTCATGGGGTGGAACAGCAATTAAAAAGCCCTTTTTAGCTTTTGTGGAAATTCAAACTGTAATAATGAACTCAGTAAGAGTAAAATTTCCAAACTACACCGACCACGAGACCAAGAAATTTTTAAAAGAATATTTAAAATCTGCTAATACCAGATTAAATCGAGCAGCTGAGAAATTAACGCTTATTTAGATAATAATATGTATAAAAGGTATTTGTTCCTCGTTCAATATGAAACAGTCTTTTGATTTCATATTGATATTTATAATTTTTATTTATATGATTTAATTTATACCTTGAATTGTTTAAAAACTTGAAATAATTTAATGAATTTAAAATGCCAAAAAATTAAAAAAAAAAATTAAGACTTAAATTAGTTTATGCTGTTTTTTAAACTACTTAAATATTTTATGTTATGTATATATTGTTGTTATATATAATTAGACATTGAATTGTTTTAAACTTGTTATTATTTTAAATGGATTAAAAAACGAAAAATTAAAAATTATAAAAATTATAATTTAGTCATATTATAATTTAAAATAAAACTTTAAATAAATTTATTATTATTTGTATAAGCCTCATAATTAAAGAAAGTTTACGTTTTGCAACGTTACGATATATGCATCATTTATAATTGAAATACAATTAAAATCGTTTACAATAAGCTCTAAAAATACTTTGGTTTTATTTTAACCCGGACAATAACACTTTTAAACTACTGGAAAATGTAACATTGATATGCTAGCACTGATTTAAATTGGTTCCAAAACTGGTTAAAATAACTTTCCGATTTCTTTCAAACCATTTATCAACTGTTTCTGAGTCAACACAAAAAAACTGTTTATGATTTCACACACTGTTTATAAACCTAAACGAATAAACATATTAGTTTTTAAAACATTACTACAGAATAGGTTTTACACTATTAAAAATTATCTCTTTTGGTTTTATAATCTCACGTAAATCCACGCTAATGACGGTTTTTAAAAAACTTAAAAGTTTCGGGGATCGCGATCAAAAATGGTGCCCACGAAGGTTTTGTAGAGTGTCTGGAAGGTTCCCGGAACAATTTTAAAAACCGTGTGGTTTTGAAACCTAAGTATCATTTCAGTTTCAAAACTTATTTGAATCTGACTATTGCTACTTGGGCAATGTATAGTAAATCATTTTCACAACAATTCGTTAAAGAAAAAGTAGATATTTAGTATATAAAATAAAATTTAATTAATTTAAATAACAATGTATTATAAAATGTTATTATTGATAATTAAACAAATAAATAAATAAAAATAAATAACCCCCCAAGCGCCCGGGTTTTTGGCGGGCCATTACGGACGTATGAGACATGGCGTTGTCCTCGTGGAACATGACACCTCTCCTATTTGCTAATTCTGGTTAAATCCTGCCTTCAGTCGGTTCAATTGCTGGCAGTATAGGTCTGAATTGAGCGTTTGGCCATTGGGCAGCACTATTTAGTAGATGATTCCCTTCCAACCCCACCAAACACATCGCAAAAACAGTGAATATCCGGTTCAGAAATGGTTCGGTTTCGTTCCGTTTGGCCAAGGATTCGCAGATCGACGGTCCATCAAGTTTTTTTGCGCCAACTCGTGCAGTACCCAAACATCGAGGTTCTTTTTATAGCCCGCTTTATGCAAAATGCTTATAATTATGTTGTGGTCGATCTTCAGCTGACTTTCACTGTCGTTTTCACGTTTAGCGATGTAAAATTGTAAAATATGGCAAGTTTTCTCTTTGTTTACCTCCATCCTTGACACGCTATAAGATAACTAACAACTGCCTCGATCAATCAAAACAATGTCAAAAGATTTTTTGTAGTACATGAAACGAGCATAATATTGCCTACTGCGACAAATGCATCACGAGATATATGTGACTAAAGTCATCTAGTGAAAAAATAATGAATTTCTTTTTCCTCAATCCATTATTTTCAACAATGAGGCGAATATGGGTCAATTGTATGAATGTGTGTTGCTTCAAAAAAAATAAGAGCAATTTGTATACGAATCCTATAAGATTATTCCAGAATATTGTACGTGGTAAGCTATAACCAGCGAGTCTGTAAGAAATTTAAGTAACAAAGCGACATCTGAACAATGTATGTGTATTGACATTGCTGATCAGCGAAACTCAAAGTACTTTTCGTTCAGTTTCGTTAAATTTGAATTGTCATTTAGCAATCTGTAACAAGAGCGAAAATTATCGCCCAAACTAAAGGAAACGTCAAAATTGTATATTTGAAATTGCGGTATGTTGATATGTGTTATATTTTTCTAATTTATGTGTACAAATATTTATTTATATTTTATAATTCAAATAATATTTTATGTACATTTTTCATTAGCTCTTTTCAGCTCAATAAATTCAGATTGTTCACCAACATTTGTGGCCGCACAAGGTCCATCAGCATGTTGAAAACCTTACATGTCATGCGAGTGTGGATAAAAAATTGCTGTTGACAATTCTTAATTTCTAAAATCGTTACCTAAAATATGTTATGTACATATACCTCTAAATACACGTAGTTACATATATAGTAATCTACATACATGTTACATAAATAGTAATCTGTCTCTTATGCGATTTATTTTTCGTATTGTGGGTAGATTGATTATCCCTCGACCCACTATTTATATATTCACTCTGTGTGTCCTGCTCTCGTTTTGTACTGGTTCTAAAGGTGACTACCTTTATTTATCTTTGATGTTCACACTAAATAAATTTTCACAACTTTTTAAACTTTATAAACGTGCTAAGGCTTTATGTTTTAAAAAATGAAAATATAAAATAAATTCAATATCGACTTGTGCTTTTTTGTGTTTTTTTAATAATAATGGTAAAAATAAAAAAACATAATAATTTTGTTTTTCGCACAACCTACGATGGTAGACCGGGTTTATTTATCTCTTCCATAATTTTAGAGAGTTCATTTGTAATTAATAAATTTGACAATTAAATTTGACATTTAAGTCTATAAACATCGCCACAGTATCACACAAGACCGTTTTTTTATTTGTTGCCCCTCGTCCTTTAAATAGGGTAAGAAGCTGTTGAATTTTCTCAAATAGATTCATTTTTGACGAAAATCGTGGTATGGTTAATTTGTAATTTTGCAGATTGACATTTAAAAATTCAATTTACAATAATAATCGTGTTACAGATCCGTTGGTCAAACTGTCAAATATTCTGTAATAAAACGTTCTCGTTAAATTCTGTAAGGTTTCGTTACTGACTCTTACAGACTCGCTGGTTATAGCTTTAGTTTTCGCTATTAGAGAGAGGTGAAACGCTCACTTTGATTTTTCATATAAGAATTAAATCAAAATTAATTTCGTCTCTTTCTAATGTTATTCAGCTCACTCGCGCTGTATTGCATTATTCATATTAAATTCATATTTATATGTTGAGTGGCGTCTTAAAGTGGGTCCGGAAGATTTTTGAGTAGAACTTATTCGGCGCACTTATAACGTGCGTATCGAATGCATATTTGTATTAAACCTTTCAACTTTGTATTTAACCGTGACATTCAAAAAATGGGTTGGAAGATTTTTTAGTGGAATTTATTCAGTGCACCCATGGAGTCTGACTGGAATACTTTGATCGGCCAATTTCAATCAATCTGAGAGTTTGTACCAAAGTGCCACTATTTTCAGATTATTTCTATAGATATAACCTTTCAAATGATATTTGCACGATAAAAGAGGCATTTTGGTACAAACCCTGCGATGGCTTGTTATTGGCCGTTAAAAGAATTCCACTCAGACTCCATGGGAACTGAATGTCATTGATGTTATTTGAAAGACTAATTTGACAGGTGTTATTTGTATCTGTAACCATTCAATTAAGCCTATAGTAGTAGTGGCATTTTGGTACGTCAATAAATGCTGAAGTCCATTTAATTGGTGTTTTACTACTCTTCTCGTAATCTTTCAAGAAATCATTAAGTAAGATTTGATCTCCAGCAGCACTAAGAATAAACCGCCTGGAAAAGTTAATTATTTCTAAAAAAAAACGATTGAGTTGACAAATTGGTGACATGGTGATGAAATTGGTGATGATCTGAATTTTTGCCTTGAAGAGGAAGAATGGCGTGTCCATTAATAGCGAGGCCAATTAAATTAATTTCGTTACATGCAAAGACGCATTTATCAGAAATAATGATCAAACCATTTTCAGAAGTTTGGTGAAAAACAACCTTGAGACGTTCAAGATGCTCTTAAATTGCAATTAAAATATCATCTGCACTCCCTAGGCCGAAAGTTATAACTTCGAATAAACCGACTGGAGTCTTTTAATACCACAAAAACCGATCGGAGTTTGATGATACGCTAAGGTCACAAGAAGAAAAATATTATACAACCTTCGAGTTGATATACGAAAAGTCTTGTAGATTCGGTATTGGGTATATGTCTGGAATTGTTACTCTATTTAGCACACGCTAATCACCACATGGTCTCCAATCTCCATTTTACATCTTAACGAGATGCAGTAGACTTCCCCATGGACTAGTATTCGGTTTACAAATGCCCTGTGCAATCATGTGTTTGATGCAATACATTGAGGTTAACGATCGAGCTGCTAGAGTTTTGATTTTAGTAATTTCCGAAAATTTAGCTAACAAATTTTGAATTTCGATATAGGTGCGACAGTTTTCGGAACAGAAAGAGAGGTTAATGTTTTCGAATATCAACTAGGAGACCAGAACATATGAGAAAATCGGCATCCAAAACGGAAATCGATACATCCGCTAGGATAAATTTTCAGCGAAACACTCTTTTAATACCAAGATCAAGAAATTGTGAACTATAAGCTATCTTGGTAGTGCCATTGGCCGCAAACAATTAATGAATCGCAACACAATTTAAAAGTTTTTTGGTAAATTTATAAGGATTAATCGAAATATCAGCTTCAGAATTAATAAGAAGCTTGAATTTGGAATTGTATCCTGAACGATAATAACAAAATTCGTATTTGGGATTGATGCGTTTACGCGAACTCGATCTATTTACAAACGACAACCTCTAGAATTACCTCTGCCCTTCGTAACACCAACTACAACACGAGAAATCTCCTCAAGCATACTTTTTCAAAACTGATCAAACAAAAATCTGATGTGAATATCTAATTTAATAAATGTCTCCATTAATGCTACAGCTAATGTCGGTAAATTAAGGTAATTTTCAAACGAAGCATGATCAATTGAATCAAAGTAGATGGTCTAGACATCCACAATTTTTCACTGAATGCAGTTCCGCCATTAAGTCAAAACTCGTTGAATAATAAGACGGCTTATGATTCTGTAAGGTTAAGCCGTGTGAAACACGATTTATTCAACAGCTCAGAATCTCCGAGCACTTTGACAACTTCTACAATACTTTAAGTTCCGTATAAGGCTTTCCACATTTCTCTCGCGTGATTATCGAGTGAACCGATCGCATGAAAATATCGATTACTCTCGCAGTAACAATATCATCTAATAAAAATTGATTTTCAACAATTTTCAACCAACCAGTAAGATTCGAGGGCTATTATGAAAAATTCGATATCGGATCCGAAAGCGGATTTTGTTTTTATGAAAATCCGTTATCGGAAAATCCACTATTATGAAACTAAAAAGACAAAACGAAATCGGAATTTCCGAAAATCGAATGTCAAAATCCGACTGCTATTTAGTTGACGAATTTCATTTTTTGTTATCGAATGTGTGTGTGTTTTTTTCACACTTTCAAAAACACTATAACTATACACACAATTGTGTTGGTTGGACTTCAAATCAAGTGAAATTATCATAAATGCCATTACATAGTTTTTTACTCATACATTTGTGTGCGGTTTGGGCCGGCATGTTGTAACTATCACTTTTTTCGCTTCGACGAAAAAACCGAGCTACTTTGATGAAAATGTAAAAATTTACATGAAACAAAAAATATTTTTACTTCTAAAATGCCGTGATTCTATCGAAAATGTATCGAAGCGAAAATTGTGATAGTTTGCAACATGTCTGCACAGGACTTAAATTGAGCCAAATTTTTATTTTTTTAGAAAAAGGGATATACATATATTTCCACAGAATATTCACGTCGATTTAATGAATTCTTCTATTTTTCTTGAAAAATCTTCTTCACTCAAACAGAAATCAAAAATAGAAGAATCTTCTATTTTGCTATTCAGTGTAGCAGTGGGATTCTAATCTTCTATGTTTAATATCAAAAGTTTGAATGAAATCAAATTTTTTCTATTTGCTCTTGCTGTAATGTCAAAAATGTATTATTATCCAAAACCAAAGCTGACCACACCTAATTTGTGATCAATTTTTATTTTAAATCAATTTTTATTTTAAGCGCGTTTTTGCTGCTAAATGGGTTTCCAGTGTCATAACATTTCCCCTTTGGTATCGAAAGTACTTGTGGAATACAATATCACGAAGCTGAAAGGGATCCTCGTTTATTATTATATCCTTCAGTCTCATTTTAAGTTTTTGCCTAAAGAAATTTATTTAATTAATTTTTATTAAATAATTAATAAATTTACTTACGTTGCAATACGCTTTTGGTGGATTTTGATAAATATCGAACAAATCTATTTCTTCTTGCCATAAAAGTCGCATTTTTTTGTTTTCTATTTTTAGTAAAAAATTTCTAAGCGAAAAAATCAAGAAGTTTGTTTATTTTTAATATGGAATATCAATTCTTTTATTTTTTCCTTCTATTTCGACATTTAATAATTTTCAAACCCAAGTATAGAAGAATAGAAGATATTGAGAATAGAAGAACTAAATTTCATCTGACAAGTCATTAATCAATTAAAAAATAACAACATAATAAAATTTATCAACTTCAAGTGAATTACAAAACGCATTATTGCTAACTTCATGGTTATATTTGACAAATTCGACCAAACAATTTCTTAATAGGAAAATTCGTGGCGGATCGGAATTTTTGCTATCGGGAAATATTCGATATCGTTATTCAACCTTGCTAACATTTTCGCGATTTCTTAATTAATTTATTCACGTAATTGTTCACAAGTATAAAACATTAAAAATTGAATCGTGCGAATTTGAAGGAGAGCAACTACGGGAATTTGACACAACCACATTGAAACCGTGAAAACAAAAATTCCGAAATTTATAATTTTTAAAATCAAATCAATCCGCCAACAATGCAAAGAGTAAAGAAAATTCTGAAATTCCCAAACGTAATTTAATAATTCCAGAATATAACGAAATTTCGGAAGAATAGTTACTTCAACTGCGAAACAAAATTTACTCACGATTACAAAATTAAATATTTCTAATGAAGACTTAAAAACGCCGCAGCAGCCCATCGAAACAGGAACGAAAAATTGTTGAGACAAGGAAAAGCTAATGAAATCCACAAACGTAGCGGCGTATTTCAATAAAGGTGGCTCACTGAAATTTTAAAACCGTGTTTTTTTTAACAAAAAAAAATTGTTTTGTTGCAAAACAATTGCAAATCGCTTAGTCGACACCACTTTTTCGTGTAGGGTGTGATAATTTCTCTTGTTCGCAGTTTAAAACGAAACCTACAGGCTTAATTCTTTGAGAGTATTTGACAATAATATAAATAAATTGTTGGTCGAACGTGTTAATGAAACTTTTAATTAGAATTTAATTTGAATTATAGATGGAAGATTTGCAAGAATCGCAACAATCAGTTTCGAACTCAATGAGATTATTGATTTGAAAAAATCAGTCATCTTATCAGGCCGCGGCGACTGACGTTGATATTTTTACATAGGAATATTGTCTATATATAGAACAATACCATGTATATGTAGCACTAGCGAATTACTACCTAGTCTACGGAATTCGATTCTTTCATATTCTCCATCTATACTTCATTTTTACCAATTAACTTTTCGTTGTGTACGAATTACTTTTTATATTTTACGTTGTTGTTGTTTTATTGTAATGGTTTTGTTGTACGTGTACGGAACAATCACAACAAAACCATTACAATAAAACAACAACAAAGTAAAATATAAAAAAAAACTTTTAGTACTGGGAATCACAACTTCTGGTGTTGATAAACTGGTAGATCGATCGGATTCATCGGATGGGTTGGAATCGGAAGTATTTATTTCGAATGTAATAATGAAAAATGTGTAATTAGGAATTAATTTCCAATAGTAACCCATGAGACCAAGAAAGCTCTTTATCTGATTCACTGTCATCGGCAAGGGAAAGCCTTTAATTGCTTCTATTTTAGCGGGATTCGGTTTGACTCTCCAAGGTGTAACAATATGGTACAAAATCTCTATTTGTTTATGCTGAAATTCCGATTTGTCCAATTGAATTTTTAAATTGGCTATCTGTAATTTATGGAATACTTAATTTAGGATTTCAACGTGTTCCTGAAGCAACGTTGAGAACACAGTGCTATCGTCCATGTAGACAGGTTTTCCCTTGTAATCCCCCATGTATGTATCCCCATGCATTTGGCCAAAATCGAATGTAAAGGCCTTCCTTTGGGTTAACTTTGATCTGGTGAAATCCAGATGCTAAGTCCAAGGTAGTGAAATACGATCGGGTATCGATCAGAAATGGTTTTCTCATTAATCCGATCATCCAATTTCTTTGGAACTATACAAATCGACGAGGTCCATGGAGAATAGCTAATTCTAATATTTACTGAATTATTAGTAATAATTGAATTGGACATTGTTCATTTAGCTCCGAGTGGAATGTGGGTTGTATATAAGTGAGATAAGTTGATTGAGGTAGAGATTCCTCGTAATATTCTTAGTAATCCTTAGTATGACGAAGAGTTATCGTAAGGATTATATTCAACCTAAACCTAGGCGGTGCTCCTTCTTGGCACTAAAATGGTAGTTTGGATTGAAAAGGTGGGTGGTTTATTCTTGTTTGGAACGGATAAAGTATCCATAGCTTCAGGTTTCTTGAATTGGTGAAATTTAGGTATTAAAAGGTGTCTGTTTGGTGGTACTGTGTTTTGATGGGTGATTATAATATTGCGGTTGTGCAAAGGAGGATTCTTTGCAATGGTTGATAATTATATTTTCTGAAATTATTAATTAGGTTGAAGTTTTATTGGGAATCTCTACCATAGGTAATAATCAGCCTCCGATTCCGGTGAGAAATAAGGAGAGTTAAATTGTTTCATCATAGTAATTCGATGCGTTTGTTATATCGTCATTTAAATTCTGTTTACACAAATTGAGTCGTTGCACCTTTATTATGCGACTCAACTGATAATGTGTTTAATGGCGTCTTTGAAGATATTTTCATGGTATGTGAATCCTAGTCACTAGAGCTAGTCATAAGCTGCCTAAACCATATATATTGGTATACTGTATGGTTCATCTGAGAATAGACGCAAGTATCGCGTAGGGTTGTTGGCGCAATGTTTGTGTCATAGGTTGTTGCGATTGAGTTTTACACTGAAAAAATAATAGGGTAAAGTTTACAAAAAATATAAGTGAATTTAACTTAAAATCTCTGTTGAAATTGAGCCTAAGTAGCGCAAAGGCTGAAGTGCGAAGTAAATGTTACATGCAACGATATATTTTTTTATAAAATATTCTTACATAGCATGAGGTTATTTTCAAAATTTGTAAATTTCACTTTGCGCTACTTAGGCTCAATTTCAACAGAGATTTTAAGTTAAATTTACTTATATTTTTTGTAGATGGCAACCTATTATTGTTTTCAGTGCGTTTATTCCAATCTGATTGCGTGTATGCACTCATTTGTTGTGTTGTGCAAATTCCTGATTGCCGCTGAAGAATCAGTATTAATTGATAATTGGTTTAATTGGTGTTAAACCAACCATCAATTAATGTTGCTGCACCACTAGTTGGTTTTATGTATATCTGAGAGCATTTAATTCTAGTCTATCAACCTTTTGTATTGTATATTTCTGAAAAACTACTCCATTTCATGTGGTCTCCATAAAATATGAAGGACAACAAATATTATCTCATAATTTCACTTATATTAATCAACAATCTATAAATCACAGTCAATATAGTCATTTACCTAAAATAATAATATTAACTTAAGATAAATGCAATTTTATTATAACCTATAATTATTTTCTTACCGGTTTGTTGTTAGGTAGTTGACATTAATTTACTACTATACAAAATGTAAATGTAAAATTAACTTAAATTATATTAACACCAATGCAATATGCAACCCCTAATTACTGTAGAGGTGCGTTTAATACCAAATAAGTGCATACATGTACTGCCATCTAGTGGCAATTAAATTATTATTACGAAGCGATTGATAACCCTCTATGGTAAATAGACCAACATTTTTGTAACTGATATTTTATAAAACAAAATACATAAATTTCTTTTTGTCATCAACCAAAATAGCGACAAGATGTCAATAAATTAACAAATAAAAAATTAAACCGAGAGCTTGAGTTGTGGTTTTACTCAAGAACCAAACACCAATACTATAATTTTATTGTGACGGTGTTTTATTCGTTCGTGTTACCCGCATCTAGTTCACAACATTGGTAAAACCGCACAAAACCCGCAATTTGTCGCACCTTCATTTTCATAGCAATTTTGCTGGATATTTATCAGGAACGATAAATAAGTCTGACGACCTATTTGACTTTAATTTGTCAAAGGATAATTTTAAAAATAACGAACTATTTTTTAAATTTTTATTTGTCAAACGAAAATTTCTTTTTTTAAGTTTTTTGTTTGAAATGTTTTAACTATTGTAAAAAATCAGAAATCATACATGTTAATTACAAAACAGATTTCTTTCTTTAAATAAATAAATAAATAGAAACCTTACCCCTTGCTACGAAACAGACTGTTGCTGCTTTGATCAGTTGGTATTTTAGTTGATTGTTCGAAATTTTTCGAAGACTCGTCTGTTTCTGGGGATATGAACTCTTGGTTCATGATGGTGGCGGTGTCTTTGCTGGCCCATTGTTTAACTGCTGGCCCATTTGCTTCATAAGTTTTTTAGGTTGGTACCACCGTACTAACCGCTGTTTTACTACAGATTTTTCGATCAGTTTGCCATAGCGATTTTGAAAAATAAATGAATTTACCAAAAAATTTATATAAAATGGACTTTTACCTTAAGTTTGGCACACAGCCTAAATAGCTCTTCGTCTTGGAGGTTGGTCATCCTTGGCTGTAATTGCTCTCGAATACAGCTATTTTTCTTTAATTATATCTTGTTGATCAAGTAAGTCATCCATTATGACCAGTTGCTTTGATGACTGATGATACTGCGTTTCGTTGGTTGTTGTTTAGCACTTGACAATGGTTGGAAAGTTTGCTGGTTTGTTGCTTAGACTGCGGTCCAATTCGTGACTTATTTTGTGGAAACTGACTTATTTGAAAGTCTACAAAAAGTCTCCTGTTGAATAGACTTATTTGAAAATTGCTTGAATTATTTTGATGAGTTACCAGTTTGGGCGCAAACCTCTCGTCAAAGTGAAATAAGTCTACAATAAGTCCAGACTTATTGTAGACTTACAAATAAGTCAGACTCCACAAAATAAGTAACGAATTAGACCGCAGTCTTAGCCTTGTTTTCGATGGGTTAGGTAGTTACGGTGCCCGACAAAGATTTAATTAACTGTTTGGCCGGTTGGTGTTTGGCTTTGAAAATTTTCCAAAGTTTGCATAGGGATAAGTGCGCCCACCATAGGTGGGAGGGGAGGGGGTGCACTAATTCTAAACAAATTCTTAAAAAAACTGAGAAGTGATAGAGTTAATTGGTTTGAAAACAATTGTTTTTTTCATCAAAATTCTACAGTTTATACCGGGGGATTTTTTTAAGCTAAAACTTTCAAATATCTTGGAAAATAAGCACTCTGCGAAAAAAATGTCCATTATCAAAATTTAATCATTCCGGAGGGCGGGGGGGGGGCGAGGGATGTACTATTTTTAGCACTAATGCATTAGTGCTAAAATAAGTCCCCCTCCTCCTCTGTTCTTGTAGGTGGGGCGGGGGTTAACTTTGAAATTAAATTTGGAACTCCGATTTTTTCTTGCAGTAGGTATTGAACGTAGGGTTTCTGGCGTTAAGTTAAGATGGCGTTAAGTTAAATTTATATTAATTTTTTTTCGACTTCTCTGACTGATATCTGTGCATACGATTCTGCAATACGTTTGAATTAAAATTAACTATTACCGTAACCCAGGAATATGCGGTTAAATCTGCTTTCCAATAAAGCATTTTTTTTTTGTATTTTGTTTTAAAAATATCGATTCAGTGCGAAGATTATTTCAAAAACAAAAAGACATGTACGGTTTCGGAATGAGTATTATTGTTTTTACAATTTGTTCACTTTTCGTTGTTGTTAACAATTTTATTATTTATATTATATTAATATTATTTATTTATTAATTTACATGTACTATTTGTATAAATTCACCACACCGTATTTTTATTAATATAATTCAAATTTTATGTTGTTGCGCGTGTTCACTACTCGACGATGACAGCTAGTAACTGGAAGAGAGTTTTTATTTTTTATTTACATTTCATTTTTTGTTTTTTATATGTTGTCGACCTTGCGCAATCAACAATGCCAGTATTTTTGTACGGCCTATTTTGTATGCGCTCGTGCGCGGTTGATTTATGAATGTTGATTTCGAAATAATTGTATGTCACACGGTTGTATGTCGCGTATTATATGTCGTATTCGTCAAAACTTGTAGAATCAATTATTTTGCGAATAATTGAGTCGCTGCAAACACGTTTGCGTTAGACTATTAATACAATACAAAATGGAATATTTAACTGTAAAGAATAAATTGAAATAGTCCTGGTTTATGAAAAAGCTGGCCGTAGTTTTCATAATGCAGTCAGTCTCTACGCTTTGCATTTTGCGGATAGGATTCGGTCACGTGCTTCATTTTACCGGTCTGTTAAACAATTTACTACTGATGGAAGTGTTCAACCGAAAAAAGGACTCGTCGAGCAAACAGTCACTGACGAAAGTAATGAAATTGCTGTATTGGCTACAGTAACTCATAATTCTCTTATTAGTACACGAGAAATAGCTAGCGAATCCAGATTGTCCCAAACCAGTATTTAGAAAATTTTAAAATGTCATTACACCAACATGGCGTTGTTTTCCAAATCGGGTAACTTTTGCAAGCGGAAACAAATACAGCAAAATCCCAAGTTTTTTTCGCTAAGTATTGTTCTCAGACGAGCCATCTTTTACAAACCATGGAACGGTTAATCGACACAACATGCATTACTGGAGTGTTGAATATCCGCAGAGGCTTCTCCAAGTTGAACATCAGCGCCCTTGGACGGACAACGTGTGGTGTGAATGGTCAAATGTACCGAGACATTTTGACAAATGAACTGCTAACATTATTTGCAGACTTGAGGTTAGAATTGTGACAGAACATGAGGTTTCAACATGATGGTTGTCCAGCACACTATTCGTTGGTAGAACGTAAAGTACTTCGTGATTTGAATAGTCGTTGGATCGGTGGTAGAGCTGGTCCGGTAAATTTGGCACGCCAATTCACCAGATCACCAGATCTTACTTCACCAGATTTCTTTTTGTGAGGCTATCTCATCGACAAAGTTTACCAGACACGCTTCTCAGTGTACATATATTTGAAATGCGGATTAATAAGTGCATTGAAGTCGAAGGCCATCATTTTGATCACCTAATTTAATTAAATTATGATGAGGCGAAGGGACACATGTAAATCAAGCACCATGGTATGTGAGAGGCGAGGGCACTCACGTTAATCAAGCATCACGAAGAGAACAGAAATCTACTACGTCCACGTCGTTGTTCTTGAGTTACGATAAGAGTAGTTTCTGGACAAGTCATTTTTCAGTAATTAAAAATTTAAGAAATACAATTTATTTAAGACTCATTTCGAGTATATTTATATTGAAAATGTGGGGACAGGGCACTGATTTTGGCACTAATGTACGCTGAAGTTGGTAACTACATAACTTATCGATATCAAACGAAATCGAATTCGAACACGAGTTTTGAAAATTCTCTTATCTTATCCGGAATACATCCATTGTTTGGAAGTGTACATTTGAATCACTTGTGACTAAAGAAAACGGTTATATTCTATTACATTATAATAGAATGAAAGTGCTGCACTATTTCATCATAAATTTTCGGGAAAACTATATATCCCAGATTTTCTTAAATTAGTCATAGTCTAGAAATTATGTGCACTAAATTATTTTGTATGCCGATAAATTCGCACTCTTGTTAAAATTTGTCTACATTACATTTCGGATCGTACTGTTTTCATCGTTAAGAAAAATTTTATGTAACTGGAAAAGAGAAATTTATGCTTTATTACTAATTATACGTCTAATATATTAAATTACCCATTAAATTCAATTAGCATTATTATATGATATGCACCTACATATAACCACAACAATAATATTATTTACACAGCTAATTTTTTATTTTTGTAAATTACTAGTACAAGAATAGTAATTAACATTTTATAATTTCTGTTTCTATTTAAAATCACATTTTTTTTCATTAATGATCGGATCGGATGCTTTTGTGCATAAATGATTACAAGGAAAACGTGCATGGTACATTAATTTAAGTGTTTAATTACATAAATTTATATAGTTTTTATGTTTTAATAAGAATGCGTCGAATTGATCAATCTAGTAGAAGGTAAAGTGATAGCATTATTCTACTCTTAAATGAACGAGAGACGTTAGAATTATGGTCCCCTGGCAGAGTGTTGAACGCGTTTGTCGAAGTATATCCGTACCTCCTTGGTTTGGCTGCTGTTTAAGAGTTCGGGCTGTTGCGGCCCCAGTACTGATTGCAAATATTAAAAACAAACAGACTTTAGGGCTGCTTTACGTGCTACATCAAAAGGTCCTGAAGACAACACTAATGTTAGCCAATCCTACTTCAAATATTTATTTTATTACCATAAATGTTTACGAACATTAGTGCCATCTACAGCTAAGAAAAAAAACTGTAGATATTTGACGGCGTATCAAGGAGGTGCTTTATGCAGGATTAGTGATCTCCATTTGATTTATATTACGATGGAGTTTAATCACTTAAATATAAATCACAAACGAGACTTTAAGCCTAAAATCGACCTATCCAAATTACTAATCAAGTTAAGTGCAGCTAATTTCTCATACATCTACTCTATTGATATTCCATGTTCCGTCGTGATATACTCACGTTTCAGTTCTCTTGATATTTCTACTATAGCCGATCTGATTTGGATTTCCTATGTTTCGTGGTTCTAGATTCGAGAGCTCTGAAACCAATGTTGACTTAACCAAATAGTTTTAATTAATTTCCATTATCACCCATAACGGTGGATTTTTAGAAGATTTTTAATTCTTGAAGGCGATACTGGCTAAATTGAATTGGCTTTCGTCAGTAGCGACTTGATTGATTTTTCCCAATGACTCGAGTTGTTTAAACCACAGTTCTAGAAGAATATTACAAAACAACGGTATAGGTGCTGCTGCTTCATTTACAAAAATTTTCTTTTCGATAAAGAACTGTGAGCAAATTTTAAAAATTTCTTGTAATCCTTTTGGCATTTAGCAGATTATCCCATTTAGGAACGTAGGGGCAAGCGGACACGCCGACGCAACCGCCGCAAGATAAAAGAAGCATTACGCAAAAATAATCCGGATATCATTGTGGATTGGCCAAACTAGACGTCTTTTGTTTGGATCTTTGTCGCTAGCTTCTATTTAAACGGAAATCTTTCATCCGATACTACCAATATTTGTAAATGCGCCAACGACGACTCCAATAAATTGAGGTGAGAGGTTGCCTTTAATACCGCAGACGCATGGAGTGGTTGTCAACTCTATGTAGGTGAGCTCCTAACCTTCTACTAGTAGGCCCTTAGGTTTCCGGTCGTCCGGATGATCCTAAAGTTGAATTAACCAATATTGGATTGATGCACGCGCAACTTAACTTCAAGTCATTATTTTCCGGGTTGACCCGATGTCCTTTGAGACGATCACAGGTATTCGTACGCACTGAACAGGATTCTCTTTCAAATTATCATTATATTATTATTAGAAACCTACGGTCCATAATGATTCTATTATGTTGTTCATTCTGAAAATAATACAGATTGAATCTCTCTCTCTCTCTCTCTCTCTCTCTCTCTCTCTCTCTCTCTCTCTCTCTCTTTCTCTCTCTGGCACTACACTGAAAAAAAATATTTTGAACTTAAGCTAGTTCAACTTGTTTTAGTTATTATAACCTAGACTTTGCTTAATTTAGGTAAAAATGACCATGGTTTATTTTACTTATGCATGTTTCATAATACAAAAATGGCTAAGTTAATTTCAGTTTATATCAATATTGCTTTATTTTCTTTCACACTAAACTTGTTTGTATGTCAATTCAAACTAAGCATTTATTTGATAACTTCGGAATAGTTAAACTAAACCATGTAAAAGTAAAATCAACTGAGCTTGGTAGTCAATTCAACTTATATGCTTGGTTTAATCTGAATATAGGTAAATTCATCTCATAACAGTTTGATCTTGCAAATATGTCATTTAACCTAAGCATTTGTTTAAAAACTAATAATTTAACAATGCAGTAGTTAAATTAAATCATATTTTATATGTTATATATAAGTTTCATATAAAATAACATAGCAATAGTTTAATTAAACTATGGACATTTAAACGGTGATAATGGATAAAATTCGCTAAATCGATATGTTTTTATGCTATACTATAGGTATGAAGCAGATTTGGATTTTTGCAGTTTGGTCGTAGTAACCTGACGAGCTAATGAGTAGACCAACTTTTTATCAGTACGCAACAAAACTGCCAAGAAAGAACTTGAGGAGGTCCTCATTACTTTTTACGCTATTTGCCGTAGGCATTTGGCGAAACACACTAATACTTAATAAACACATTTTATTAACCACTTGTTTTTTATTTCGCAGAATTCTGCGAAATAAAAAACAAGTGGTTAATAAAATGTGTTTATTGAGGTCCTCATTACTTTTTAAAGGTTCGAAATTCCTGAAGGTTAATTTAACTAAGTAACTAAATTAAAATAATTAATCTGTTCAAAATATGTTGATATACGTTGAAAGTTAATATAACCTAGTGAAAGTTTAAAGCTTCGGTTTAAATTAACCTACGTGCTTAGTTATATTAATTGTATTTTTGTTGTTAAAACTAAACTGTGTGTTGGCTCAAAATTTTGTTAAAATTAACCTACATGGTTGGTTATACGTAAAGTTGTAATTATTGGTCAAATTAAACTTTAATAATAGTTGTGTCAACATATGCTGTAGGTCAACATAACCTAGCGGATGGTTTAAATTGTTGTTTAAATTAACCGACGTGTTAAGTTGTATTAACGTTTTGCTTAGTTATATTGACTAAAGCAAATAGGTATAATTTGCATTGGCTATTATTTGAAAATGAACTATTCATTTTAGTATTATGAAACAAGCGCTTAGTTGGCTGAAAAACAATCCACATGTTCGTTTAAAATAACCAATGTTTTTGTTTATATTTACCTAGAATTTTTTTTCAGTGTATATCTCATCAAGGGGTTTGGCCGCCTCAAATGAGGTTTCATAATCATATTTTCATTTCGGATAATGAGTGATTAATTCATTGATCCTAAACCAGCCGTGAAAAGTTTTCCTTGTCACCACCGGGAATCGAACCCGGGACCTCCGGTTACTGGAGCAAGCATGCTGACCACTTTGCCACCGGGGCGGCAAGATGGTACCACTGTAATTTGCCTGATTAAACAGGTACCACTGTAATTTGCCTGATTTGCCTACTATTTGCGTGAGTTTGGAATCAAACGTGCTTGATGGTGTTGTTTCTGGATTAAATATTTTTAATTTATTAGCTTACAACAAAATAATTCTCTTTTTTCTGCAATTAGATAATTTATTTTGGGAACTCCCGGTTCCTTTTTCGGGATCGCTTCTAATAGTCAGCATCGAGTTAGAGATCTCCATTATGACTAAAATCGATGGGTCCAACTCGGATTTTGCTTCGGGTCCAGATTGTGAGGTTCCCGAATCATACGGTGAGCGCTTCCCCAAACTACCCTCTAGTAGATCGAAATCTGAACGCTTTTCAAACGTAACCGATAACACATTCTGCAGGATTAGTCGGACTCCGCTATTTGCTTGAGACGATTCTCTGTAGAGTTATTTCATGTTTCTCTAGCATGGAATTTAATGACTTCCATGGTTGAATTGATAGATCAACTTACATCACAGCAAAGCAGCAGCTTTTGAGCTTAAGTTCTGCGTGCTGCTTCTCATGACGTATTGTTGCCTCTGACCACAGGTGCATCGCTATTAATATAAACCTAAAAACACTTACTCTTAAACATTACCGCAATAAGAAGCATAGCAACTGGGAGTATTCTCTTCTGAGCTTGTACCCCTGCTGGTATCTTTGGACAAGATTCGTTTGGCTAATGGCATTGATTTGCTAGTATCATTTTTGGATGGCATATTTACATTAGCTTTCGAAAAATCATACCCTTTTATGACCAAAGAAGCGACTTGGAAAGAGTCTTTATGAAATCCTCCCCAAAAATTGTCAAATTGTTGGTTTCTGTGCATTTTTCCAGTTCTCGATTTCCGCTCGATTGCGACCTAGCCGGTAGGCCTGTCACTCGCGACATTTTGCATTAGAGTTTATTTTCACTCACATCCGGAGTATTCTCACTCAGGATCACTTACTTCTACTCTTTCAAACATGCATTGTTTTACAAACTTTTCAGTAATCTTGGAGCAGTAATCTGGCTTTACTGCTCAGAGCTATGCTGATTACTTAATACTTAGTCGTTTTGGTTGCGATTAAGCTCGTTAATGTACTCGTTCTATGTGATTTGATGGAATACGCTCTTGAAGTTGGATAAATGTGGTGCCTTGAGGAAGGGCTTGTACGTGAATGTACCTATAACCAGTCTATTATAGGTACATTCACGTACGTGCCATTTTTGGGCGATGTAAAAGAGCATTTGAGAAACCTAGAGGCTTGAATCCCAATATGCTGATGTTCATCTACAAATCTCTGATTCTATCTATGCTATCTTACACTGTTACAGGATGACTACTGCCATCCTGCAGATTTCACTAAGCCCATGCAGAGGCCTCCACGGTGATTTATGCCGGCTACAACTCATTAAGAAGTGCTATTGGTCGTGGGGTTTGAGACTTGCATGGCTCCTGGCTTAAACCGTGTACAGAGATTTTAAAAAATAATAAAAAACGCAAATAATAATAATAAACCCGAGTTCCGCCGAAATTTGTCGGCCGGAACCTGAGGAACGAACAGGAAAAAGCAAAATAAAAAATTATAACGGAAGAGAGGTGCCTTGGTGCGCGCATCCGTCCGAACTCAAACGGTGGTAAACACCGGTTTCGAATCCGGATGCGGGCACCAAGGGACCGCCAACCCTATGCCGACACAGGATGGGAATTCCCCCCTCATCGTACCCAACCGAGAAATTTAATAATTCATTTTTTTTTATTGTTAATAATTAAAAAGAAAAACAAAGAACAGAAAAGACAACTTAACACAAGAAGAAAATGAGGGAGCGAGATCAACATGCACCAAGCGCGCGACCGTCGACCATTATCCGGCGCTCGATGACAATCAAAAATTTTCAAAATTTACCAAAAATTATAATATATAAAAAAGGAAAATAAAAAGTGAAAGTAAAAATAATAAAAATAAATCGTACCTTAATTACTAAAACAAACCCCACGTGCTGGTGCGACCTTGGACGGTCACCCGTTACGGTGCCTTTCACCGATACCAATGGCCGATTGGCCACCCGTATCGTTGCGAGGCCTTTCCCCAATACCAAAAATGAACAAAAGGAATAGCCGGTTGGCAACCCGTACGTTGCGGGGCACTTCCCCGATACCAAAAATAAATAAAACGACTAGCCGGTTGGCTACCCGTACGTTGCGGGGCCTTTCCTCGTTACCAAAAAATTGGCTCGCCGAAATAGGATGGGCGTTGCCTCGCCAACCGTAAATTTGACCTTGATATTCCGCCAAAACAAAATATTGGGCGTTGTCCGCCTTAATCAAATGCAATAAATGTCACACCACACGTTTGCTTTTCTTCTTCGTATCAAATAAAACCAACCACTGATCACTTCCGGTTTTATGATATTGATGACTTTTAAATTTCCATAAAAATCGCACACACATTCAACACAACAACTATATAGGTACGTATTTTTCTTCAATGAATCACCACGTGCTATTTCTTAATCTTGATTATTTCATTTAAATTAATCCAATGATATAGGGGAAATTCAATAAATATTTCACCGCTCCCTCGATCACTTTTATAATTTTATACCTTTAATCACAATTTTTATAAATTCAAACACTTAACACTTTCTATTAGAACTGATAATCCATATAGTTTTATTTCATCGTTCGATTTTTTACGATAAGAATAACAAAAAATTATTTAATCGATTCGGGTTTTTAATTTTTTTTTTTTAATAAACAAAAATAATAAAATACAAATTCTTGAATCAAATTCGAACATATATCAACTTCGAATTCCAAACTAGACTGTTTTTATATAAAATTATAAACAAGACCCCTCAACAAAAAAAAAACTCGCACACCAAAAAACAACGACGCGCAAAACGTTCTAGAAGAATCTTTTTTCTTCTCTGTTTTTCGTTTACATCAATTCGCATTGACATAAACGAAAAGCATATAAGAAAAACATTTTTCTAGAGCGTTTTACTTTGCACACACTCGATGCATATTGGTCTCGCTCTCAATTTTTATTTCTTCTTATCGTAGTATTATTACAGAATAAAAAGGGGGTACTAAAACCAACACACTCAATACCGGAAAACAAAGACACAAACCAGCCAATCGGTTAAGCAGAAACACAAACCGTGGGGAAATAAAATATATAAAGAGGTTGTTATGCACACGTAGTCGTAACAACACTTCTGTTGTTTAGTGGCCTGTGGTTAAATCAAATTCCATTATTGCGAAACTTAATAGTTGACAAGGTATGACATGTACCGCGCTATTAACGACGGCTATGTCTTTGACTCCTTTACTTGCTTTGCAGACAATCTTGTAACTCCCCTCACTGCAGTTGTTCGTTCTAAGCACTACTTAATCGTGCTTCATTGGTGCGTGCAATATTGTCGGTTTGATTGCAGGGCACATTCAAATCTTCAATCTATATAGTTCATCTATACAGAAATTATTATAAGAATTCTATTTTGATAATTCTTTCTAGGCGGTTTTTCAATCGAAAGGTTCGTGGATGTTGCAAAACTCTAATAACTGTTTGTCTGAGTCGCTAGTGCTTTTCGCCGATGGCTATCACTCTGAATTTGGTGTGCCTTTGGAATCTATTATCCTTCACATGATCTACGATCACATGGAAATCTAGGCCAAAATTTCACGGTATTCCAAGCCAAGCTGATAGCACTTACAAGTTGTGCGATTGATGCTGCTAAACTCGTTATGTCATGAGAAGATATTATTCTGTGTACAGTAAAAAGCTATTATAACTACATTAAAGACATAGGTTATGCATAATTGGATTACTTCTAGTACCTACCGTGGCAATGTACTTCATTTGGGAACCTAATCTTAGGTTTACAAAGTACGCCTTATCTTTGAAAATGAGAGTTCCGGTCGATATTTTGACTGGTCACGACCGTTTTGAACTTCAGTTACAACGAATAAAGCTTGTTCAAGATTCCTTGTGTGACAACTCCCTTGAAGAGCACAATGTTGCTATTTACTTTGATTGTGGTTGTTCAATATTCGAGGTAGCTCGGTCCCGGTTTTTTAACTATAAGACTCGCAAAGAAGGCTGCGTTCTGTGCCGGGGTACAAAATTGTTGCCTTCGTTATCATAAAAGACATCAGTGTACTATTGTGATATTACCTGTCATTGTGTCAACTAGTTCATCGGAGAGGTAAATTATCGGTCATGGATAGTTCTGGAAGTTCATGGTTTTTAGTGATGGATTGATGACAGTGATATTTAAAAAAAACACTGCAGGCCCCACACTACTTACCCTCATCATAGTCCCCAAACACAAAATTTTACCGCATGTTCATTTTCTCAGACAACATAACAAAAATACGTAAAAAAATTAAGCAGCAAAAATTATTACAAAAATATTCGATAATTTATTGAAACGTTTAAGGAAAAGTACTAACATTAGCGTACAATATTTGATCAATTTAGTTGAGAAAATTATAGAAATTTAGCCGGTACTTAAAATTAATACTGGGTGTATAATTTATTTAAATGTACATGTGTATATGATGTATAAAGAAATAAACCCGAAAATATATTTTATATACTCATGTACAGTTAATTTTGAAAGTACGCGTACTGTATAACTACAATCTTAACTAATAAAAAAAATTATAACTATCTGAAAATTTAAGAAAATTAAATGAAATTCAGAATATTTAGAAAAGTTAGATTCATGTGTCACGCCAGCCGGAACCAAACAACGATGGCACAAGTAGCACGATGCATTGTGCATCATTGTGCATTAAATGCTTTTTCAGCCGGAACCTAATAATTCCAGGAATATATGATTTTTCTGTGGAACATTATAATTCCAGCCGGAAACGATGCCATGGTAATATACAGTAAAGTTAACTACATCACTAGTAGCACAATGGATTGTGTATCATTGTTCATTAAATGCTTTTCAGCCGGAACCTTATAATTCCAGCCGGAATTTGATAAAGCCGGCCAGAACCCTACAACAGCCAAACCAACTATGGCTCAAGTAGCACAATGCATTGTGCATCAATGTGCACTATATAATTTTTCAGCCGGAAACTTAAAAAACCAGAAATATAGGGTTTTTCGAGAAAAAACCTTACAATTTCAGCCGGAACCATACCCTGCCTCTACAGCCAAACTATGTATGGCAAAAGTAGCACGATGCATTGTGCACTAAATGCTTTTCAGCCGGAACCTTATAATTCCAGCCAAAACCTGACAAAGACAGCCAAAACCCTAAAGCAGCAAAACCAACTATGGCACAAGTAGCACGATGCATTGTGCATCATTGTGCACTATATAATTTTACAGCCGGAACCTTATAAATCCAGAAATATAGGATTTTTCGGGAAAAAACCTTATAATTTCAGTCGGAACCATACCCTCTACAGCTAAACCAACTATATCACAAGTAGCACGATGCATTGTGCATCATTGTGCATTAAATGTTTTTTCAGCCGGAATGCATCGTGCAACTAGTGCTATAGTTAGTTTGGCTGTAGAGGGAGGGTATGGTTCCGGCTGAATTTGTAAGGTTCTTTTCCGAAAACTCGTATATTTCTGGTTTTATAAGGTACCGGCTGAAAAATTATATAGTGCACAATGATGCACAATGCATCGTGCTACTTGAGCCATAGTTGGTTTGGCTGTTGAAGGGTTCTGGCTGGCTTTATCAAGTTCCGGCTGGAATTATAAGGTTCCGGCTGAAAAAACATTTAATGCACAATGATACACAATCCATTGTGCTACTAGTGATGTAGTTAATTTTACTGTATATTACCTAACCATCGTTTCCGGCTGGAATTATAAAGTTCCAATGAAACATTATATATTGCTGGATTTATAAGGTTCTGGCTGAAACATGATATAGTGCACAATTATGCCAATACATCGTGCTACTTTTTCCATACTTAGTTTGGCTGTAGAGAGTATGGTTCCGGCTGAATTTGTAGGGTTTTTTTCCGAAAACCGTATATTCCTGGATTTATAAGGTTCCGGCTGAAAAATCATTTAGTGCACAATGATGCACAATTAATCGTGCTACTTGTGCCATCGTTGTTTGGTTCCGGCTGATATGATTCTGGCTGGCGTGACGGACACAGATTCATATTAATAATAAATAAATATAGAAAAAATATAATATAAAATAATTTTAATTAAATCTTAATTACGGTTTTTATGCGATACGTTGGTTTGTATAGTACTCCACATATTCCACGGAAGGCAATATTTATTTCGCAGCATTTACATGTACCGATGTTATAGATGATTTGTTAAATTCGAACGATATTTTTATTGGCTGATTAATTTATCGACTACTAATCACTGTTATGATTTGTATTAGCGCAGCTTTACCAACTAAAATGGAATTTGTAATCTTATTATTATTTCTTAATCATAATAAAATATTTCATTTTAATTTAGATAAATAATTTTTGTAACATTATGATTAAGTACGAATTTTATGTAAAAATTGCAAATCGCTATTTTGGCAAATTAAATTTTTTTTCTTAATTCGTATTCGTTTCAAAGCACTTTCTTGACTGACTTTACCAAAAATTAAATTCCATTGCAATCATCAATTGCAGAGAAGAACTTAAAATACCGATTTGCATACGGGAAGTCGATCAGCTGTCATAAAACAATTTTATACAGTCAGTGAAATAAAGATAAACAATATGAATACTTGTAATATGGGACATGTTACTGTTCCCTGCCCTGGTTCAAGATTATGCAGTTTGCCAGAGCAGTCAAGCGCAATGTGACATTGAGTGGGAAACCTGCTCTTATTCCAAGAAACTTTAATAAATAAATAATCTTTTATAATCAGAGCACTAAAACAGTTGGCCCGGTGGTTTGTGGTTCGTGATGATTGGACAAGAGTTTACAAAACAAGTCGAAACAACACATTCGACAGTTCGATTGAGAAAAGTTTCACGTTGGTTAATTTTCTGTAGCGAAAATATTTTAAAGACAGTATTTTACAAATAAAATTGAAAGAGATACATCTGTGATCGGAGGTCAGAAAATCATTAGTTACCATCTAGCCTCAAATTAAATAAATAATCGACAGAAATACAAACAAACAGCAATCAGTTCTCGACAAACGGAGAATTTCAAGATTCAAGTAGCTTTATAAAATAAGTAAAGATCGCACCGTACTAAAGGACAGGTAGATACACAGAAGTCAAAACGAAGTCAGTGCAACGATTAGCAAAATTAAGAGCAACAACTGAGGCCTTTAAGTACTTGGATTGAAAAAACACTCAAAAATTGAACTTTCATAATAATATTTGAAAATGTTTAATAAACAGTTTTGAGCGAATTTTATAAAATGAAATTTTTTAAAACAACAAAGTGGCGAAGTGGTTCAGAACTAGTATTTGATGTAAGAAACAAATATTATTTATCCACACGCTTGGAAATCTCTGAGATTTCTCTTATTCGAGAGAAAACATCATTGAGTGTAATACCAAAATTCTTAAACATTTGAAATTGTTTAAAACGGCCCCCTACGGATTGCACAGAGGTGATCGAAGTAGTTTAGAACTAATATTTGATGTAAGAAACTAATCTGATATATTAACATGCTTGAAAATCTCTGTGGTTTTTGTTATTTGAGAGAGAAAGTCATTGAGTAAAATACAAAAATTCATAAACATTTTCAATTATTTAACTATTGGCTTGTGTAGTACTTGATGTAAAAAACTAATCTTATTTATCCACATGCTCGAAAATCTGTGCGAATTTTTTTATTCGAGAGAAAACATCATTGAGTGTAATATGAAAATTTAGAAACATTTGAAATAATTTAAATCGGCCCCTACAGATCGCACAGAGGTGATCGACGTAATTATAAATTAGAATATTTGTTCTAGGGAACCAATTTGATATATCAACATGTTCGGAAATCTATGAGGTTTCTGTTATTTGAGCGAGAATCTACCTAATTGAGTGTAATACCATAGAAAAATAAGTTTAATAAGTTGGTAAACTTATTTTTCTATGGTATTACACTCAATTAGGTAGATTCTCGCTCAAATAACAAAAATCTCATAGATTTCCGAACATGATATATCAAATTGGTTTCCTAGAACAAACATTCTAATTTATAATTACGTCGATCATCTCTGTGCGATCTGTAAAGGCCGAATTAAATTATTTCAAATGTTTCTAAATTTTCGTATTACACTCAATGATGTTTTCTCTGGAATAAGAGAAATCTCAGAGATTTCCAAGCGTGTGGATAAATAATATTTGTTTCTTACATCAAATACTAGTTCTGAACCATTTCGCCACTTTGTTGTTTTATTAAATTTCATTTTATAAAATTCGCTCAAAACTGTTTATTAAACATTTTCAAATATTATTAGGTTCAATTTTTGAGTGTTTTTCTCAATTCTTAATATTTTAAGGGCAGAGTGTATATTTTATTATTTTGACATAAACTTCATGACCCTAATGCTGCACCAACACTTGCAGTTGCAGCACAATCCAATCAAAATGGTACTGGAATTTTTTACAAATCGATTACAAATTTGTTACACAGTCAGAAAATTGTATACAGGTCCCGCTATTCTGCAATTCGTGTGTGGGCTGGCGTTATACAAAGCTACACCCCACGTTTCGTATTTTTGTTAATATTTATTGTATCGTGCTGGGGGTGATACTGGATTTTTGTTTACAAATTAATTACAACATATTGGCATAGTTCAACCCCCAAAAAACTACCCCTACGGGTAAGAATTCTTTAAAAACCATATTTTTCGTATTGTATGTATTTTTTTACTAATTAACTACAAAATTTCCCTATCGGGTGCAATTTTTTAAAAACCTTATTTTTCGTCACACCACACCTTTTGCATTTCTGTGAATTTTTGTTGTATAGTGCTGGGGTTGATACTGGATTTTTTTTACATATGAATTACAATAAAATGGCATAATTAACCCCCTAGAAAACTACCACAAACGGAAGCAACCATTTATAACCCTTCTATCGTACTGGTGTTGATACAAGAAGTTTTTACAAAATAAATTACTATTTATTGGAATAGTTCAGTTGCCAAAATCGTCCCCTAAAAAGTGCAACTCTTTAAAACCATATTTATCTTTATAGGTCACACCTCTCAAACAGGTACCACTGAATTTATTACAACAACCCACACCTACAAAATTTTATCATAATGCATCGAACTTCCTCTCTATGCTAGTAATGGCTATCCCACAATTCATTACAACATTACGATACAAGAAATATTAGCAAAAATACGGAAAGTGTGGTGTAGCTTTGTCTAACGCCAGCCCACACACGAATTGCAGGATAACGGGACCTGTAGAAAAAATTCTAACTTCGTAACAAACTTGTAATTAATTTGTAAAAAAAATCCAGCACCATTTTGATTGGATTGTGCTCCAAGTGCTGGTGCAGCATCAGGGTCATATAAACTTCACTCCGCGATAATAAGTACAGTCGAAAGGTTATCTGAACTGCACTCATGGATGTGTTTGGCACTATTTTTATTATAGACATATGAATACAAACTAATCCCACTCTCCGCAATGAAGTGAAGCGCATCAACCTATTGCCTATACGTGAGACCTTAATCATTGTATAGTTGATTAATGTAAAGGTTTTTGAAATGATCGAATATTTTAAATAAATTATGCAACATTGAAAATAAAACATTTATGTTATTTGAAGTATTCAGTTGGGAATGACATCACTGCGGATCATAAATTATAAATCACTTTTGTTCGAGTTAAATTTAAACTCTCGTCTTAATGCTATTATGATCTGACAAACATTTATAAATTTGTTACACGTATGTAACTAATCCGAATCCATTTAGAAAATTATATTAACTCTTTGATTTACAAGCTTTAGAAATGCACGGTTCTGGTGATTAACTCTGTTTGTGACGCGAGCGCGATAATTGATTTATGTGTAAATAACATATTTTGATCATAAAACTGTATGTAACTGTGATGAGGTAGGTAGATATGTAACGGCTGTTTGAACAAAAAAACTAATTAAAAACAATTTGTTAGGAAAGGAGAAATTGGTTACAGTTTAGTGATAATTATAAACACTTATTTAATTCTACTAAAACGTTTATATGCACGGGACCACCGCACCATACAAAAAACATTCCATACATCAGAAATTAGAATATTATCTAACACATGGAAACAAATCAATAACCTCCGTTGCTTTAAGTATTTCGTTGTGGTACGTGTTAAGAACACCTAATGAAATTGTACGATATATATATATATAGTAAATGTTCCGATAAACTAGAATAGAATAAACAATTTTACCATTCCATCATGAATACAAAGTGACATATTTTAGCGCCTTCATCCAAATAAAATGATTATAACAAGTTGATGGACATATGACCCAAATGTTTGGCACACAAACAAACAAAAATGTTTTATTACTTTAAAATAGTTTTGAATTCAAATATATTTTTTGCAAGCAAGTCTATCAGGCCTGATAATTTTTATTTGTTTTAACGCGCCTTCATAAAATTTAAAGTGCACATTTCTATATACGTTTCGAGGGGTATCGCCTCTTTAACGGTTTTTCTAAAACCGAAAAATTAAATTAAGCAAAACCGCGACTTAATTAATGATGAATTTTTCTACATTGTACGCAATGGTAATAAAAACTGAAAGCTGAAACTGGAACTACACACTGATTTAATTTTCATTATGAATTAAACTTAAAATTAAATAGGGTATGGTGTTGCTAAGAATTTAATGGTTTAATTATTATTTATATTGTGTATGCTCATAAACTTCAACTTTTAATGGTTATGATGTTGCAAAATTATCTCGTAATTATTTAGATTATGAGTTTCACGTTTTGCTGCACGTTAAGCCGGTTTTAAATGAGACATAGGTTACTACTCTTCTAGACTCGTAAATTTCACAACTTTTATTCTTTTACAAGAAAGTAAATATTTAGAGATATTACGTATTATTAGCAAAACTGTTAACTTTATAAATAACAGCAACAGAACAAACAAATTATTAATTTAGTACTGATTGGTAATAATTAATCAATTTTAAATACAAGCAAAACACGTCTCAATAGAATAAACGGTTAAATGTTTACTCAGTGATCAGGCCGATGTGAGTTTACCTAAACCATTAATAACAATTAAATTTCATTTGAATTATAACGATTAATTATTATATAATTATCGAATTTACTACTTTATTCGTACATCGATTTTTGTAAAATGTAAAATCAGAAATTTTTGTTACATAGGACGTGCGCGAATTCTTTAATAATTTTCTCTTCTACATTACCAATTAGTTCATTATGTCTGTGAAGCCAACACTTTAAGTCAGCACGATATTTGCGATGACAACACTTTTGGTTTGAATCTTGAATATTTCATTTTTAGTACAAGATAGCACGAAAAAGGGGCCTGTGAAATATTCCATAGATTTTTCCATAGATTAAAATCGTATACGTATACAAATCTAATTGGATTTCTGCTAATTCCATTTGGAATGTTAAAGCCTTTCTATGTAGTTGTGTGGAGTACACTGTTATGATTTTTAATTTGCGGAATGCTCAATGAAAAGTAAAATATTATGTTTGATTTTACATTATTTTAATTAGTTTAGAAAGCATAGAACACATTTTTAAATAAATAACAAAATTTGTACATAACTTTAATTCAAATCATTCAAATAAAATAAAAGTGAGATAGAAACAAGAGACAGATATTCATTGAATTGACGATATTTAAAAAATAAGCACATCAAGATAAGTTTAACGAAATCGAGCAAATTTTATCAGTATATTTATAAGACGCGTATCAAATTGTTTTAATTGAAATGGCCAGACCTGAATCACGTTCTCTAGGAATGGCCGATAATGGCCACCCAAATTTGAGTAAAAATGACATCAGTACACCTAGAACATCAAAATTCGTAGCAATAAACCCGAAGTCGAGCATTATTAGCAGTAGGTGATTTTGGTTATGTGCTTGGTTAAGATGTTTTAATCTATACAATTTGTTCTGGGGCCGAAGAACTTCCAACTCTTTTGTGGGTCTCTTTTCACGTCCTAATGTACCCATTGCTTGTCAAATCAAGAACATACGGCTATAGGTCCTGCATTCCGACAGGGGGTCATAGTTGTGTTCCATTTCATCACAGATCGTAATCTGTGAAATTTCCCTTTTGCATTCTGACCCTATCGGGATTCGAACCCGGTATCTGCCGATCCAAACGCCAAAGCTTTACCCACTGTGCCGTTTGGTCGGTACGAAGGTTCTTTATTCAACATTCGTTCTTGCCCTGGTCGGGTATACTAGCCAGGTGTGGTCGCCTTATCATGAGGTTCACTTAAAGAGAGTTGAAACAGTTCACCGTAGATTTCATCGCTTTGCTTTACGCGGGCTATCCGGCAAATTTGGATGGCCATTATCGAACATTCCCAGAGATCGTGATTCAGGTCTGGCTAGTACACGATGTTTGTCATTGAGTCACCTAACCAAAACCACCTAGTGCTAATAATGCTCGACCTCGGGTTTATTGCTACGAATTTTGATGTTCTAGGTGTACTGATGTCATTTTTACTCAAATTCGGATGGCCATTATCGGCCATTCCCAGAGATCGTGATTCAGTTCTGGCTAGTACACGATGTTTGTCATTGAGTCACCTAACCAAAACCACCTACTGCTAATAATGCATGACCTCGGGCTTATTGATACGAGTTTTGATGTTCTAGATGTTAAGATGTCATTTTAACTCAAATTTGGCTGGCCATTTACTGTCATTCCGGTCAAGATGAAGTTTGTCATTGAGTCTCCTAAATAAACCTTTTGGTGCTTGCAATGCATGACTTCGGGTTTTTTTGATACAAAGTTTTATTTTCTATGATTTATTCTAATCGGTTAGTTATAATATATTTTAATAAAAATCTCAAAAATTTCTACACAATACGTGGTTGAGCTTGTTTATATTTTTTTTTTCAAGTCAATTTCTAAAAAAGACTCGTACTTATATGATTGTACTAAACATTCCAATACGATTCAATTTTTTTCCTATTTGAATTTGAATTAACAGTGTGATACTCATACATACATAACATCTATGGAAAGTCTGGAATACTTCACACCCGTATTTTTGTATGAACATCTGCGACTTATTTTAATTCATGTTTTTAAATTAAAATTATGAATTAAAAAAAGCGGCTTAGAAAAATGAGAAAACTCAAAAATGAATTAAAAATTTCATAAATTTTAGTTTTAAATAAAAATGAATTTTAATATAATATATTTGTTTTCTATAGGTTTCTATTTTTTTAATTGTTGCCTCGTTTATTTATTATTTAATTAATTTTAGTTAAATGTCTTCATTAATGAAAATAAAATATTCTAATGTCTCATTTTCAGTAATGACTTCATTAATGAAAATACAAATCCAAAATTATCCAAATTTTTACGTGTCAAATTTAAATTTAAATTCTAAAAAATTTCCATTAATGAAAATAATAGTTGTACGGATTGCCTTAGACATTGGCTGCGGGCGAATAGTCGGGTAAATCGTTTACTGTCGTAAAAATCAGATTTAAAACAGATTTTTTGATCAGTTTGCCATAGAGTTTTTGGAAAATAAATGAATTTACCGAAAAATTTACTTAAAATTGACTTTTACCCGACTATTCGCCCGCAGCCATAATTGATGATTGAAAAAATTCAAATGTAAGGATCGGAAGGATTCAGTAAAGAAATATATTTCGTAATTCCTAACAGTTTAAATATATATTTATTTTACAAAAAATATTTTAATTCATGTTTAAAACGAAATAAAAAAGGCTTATATTATTTCATTTTATAAACATTTTTAAAATGAATTAAAAACACTTATTTTAATTCAGAAAAAAAAACTTTTTTAATTCAGACTTTTTTAATTCATGTAGCCATTAAAATCATATATGTACGTATACAAATCTATTTGGGAATCTGCTAATTCCAATTGGAATTTTAAAGCATTTCTATGTAGTTGTGTGGAGTACACTAATTTTAATTAGTTTAGGAAACATAGAACACAGTTTTAAATAAATTACAAAATTTTTACATAATAATAATTCAAAACATTGAAATAAAATAAAAAAGAGATAGAAACAAGAGACAGAATACATTCATTGAATTGACAATATTTAAAAAACAAACTATCAAGATATAATCGAGCGAAATAAAATCGGATTTTATCAGTATATTTGTAAGACGAATATCAAAGTGTCTTAATTAAAATGGCAGAACAACATTGTACCTTATAAATAAAGTAAAAATTAAAATTTTAATTGATAAATTACGGAGAAAAAATATTATAGCAACATAACCATAAATGTTTAACCAAAATTTTGTATTAGAACAGCCGGGATGCAAACCAAATATACTGAACCTAAACCATTTATGAATTTCCCATTATAATTGCTAATAAGAATTTTTTGAGTTTCATATCAATTAACATAAATTCCAGAGATTAAAAAAATATGCCGAATCAACTTAAGAATTTTTTACTTTTACAAGTAAATAATAAAAATTTGTTGCAATAAATCTGAAGCAGTGCTTTATTAAAACAAGATGGGTTTAGGTAGGTCCTTAATCAAGTACTTCACGAATTAGCGAGAATTGAATCACAATCTCCAGACATGGTAATTCAAAGCGTCATCAAAATTTAGTAAAAAAACTAAAAATCTCCTGACTACTGATCATAGGTGGCTCTGACCTGAACAACAAACATCGGAAATGGCTAATATTGGCCATCTAAATTTGAATAAAAATGAAACGCGGATGAAGTGTCGCAAATCGCAATTATTAGATGAAATAGTAATCGAAGATACAGCTCACGATAACGAAAATCAGGGCATTGAAAATAACTCTGGTGATATTATAGGTAATATATGGAGTAATGTTCCACAAATGATAAGAAAAGTTCCAAACTTCCACATTTTAAAAGAAATGGGAGATCTTTATCAGCCTCATTGGCTCAAAATCTAAATACACCACTAATGTGTTTCAAAGGAGTTTTTCAAGAAATTAGTACTTATGGTTCGTGCCGGCATTTCAGATGTTAATCTGATGTCGGTCAGATATTAATTTAATTTTTTATTTTAATAAAATCCTTGAAGAACTTTTTAAGCCAAAACAATCGTATGAGTCAGTTGGAAGTTCTAATGGTCCTAGCTGGAATCTTTCAAGCATTTTTCGGACATGAATTAAATTTTTTATTGTGGCAGAATCCTTAACAAACTTACTAGACAAATTTTAAAACAATCGTATGGGTCTAAAGGGAGTTTTAATGGTTTGTGCTGATTTCTGCCAAGCATTTGTTGGACATGAATTTAATTTTTATTTTGAGGGAAGGGAGTAATAATAAACGAGTAGTAATGGAAGGGGAGTAATGGGAGTAATAATAGACGATGTTTGTTAAATTGCATAGACATAACTTCTCAATTTTTCTCCAACAACTCCGTCGGCGTCTTGTATTTCACCCTCCTTTCCATTATCTTTCTTTGCAACGATCATTTCGTCTATAAGTTGGTTTGGTTTTAAGTGTCTTACTTCGTACCTGAAAATTACCCTAAACGGTGTTGTTTTCGTGATATGATGCTCAAACAATATGCTGCCCCAATACCGATTTTCATTTTCTCGTATTTCTGCTAAGAGCATCAGCTGCTAAATTGATTTTTTTGCCCGAAAAATCAAACAAAAGTAGTTCAAATGGAAAGAAAAATGATAAACCAGCCCCCAGTAAAGCTATTTGAAGAGTAGTCTTACTTTCTTTAAATAAAATATAGTATAAACCTTAAAAACTTCGACTGAGTGATTTTTGCAGATCTAACCTCTTTCTATATCGCCGAACTGAAAAAGTGGGTTTAAAAAAATCTTTGTGTGCTATACACTGGCAATCATAATGTCTGTTTCTCTCTACAACCCAGCCTAACACGTATGTGAAGCTGGACCGAAAACCATCCCGAAAAAGCCTTTTCAATTTGGGTGTGTTTCTCTACTAAATTCATTGAAAGACTCTTCAGGCCGAAAAATTAAAAAATATATGAAGAAAATCAAATTCTATCCCGAAAAAAATAAAAACAGTCTCACGTACACAAAATAAAGTTTAAGTTGAAAATCTATTACAAGAAGAGATTTACCACACTTAAAATTAGGAAATTTAAAAACAAAATCCTTCAAATAAAATAGGTTGAAAATTTTTCAACGACCTTAATGTTTCGGTTGATAGAGGTTGGCAGATATAGCGGTATATAACTAATTATTGTATTGATCCTTAGCATTAAGCACACAAATCCTCAATACGTTACAGCGTGGATAAGGGGCCTCCCCAGCTGATTTAATTACTAAATAATAAATTAGCTGGAGAGACCCCTCATCCCCGCTGTAACGTATTGAGCATTTGTGTGCTTAATGCTGAAGGTCAGTGCATTAATTAAGAATATACCGTTATATCTGCCAAACTCTGTGAACGGAGAAATTTCTGGTGATATATTAGCCAAATTCCGATAACTATGAAATGCGAATATTAAATCAGCTGGGGAGACCCCTCATCCCCGCTGTAACGTAATGAGAATTTGTGTGCTTAATGCTGAGGGTCAGTGCAATAATTAGTTATATACCGCTATATCTGCCAACCACTGTGAACCGAAACATTAAGGTCGTTGAGAAATTTTCAACTTATTTTATTTGAAGGATTTTGTTTTTAAATTTCTTAATTTTAAGTGTGGTAAATCTCTTCTTGGAATAGATTTTCAACTTAAATTTTATTTTGTGTACGTGAGACTGTTTTTATTTTTTTCGGGATGGAATTTGATTTTCTTTATATATTTTTTAATTTTTCGGCCTGAAGAGTTTTTCAATGAATTTAGTGGAGAAACACGCCTAAATTGAAAAGGCTTTTTTCGGGATGGTTTTCGGGCCAGCTTCACATACGTGTTAGGCTGGGTTGTAGAGAGAAACGGACATTATGACTGCCTGTGTATAGCACACAAAGATTTTTTTAAACCCACATTTTCACTTCGGCGATATAGCGAGAGGCAGATTTGCAAAAATCACTCAGTCGAAGTTTTTAAGGTTTATACTATATTTTATTTAAAGAAAGTAGGACTACTCTTCAAATAGCTTTACTGGGGGCTGGTTCATCTTTTTTCTTTCCATTTGAAGTACTTTTGTGCTGTTCCTATTCTGGTTACCCAAATGTATAATAACCCAAGCAACGGTTGCCACGCACATCGAGGAGGGTTTTTTTGTTTGAGAGTCTCTATTAAATTGAAATAAGATGGCTGTTGAAAAAGTAAAATGTCTGAAAAGTAAGGTGTTCTGTTTTTTATAAGAAAAAACCAACATTTTCATAAGATTTTTTAATTTCGTTCAAAATTTTTATAAGAAATATTTTGACAGTGTACTTTTATAAATATATTTTTATTTTTGGAAATGCTACACTAGCAGCATTTGTTGTAAAAATATATATATGTATGTACTTAGCCTATCTATACTGGAATATCAAATTTCCAAACACCTAACACAACTAAGGAAAACATCAAATAATTCTGTGCATCTTTCACTAATTTAATGCTCATTGTCTTTTCTATTTTTTAGTCTCGTAATTGACATAATATACTCATTTGACCATCAAATCTTGTTTTATAAATTAAAAGAAAACAAAAATTATAAAACACTTGAGTTGTGTTCAATTTTGTTTTTGTAATTTGGTTCTGCTGGACAAACAGAAATATATTTATGACAATTTTCATTGTTAATTGTTGTATGTAGGTATTGAGATTTTCAAGCCAATAATCATTATTCTTTAAAACAAAATTGCCACGTCCATTAAAATAAATTTGTAATTATCGTTAATTAATTTGTTTGTGTGTTAAAGAATTTTTTTATGCTTAATCGTATAAAGAAGTCGATATAACATATTCTTGCATTCCCGCCATCTTACATACACTATAGGATAGTAAAATACCTGAATGAAAATCTTATCTTAAACAGATGAATGACAAGACTATAACGTCCGGTTATTATTAGCGTCAATTTGTGCAATGTAAGACGTTCGGTGACTCACATGCACTAAATTTTAATTTCAATTGAATTAAAATTTCCTATTTATAGAAAACACAATAAGTTGCTGAGCAAGATTCAAGCGGTGGGATTATAAAAACGAGATTAATAATAATGAGCTGTAACCACCAACAAGTATGTGTGTATATCGATCGTGCGTATAAACGATCTGACAGCATTCAGTCGTATTATATGCAAAATTATACAATGTGCAATTTGAATATTATTCTTTAAGTATTATTATCGGAAAAATATTCATGAACTCGTAAAGATAATCGATATAAATAAGAATATTAATCAGCCTACTCTCTATCTCTCGGTATTATGTTTGGGTAGCTACATACAATAAACAATTGAAGCGATAATATTTTTAAGTACATTGTACTTAGAACATAAACGATGGCATACGATGGCTAAAATTGAGTTCTGGGATTCTTTTCATACAAAACTCGTTTCATCTTCATCTTTGATATAAACAAAAATTAATTTCCACTTTAGTTTTGCGTGAAAGTATTTTAGCTGATTGTACGTTACCTATATATTGGCATTTTATAATTGGGCCGATAATATTTTATTGATGCTCAGCGTCATGGAATCATGATGTGATTATTTTATTGCCGCCAAACTTTTAACTACTCCAAACACGTGGACCAACTCTTTAGTTTGAATAAATTAATTATAATTTTTGCTCAAATAATTAATAATCCAGTTTAGAAAAATGTATGATTAATTTGTATTAATCAGATTACTTTTGCATCACCCTAATTCTACACCAGCACTTGTAACGCAACCCAAGGAAAATTGTAATAGAATTTTTTACAAATTAATTTCAGGTTTGTCACATAGTTGAACATTTTTTTACAGGTCCCGTTAAGCTGCAAAGTATGCATGGGCTGGTATCTGGACAAAGCTAAACTACACTATTGGTATTTGTAGTATCATACTCACAGTTGGGCGCGTAAATTACAAAATGTAATTTACATAGTTTTTACAAGTAAATTTCTGTTCATCGTAATATGTTTCGAAAACGAATGTGAAGAAAATGCTAATCTTTTGCTAGTTTCATTGATTGTGTTTGTGTTAGTGATATGACCTGGGTAAGACGGAATTTATCGAAAATTAGAGTTTTTGTGGATGTAATTATTAAATCCTATTAAAATTAACTGGATAATATATAAAATTACTTTATCTCGACTAACTACATGAATGTTTGATTTGACTTAAAATTATATTTAAAATTCTCAAAAAACGAGCATTACACAACTAATTATCAAACTTACTGTACAGTTTTGCCTTAATTCGGCAAATGCAAAGCAAATAATTAAAAAAGTATCTTATTATGATAAATGATAAGGAAAACATGTTGATATTCAAACAGCAAAAATAACTCGTATTAATCATTCTAATTTAAAAATATATTCAGATGCTCCCCATCCAGGGGAGGGGCCAGTTAATAAAATTTTGTATTATGACCAAATATAATAAAATTTGTTAGGCTAACTGAGATATCGCTAGAGATCTAACCACAACTTCAGGTATATGAGATGTTAGTTGGGGTCCATTTCTGTTAGAAAATATATTCAGATGCTCCCCATCCAGGGAAGGGGAGAGTTAATCAAATGTTGTATTATGACCAAATATAATAAAAATTCTTAGACTATCTCAGATATCCCTAGAGATCTAAACACAATCTCAGGTATATGGGGTATTAGATAGGGACCATACCAATTAAAAAGTATATTCAGATGCTCCTTATCCAGGGGAGGGGCCAGTTAATAAAATTTTCTATTATGGCCAAATAAATAAAAAATCTCAGGCTAACTGAGATATCGCTAGAGATCTAAACACAACCTCAGGTATATGGGGTGTTAGTTGGGGACCATTTCTGTTAGAAAATATATTTAGTTGCTCCTCATCCTGGGACGGGCACTTAATAAAATTTTGAACTATGACTACATATAAAAAAAAAATCTCAGGCTAGCTGAGATATCCCTAGAGATTTGAACACAACCTCAGGTGTATGGGGTGTTAGTTGGGGACAATTTTAGTTAGAAAATATATCCAGATGCTCCTTATCCAGGGGTGGGGCAGTTAATAAGTTTTTGTATTATGACCAAATATAATAAAATTTCCCAGGCTAACTGAGATATCGCTAGAGATCTAAACACGACCTCATATATATAGAGTGTCAGTTAGGGACCATACCAATTAAAAAACATATTCAGATGCTCCCCATCCAGGGCAGGGACAATAAACAAAATTTTGTATTATGACCAAATATAATAAAAATTCTCAGGCTAACTGAGATATCCCTAGAGATCTAAACACAATCTCAGGTATGGGGTGTTATTTCGGGACCATTTCTGTTAGAAAATATATTTAGTTTCTCTCTATCCAGGGGAGGGGCAGCTAATAAAATTTTGTATTATGGCCAAATATATTAAAAGTCTCAGGATATCTGAGTTATCCCTAGAGATCTAAACACATCCTCAGGTATATGGAGTGTTAGTTGGGGACATTTCAGTTAAATATATGTTCAATTGCTCAACATCCAGGGGAGGGGCAGTTAATAAAATTTTGTATTATGACCAAATATAAAAAAATGTTAGTTGGGGACAATTTTAGATAGAAAATATATCCAGATGCTCCTTATCCAGGGGAGCAGCAGAGAATAAATTTTTGTATTATGAAAAAATATAATACAATTTCTCAGGCTTGCATCAATTTCTCGAAAATTCTAAATCCTACACTTTTTCTGCTTCATCTGGATGTGGATTATTCTGGCTCTTAAGAAATATCGTTTTCTCAACAGAGGTTTCATGTGTTCTCTTGCGGTAGCTCATGGTATCTCAAATTTTAATTTTGCAGTATGTTCAAACAGATTGAGGATTCTTAGACCAACTGAGATATGTCTAGATATCTTCAAGTATATGGAGTATAACATGGATTATTATTTCTATCTGAAATACTCCGTAAATCCTTATTCCTGTGCTCAGATCATCAGGGATATCTCAATTTGCTTAAGAGTTTTTCATAATAATACAAAATTTTATAAAACGTCCAATCCTCTGGATGAGTAGCTCTTGATTATATTTTCTAACTGACATTTCCATTCTGTTACTTGTCCTCAAGTAGCACCCCATTTACCTGAGGTTAGTTGGCCTAAGATGTTAGTTAAGATCATCATAGTTTAACAGCTAGTCTTGTTCTATTGCATAGTTTTTGTTGGTTCAGGTTGAGCAACATCCTTTTTTTCACTGCCAAAATGGCTCGCTCGCTCAACCAAACATCGTTTTTGTAATTTGCACCAATAATCGGCAAGACTTTTGTGATCAATTCTTCTTTAGAGATTGTGAATTGACAAAAAATAGGTAAAACGAAATGACGCTAGTCCGCCAGCAGCGTCAACCTGAATTTGGCATTGCTATGGTCCAATGTCGTGCTTGGAAAATACATCCGCTGATCCGTCATTTTGTAACGCGACTCGCATTTCGATAAATCCGATTACTTCAAGCAATCGTTTGTGTCATCAGAAGTTGTTGATATTGGAATGACTTTTAGCGAAGATCGCCAGTCAGCAGAATCATCGAGTCTCCAAAGAGGTCCTGATTGTTTCGCAAATATTTCAACGTTCGATCGAGTGCCTCCAATGCTCGTTTTTGTGCCATCGTACACTCATCCCAAATGATCATTTTGCAATTCTGTAGTACTTTCGCCAATGCTGATTTTTTGAAAATGTTTCACGTCAATCCAATTATCGTTTACAAATTCAGTGAAAGTTTGATCGCAGAATCGCTGTCCGTCCTCCTTATAACATTGTGGCAGGAGTCCCAGATGATGCTACGGCCAGCGCTATTTGACTTAGTGCTCGAATCGAAGCTAAAATCAATTAAATTAGGAACGTTTTGCCAGTTCCGCTAGGTGCATCGAGGGAAGGATCCGTCCGTAGCTGTCAATAACTGCTATCATCAATCGTCCTACGCGGTTTTCTGCTGCTGATTCAAAAATTGGTCTTTTGTTCGCACGGATTGACTCGAAGTATCTCGATCAGCCGTTCTTGTTCAAATTTTCGATTAAATACATCGTGCATGGCCGATTCGGCGCTGGTACCCTTAATTCGAGCAACATCTTGCGGGGCAACATCAGGCACAAATTCTCTATAGAAATCAACGCCTGGTTGTAAATTTCTGCGTTTAATTCAACTTTGGGTTTCGCTGTTGTTGTGGGCACTCGATGCAAATGTCTTCAGCCATATTGTGTTTGTATTTGTTCCACAAATGAAGTGGGTTCTATGGAAAACACGTTGAAATGATGATGGCAAAAAGTGATCGAATTTGGTACGCAGTACACGAAATAACAGCATCAACGAGTGTATGATCCCAATAAATGTCATTCTCGGGCAAATATAAACACTGACAAGCTTCTCGATGTGTTGCGCACAATTCACCATTAACAGTTCGTAGAAATTCAAATGAAGACGACCCACGAACATTAACCAGAGATCAATGGTGGTAAAAACATTCGTCATTGCTCGGATGAACAGTGTAAATGTGCCCCAATGCATCGGTTGAATATACATTCACATATCTAGAGACAGACTGTCCGTATTTCCGATGTTGGAATATTGTTGAAGATGCGTTCTATGTGAAATATTTCGACATCTCCGAATAAAACAGAAGAGAAATAAATCACTTGTGCATATCGTGAAGTAGCTTGTTCGAATTGCAGTACTCAACATTTCAATGTGCTTTAAATGTTTTGGAAAGTATCAGCGAATACGGAACAATCCAGCTAATGTAGACTACCTGGTCCTTATTTTTGACTTTCAACGTTATACAGTTCAGGCGTCATTCTTTGCACAGCGATTATATTAATTTTCTAACTGAAATGACCCCACTTAACACCACATTTACCTGAGGTTGTGTTTAGATCTCTAGGGATATCTCAGTTAGGCTGAAAATTTTTATTATATTTGGTCATAATATAAAATTTTGTTAAGTGTCACTCCCCTGGATGAGGAGCATCTGAATATATTTTCTAACAGAAATAGTCCCCAAATAACACCTAATATACCTGAGGTTGTGTTTAGATCTCTAGAGAAACCTAAGGTAGCCTAAGAATTTTTATTATATTTGGTCATAATACAAAATTGTATTAACTGTCCCCTCCCCTGGATGAGGAGCATCTGAATATATTTTCTAACTAAAATTGTCTCCAACTAACACCCCATATACCTGAGGTTGTGTTTAGATATCTAGGTTATCTCAGTTAGCCTGAGAAATTTTATTATATTTGGTCATACACAAAATTTTAAAGTGCCCTTCTTCTGGATGGAAAGCAACCGAATATTATTTTTAACTGACTGCATCCGTTGTTCCGGAGTCATAATGGACTGTGCTTGAGAAATTCTTATTCTATTTGCCTCCAAACGCTGCTTACGCTCTTCATTAGTCAGATCGACTCGACGCTCATGTAGCGTTGGGCTACCGATATTTTGACCCCTCACTGGTAGTAATTTTTATAAAGAAATAAATCACGAACTAATATCAATTCAATAACATACTTAACTACCGCTTTCAGATTAATTGTTTTTGGCAAAATATCAATATTCAATGCGGCATTTGTTGTTGTTATGAAAACATGTGGCAACAGAACTATCAAACTGAACGTCGACACCATTTTTTAAGACGAAAATAGTATTCAAATTTTCAGGTAGATTTTCCCAAAATTTTCTTTCATACAAACCTTGTCCTGACAATTACGAACATAACAAATATAAAATCAGCCAAATAGGTCGAACCGTTCTCAAGTGATGATCTTTCATTCATGCGGCAAGACAGACTCCAGATATTGGGTGAAATCTTTCTTAATTGACCTTGTTAAGGGTAATTCAACTATATTCAGGTGTTTAATAAATAATTTTTGAGTCAGGGAAGACGGGATTTGATCGAAATGGTAAAGGCAACAAATGTGTAGTTTAAAGATCAATTTTATACCACTTTAGTAATTAATTACACCAGGCCGCTACCCGATATTGAGTGAAATGTTTCTCATTGAATGTAACTTCATGTAACACCTGACACAAAAATAATTTATTTTAGACCTGGATAAGATTGATCTGCCCTTCACAAAGTCCATTGAGTAATATTTGATGTAATATTTTTGGCGGTCTGATGTAATAAATTATTAAAGGTGGTAAAAGCGACCTTTGAAATTACACACGGTAAATGCTTTAATGTTTGGAGCCAATTCCATGTAACCTGGCATAAAAGTAATTTATTACACAGCTGAATAAGGTTAACCTGCCCTTCACAAGGTTCATCGAATAACATTTAATCCAATATCTATTGGCGGTGGCTGTTTTGTGTAATAAACTACTAAATGTGGTAAAATCGACTTTTAAATTACATTTTGAGCAAATTCCTGTAACCTGACACAAAAATAATGTATTACCCACCTGAATAAAATTGCTTTTTCCTTCACTATGCTTACATTTCAAATGCTGTATAAGATAGCGGATTTTTGACAGCGGAAAATAAGATATTACGCTACTCCCCGCAAGTGGCAGCACTATCACTAAAGAGAATTTATTTTGTAATGTACCAGCGAAAATTTTTTATTCGTTATGTGTATATTTTTTCACTAAATAAAACATCTCAGCGGAATAAAATGTTAGAAGTGATCCTTAAAATGGCAAATTGATTGATCTCCGAAGTAAAGGAACTCGGTATATGGACTAGGTATTCATGGACTAGAATTTTCACTAGAATTTTTTGATTTTCTGCGGCCATATAAGTTATTTTCAGTTTTTGGCCAATATCTCAAAAACTTCTACTAGTAACCAATACTTTCAGTTGGTTTTCTAATAGCTTAGGTCATTCTATTGAAAATTTTAGTCCATGAATTTTCCCCAAATTTTTCATATAGTCTCAATATAACCTAAGCTATTAGAAAATTAACCGAAAGTATTGGTTACTAGTAGAAGTTTTTGAGATATTGGCCAAAAACTGAAAATAACTTATATGGCCGCAGAAAATCAAAAAATTCTAGTGAAAATTCTAGTCCATGAATTTACCCCAAATTTTCCATATAGTCTCAGTATGACCTAAGCTATTAGAAAACCAACCGAAAGTATTGGTTACTAGTGGAAGAAATGTCGGAAAGACGGAATATTGTTAAATTTCAACATTTCATATACCGAGTACCTTTACTTCGGAGATCAATCAATTTGCCATTTTAAGGATCACTTCTAATATTTTATTCCGCTGAGATGTTTTATTTAGTGAAAAAATATACACATAATGAATAAAAAATTTCCGCTAGTAATTACATTACAAAATAAATTCTCTTTAGTGCTGCCACTTGCGGGGAATAGTGTAATCTCTTATGTCAAAATTGCTGTCAAAATTCCGCTATCTTATACAGCATACATTTTACCCAATATCTGGTGACGGTCTGGTTGTAATAAATTAATAAATGTGGCAAAACCAACATTTGTGTTGTAATTGGGAACCTACATCTTCTGATGAAAATTCCGTGTGATATAACAAAAAATATTTTTTACACACCTGAATAAGGTTGATTTACTCTCGAAATATTGCACAAGACTTCTAGTGCAATATTTGGTCCAACATCTTGTGGCAATCTTGTGTAATAAATAATTTAAGTTGGTTAAATTGACTTTTTTGTTATAATTAATGTTTTGGGTGAAATTTGCCCTTTCGCAAGTTATAGGGGTGGTTTTGAAATAACTAATTCAATGTAAATAATTTCTAACAAATTCCGGTCCAAGAATCGATTATATGATGCCGATATTATAGTTATATTAACAGTTACAATTTTGGTCGTGCAGGTTTAATTGTAAGCTGAACCGGACCACTCGTTCCTCGATAACAGTAACTGTAATGAAATCGGGACTTGTTGTAATAAATGAGAAATAAGTTATTGTATGGGTTTAATTAAGGTGGGCTAATTTGGTCGGTGCAGGTTTAAAGCACTGAATTTTTACTATATTTGGTCATAATAGAAAATTCTATAAATAGAGGTCACTACTGGAGAGTGAACTTCTGAATATTTTTTCTCTAATTTATCTTGGTATTCAGCTGAGTTTGTGTTTAGATTTCTAGGCATATCTCAATTGATCTAACAATTCTTAATATATTTTTTGGTTATAATCCAAAATTCTATAAATTGTTGTTATCCCTAGATAAGGATGTTCTCACTATTTTTCTTACTAACGTGAACCTTAACTAATAATTCATATTCCTCAGGTTATATTTCAATCTCTATAGATATCTCTATAGATATTTTACCCGAGTGTGGATTATAATTTCTCTGGTTATCTCATTTGATTTCAATAATTCTTCCCTATGTAGTTCAGATGCCGATTTTCTAGTTATTTTTTTTAAACTTTTATTAACCGCAATATTCTTATTAGTGAATGGTTGGTTAATGAAATGATAAATATATTATAATTTCTTTCGGTTTATTTTAAAGATAATTGCCAAATATTTTAAATAAAACTAATAAATTAAGAGTTACGTTAATTCCGCTTAATACAGGTATCATTTTGATATGCACCAACACATATAAACGTTTAGCATAGATTTAGTAAAAACTTCACATGCATCATATTTGTATGGTACGTCGGGAATACTCTGACTTATAGGCAGATGGGTAATCTATTTGGAATTAACCAAGTAACGTCATGGATGGCTGGTGATCATTTCCAATAAATTTATAATATGGCCACGCTCAGGTGAGAGAATAGCACAAAACACGGCATCTTTTCGCTCGTTGGCAGGAATATCTGGAGTAATTGGGGTTATCAACGGAAGCCATGTAAGGATTAGAAGGCCACGAACCAACCCAGTTGTATATTATAGTCGGAAACACTCCTACAGCATATTATTTTCATCTTTTCTCCACGTCGTTTTTCCTTGTTGGCCTGTTTCTCTTTTTCGAGCACCACCTTTTCTTCGCGAAATACGTCCTTAGCGGACTTTCTTTTTTCTTTCTTTTTATTTTTGTTTGCCCCTTCTTCAGGGAAACTGAGTTCAATCATATCGTCAAATGTCATAGGTGCTGATGCGACAGGTTCAACTGTATTTTGCGGCAAACAGATATCGTCAATGGTGTACTTACAGCCCCTGACGCTATTGTTTCACAATTACTGTATTCCGGCATGATTTCGCTATCATAAAGGTCTTGGAGGAGATCTTGGTTGTGGTATTATTTTATATTTTTCAATTTGCTTTTAATTTCATTTTCAGTGTAATGAACATCCTATGGGTTCAAGGAACACGTAAGAAGCAAAAAATTCAATTTGGTGAGAACGTTTTGATCTCACCGATTTGAATTAGCTGAAATATAATAGAACGACCCATATGAATTTATCACATCCTCCACTAAATTTTTGTGCACATATTTTTTTTTTGAAATGTGGTTAAATTCGTTTTTCCGTTTTATTGCGTATACCAGCAATGTGCGAGTTTCAACGCGATTCCATCCTCGTCTGGTACACCTAATAACATTAAATTAAAATAAGCCAATAATAAAAATATTTAAAATTGTGAAACTATCTGTGTACTAAATTAAGAAACTTACTGTTGCGACTAGACAGCTTGCGGTTATACATGTTGTGTTCTCAACGGTTATACATGTTGTGCTTTCAACACTTACGACTTTCCAGCTTTTGTTGACATTATGAATTTGTTGTAGGATATTAATTGATTTTAATAAATATTAATCTACATAACGATTAAAATTTGACATGTTTAAACGTTTTATTGCCAACACAGAAAAATTAAAATGCATCGAAAAACTAAAACCAAAAGTTGTTGCTTTGAGAAATTATAGTAAAACCCGCTTAGTTTTACCATAGCAAAACAGCTAATATAATTTAGGAACATACTATTGTATTTGGTCTGGTTAAAATTACTACAACATTTTAGTTATAAACTTATATTATTTATTGTAGTTTAATAATATTGTAAATTTTTGCAACAGAATATACAATCATCAAAATATCTTGTTAGAATTATAGTAAAAAATGTAAAATTTACAATAATTCGGTAAGAAAAATAAATTCAACGTAAAATTTACAAGTTTAGATGTTATTTTTACAAGTTTTATTGTGTTTTTAAACAATACAAGTAAATCTTGTAACTTTTTACAAGTCTTTTTTTCCGTGAGAATGTTAAATTTTGCTCGGGTTCCACTTCTCTTATCATCGGCAGATACATATGAAATACCGTTGGGATCGATTCAGAAGTTACTATGTCACGATCTACATGCCTATTGACATAATATGAAAGTTCTGTGGGGCTTAGTTGACCTTGAATTGTGTCAAGTTTTGTGTCAAGCAAACACGAATGTTTAAACTACTCGTAAACTTCCAACGAAAGTGAGGGGATTTATTTATTTATCTCAATATGCTTTAACAAAACCATAATTTCAATGCCTGAGCGTAATGCTGACGATAAAAGAACTAGTTCTATCATCTGTATAATTAAAGCATTCACAACAAAATATGATTATGCAAGAAAGCATATAAAAGCGAACGTTGACTAAGATTAATTAATCAATTATGCAAATTTGTTCATCGTGTATTTACCTTTTATTAACTTCGTTTAACGTACACAAAATTCAATGTAATTTATAGCATCTCATATGGGATTTTAATGGAAATGAGCATGCGCACTTCGTGCAACTTAAAACATATAAATTTATTACATGTTACATTATGAGATTGTTGAACTATAAAAATTATAAAATTATGTGTAATGCTGCACTCATTGTGAAAATATGGCAAGGAGACGGCGCTGCATAAAATCTCGGTTCGTTAATTTCAAGGCTGAGTGTTTTATTTGTGCACATTTTTTTTTCTGTAGCACGATGCGTCGATTTGTAATTACAAATCGATTAAAAGAAGAAACCATATATGAAAAATTATGTTCGCATTAAGTATGTTGATTTATTAAAGGTACCGTGTGTGTAAAACTAAAAGATGATTCTTTTGAAAATTAGTAAAAACCATTTATAATTATGGAACAAAAAAACGTAATAACACAAATGTCTTAATCAAAAATAATTAAAATTATCAGACTTAATTGAAGTGCAATGGAAATTAATGTGTTTTTAGAATTAATGTACGGGAAAGAAATAAGCAAATGCACGAGTAGACAAATGTTTTTTTATACTTTCAAAATAACCAATTTGCAGGTACAGGTTGTGTCCATCATAATCAAACCAGAGAATCAATAAACTGAAGTCTATCACGGTTAACTAAAACCTCTGACTGTTTCCAGTTGGTTTCATTACCGCGCTTTTCAATTTAGCAATTACACAGCTCATCTTTACACCTATTTCTCCGCTTCAATACTCTGAATTTGAAGGCGTAGTGACAATTATGTCTGAACTTTCATAAATTACCCCACACTGGCACCCTAATATTACTATATGCGCTCAAGCTAGTTTTTCCCAAGTCTCCCAGATCTGTTGGGACAACAACTTGTAATTACATATACGTACCGCTGAAACAAATAAAACAAAAATTGATCTTGCTTGAAAGCATCGACATGGATTAAAAAACGGGTATACACGAAATTGCGGACAGAGGTCTAATTTACGAAGTGCGTTCACACCCAAGAGGACAGACATTTAATAAACTTTGAATTCATTATAAAATTCAACAAAGCTCGCTTTTCGTAATTTTCTTTTTCATTGGCACTATAGATCCCATGGAGGACTTTGGCCGCCACATTGAGGTTACATAAATCAAATCGACCGTTACAGCTTGGGCTCGATTTAAACTATTCCCTTAATGGTGTCTTACTAATAGGGGATTAAGATCGCCTCAATAATAAATGAAAAAAACAGGTCTCACAGATCACTAACGGTACTGCAAATGGTCAAAATTAAGCACAACTTGAACAACTCTTGCGAAGTGACGAGTCATCGTCATAACAACAATTTGTTGTTCACGGGTCTATTTTTTAATTCAACCCGAGCAAGTAGGCTTACCCCGGGTAGTGTACACCGAGCAAAGGTTGTTCTGGGTAAAATTATCCAGTGTGCATGGAGTAATAAATTGTTTTTACTTTGCACACTCTTCGTACACTGACATTAATTTCAGAGTAAAATTTGAAGAACCAATTATGCGCGATGTAAGCACAGTTCACAAATAAAAACGCAGTGTGCAGAGTAAAATTACTCTTGAATAAAAAATACGAAGTAATTTTTGTCATCGCACTGCCTGCTCGGGATGAATTAAAAATAGGCCCCACATAAGACGTACACCAGCATATTCCAAAGTGCCGCTTAACTTGTCGTACTATTTATAAATTAATTCCATTCCAATATTTTACCTTAGAGGTACATTTTAATATTCTAAATGCCAATATTATTACACGTAGCATAATGCAACAATATAACAGGTAAATTTGTTTTTTTAACATTCTTCACATTTCGTAACGACTTCATTTCATTATTTCGTTATTTATTACACCAATCTTACAAAAATTATATAAAACGTTCATAAAAATTTAAAACATAAGCAGCAGAGTTACTTTGCAAGAGAGCTGGTGGTGTTCGTAATAATGATTTTGATTATGACGATGATGATGATGGTAACTGTGTACATCGGCAAAAAAGAAAACCAAATATAAATAAATAAGCAACAATCTCAACGACCGACCTTGGAAGGACGGAAATTGTAAACAATTTTTTTCTTTTTATTCTTTTTACCATTTCTTATAAAAAGAAAGATGAAAGAGAGTAAAATTTTTTTTTTGCTTTTATGGTTAATTAACTTGTTACATAAATTAAAAAGCGTTAAATCCAGTGTTTCAGTTTTTTTGTTAATCTAAATGTAGTATCGCAACAAAAACCACATTCACGTTTATTTAAAAAAAAGTGACCGATATGACCCGTGAAAGCTTTAGAGCGCTACTGTAGGGTCCTGGGGTCGAATTCTAGAAGGTGATCGGTGATTTTTTGTGCGTTATGACGTATTATAGACTGTTTAAAGAGCAAAGACAAATAACTTTTATTAATTTAGTCCAGTCTAATTATATTCTGCCTGTTGCCATTTTGATTTTTAACTTTAGAATTAGCAGCAAACTTTGTCCTTCATTTATCCACTTTTTCTTATTTCTTTTCGGCTTCAGTAAATCTCTAATAAAAAACTAATTCAGTAAGAATACAAGTTTTACTTCTATTTTCGATAGGTCGCCTAGCGTTTTCTCTTTAAATTAAAAAAAAAAACACAGTGTCGTATCTCCACAAACCCGATACGTCATTTTGGGTCTGAATCCCTTAGAAATAATATAAGGTTTTATTTCCAAATACGATCAATGAAACAGGTACATAAACACGAGCTGAAACTGTTTACCAGTTTCGAGAAGAATTAAATTACTTTACAAGTATTATAAAGTACACTAGCGGATTCAGACTTTAATATTACTGAGAAAATCGAGTATTAAAATTGCGGAACATTTTTAAAAGTTTTATTATATGAAAAAATCCACACAAAACGATTATCCTTAAATTCAAAAATCAGTATAATAAGTATAGTCCGAAAAAAGTGTAATTTCGTCCCATGTTGACCCACCAGTAACTTTTCAGCACATATAAATAGCATTCGAGAGCTTTGAGGAGACTGAATTGATTTTAGCAGTTCGTTAACAAAAGAATAGCAAACATGCATACACTTATTTAAATAAAGTGCTACGGGTGGAAAACTCTGGAAAAATCACGAAATATTTGAAAACATCGCAAATTTCCACTGAGAAAATGGCTCGTGAATATCTGCTGTTCAGCTGGTAATTTACAATGATAATATTGTAAAAATTAGTAAAAAAAAAGTGTTTTCGTCATCGCGAAAATCAGTGTAGTTTTATACCTTATTTCATGATTCAAAATAGAACGGACAATTAAAATGGAAAGTGGCTCGAAAACCCGCTTTTCAAAATTCCGTATTTTTTAAAAATCCCGTAATGTTGATATTCAGTGTGTCATGTCTTATCCAATTTTGAAGAAATTAAGCATGTTAGATGGAAATGAGGTTTTAAAATCATTTTTGGAAGAAGTTCTGGAATAAAGCCAGCTGGGACGGAACCGTACCATTTCTTTATGATGGGATTAGATATTTTGGTTGGAAATGAGATTCCAAAATGAATTTTGGAAAAGTTCTGGTATATCACCACCTGGGGCGGATCTGGACTATTTCTTAACCGTTTATGATAGGATTGGGCTTGTTGGATGGAAATATCATTATAAAATGATTTTTGAAAGAAGTGCTGGAATTTGGCCACGTGGGACAGAACTCGGCGTTTTCTTTAACGATTATGATGGTATTAGGTAACCAAGTAAAAATGTCGCTTCATACTGGCAATAAAGGTACTCTTATGCTATTTTATAGAACAGCTTGCTCTATTTTTTACTATAATGACGCTCTTAAAACTGTTTTAAAGCTTCTTACTCGTATGTATGTGGTATCGTATGCAGGTTAAATGTTTGTCTCCTCTTCTGTACAGCTCAGATGGTTTTTCTGAAAGGGGACGTATAAGAAGTTAGCCCAGAATTTTATCCCAGAAAATAAAAAAATTTAATCAGGCAACACTATTAAATTAAAACCTCATTTACTCTTATGTGAAGTTATCCCAGCCCAGGAATTTATAAAATTTACTTGTATTATGAGTTGTTGGAATTTATTCCAGCCCAGAAAATAAAAAATATCATTGTAATATGAAATTAGTCTTAGCCCAGAAATTTAAAAATATTACATTATTAATGAGAAGTTAGCCCAGCCCAGGAATATATCAAAACAAAGAGTAGATTAAAATATTTAAATTTTAATTAATATCTAGAATTGAGATTATACACATTTAGATTGGGTATGCAAACAGCTTATTCATAAAAAAAAATTCAAGATGATCGGTATGTTGCAACTGGCCGAAATAAGGCTCTGGGCTGAGTACTCCTAGGTTTTTTCGAGAAATAAATCAGTTTTTTTCCCCGTGTGTCGAAAGCTATACAGATTTGGAATGGGTATGTAGGCAGCTTATTCGGAAGAAAATTTCAAGGTTATCGGTATGTTGCAACTTAAAGAGAAATAAATCAGTTTTTCTTCCCGTGTGTCGAAACTAAAAATCTCTCGGATTGAGGCTATACAGATTTCATAAAAAAAATTAGCTCACTAGATCTTGTAATTGAAGTACGTCCAAAGTGTAATTTTCCGCTTGATTCGAAAATTTCAGTAAATAGATACCTTTAACCTGCAGGATCAAAACGGATGTGGTGTTGGCTACGAGGCACTAATAACTCGCCCTGTCATGTAATTTCAATGAAAATTGTCCCTAATCTTTGCCCAAATTTGCCTTGTCATGAAATTTCTCTTGAATCGTTTTCATTAGGCCATTTTATTTATTTAGAGCTACCAAGCGGTCAAAGCAAGGAAGTATAAATCTAGGAGTTTGCCCTCGCAAACGTCTAACATTATTTAAAAAGATTGACGATTAGAAAGATAGATTGATTAAGAAATGACTATGAGTTGCATGATGGATATATTTCAGGCATCATTTAAAAATTCCATTTACATCCAACATATCAAATCCCATCATAATCATTTAAGAAATTTTAACCATTCGGAAAATTTATATTATCCGATTGAAATTCAGGCGGTCGTCTCTGGCCGGCTAAGGCTCATGGAAAATGGTCGTGAAGATTTTCGAATTTCAATCCCGATCTTGCTATACCGCACATAAAATATTAAAAGAAACCTGTAAGATAAAGTGGACAACAAGAAAAATCCGTCAAATTTCTGTAACGACAAAATTCAAAACTTAAAGTTTTGCTATCATCACGGATGCCATCCCGACTTACATATGACACATCTCCACACAGAATAAGTTTATACTCTCATTTTTATAATAATAAAAAGAACAAGAAATTTAGTTTGATTCAAAATTAAAATGATACCTCTTTTACATATTTGTACCAAAAAAAGTTATATACATATTTGTAATACATGAAAGTACTACAAAACCCCGGTTTTCAAAATCCCGGTTTTTAAAATCTCGGTTTTCGCAATCCCGGTTTTCAAAATCCCGGTTTTCTTTTCTTCTAGTTCTAATGTCTTGATTTTGAAAAATATATTTTTTATTAATTCGGACCAGCCGGACTAATAATATCTAGAAAAAAGACGGGAAAGGTTCGGAGCCGAACTCTTTAAGCATTTTTGTTGCCTATAAAGAACTCCTATGCAGTGTGATTTGCCTATTTCAAATATTACGACCACCCACTCCCATACCCACCTAACCCCATCTACACCCAGCCCAACCGATCTCATTCCACCATATCTCAACTGACCCCAATCAATCGCAAACCACCACATCTATCACCCACTATCCAATTCAAACCCCAAAACACATCTAACCCGCACCACCCTATACCGCACCACTCATATTATCACCTCTTAACACCTCCACACCCACTTCCACACACACACACACCACCCACACAAACCCTCACCCACCAAATCCCAAACTCCCACACCAAACCAAAAACGCCTCATCCCACCCCTCCACCTCCCATACCACCACTCCTTCCACCCCCCATAACCACACCACCTACACGAACACACATCCAGACGAAATATATTTTTATTCCACATTCACATGCTCGATGAAATCAAAATAGAATAGAAAATAAAAAAATAAAATCTATCAAATTTAAGGAGGGGGGTTAACAAATCCCTACCTATCTCCGAACACCCTAAGCACAGAAATGCCCAAATCAATAGGGATCATTCCCATGAATTGCTTAAACTTTTTGGTGGAGAAATTAAGTTATATCTCCATCCGTTCTCAAGTTATCGTGCACACAGACGGACAGACGGACAGACGGGCAGACGGACAGACGACAAACCGAAACCATATAGCATTTTTTTAACAAAAAAGCTTAAAAACCAAGGCTGCGAAGTCAAAGGCGGGAGTCGGTTTCGTGGAATCGGTGCTATTTTATCTGAGTCGGAGTCTGGAAAAACTGCACACCCATTTTTTTTTGTCAAGTTACAACAACATGTCTGACACGATGTGTGTGGAAGGGAAACTTTAGGGTTTTAATAAGCACTTAACTAAGGTTTTGATGATTTACAAATTATTTGAAAAAAATTTGCCTTGATATTGATTTTAACCATCTTGAACGAATTTGAACATATTTAGGAAAAACAGATTGCCTTAAAATGCAGAAAATTTGGGCTGACTCCCTGCGAGCCCTAAAGATCGAACAGGTTCTCCTATATTTGTCATTTATAAATGCGTAGTATATTTAAATGGAGAACAACGTCCTTATAAAACGGAAAGTAAATAAAATAATAAGTGATTCTTGAAATATTGTTTAACATTTAATAATATTTTATTTCTTTTTGACTTTTGTAACTCTGCTATTTGTTTTCAAATATAATTGATTATAGGAGCGGAAGCCGAATGTTAAAATTCCATGTATCGAGTCAGTGATAAATTTTGATGATGGAAAATTTTATCAAACAAATTCATTAATATCTGATAAAAAAATTACAAAATATTCATTAAACTAAATTATAAAAATTATATTTCCAAAAACGAATAGTAACCCCTTTGACACATTTGGCCCTTCGACACATGCGGCCCTTCGAGACATTCGGCCTTTATCAAAATATCATTTAAGAACCGCATTTCCATCGACGAATTTCAACATAATCGATTAAGAAATGGCCTAGTTGGCTAATGACAATATTCCAGAACTTTATCAAAAACACATTTTTTGAATCCTATGTCGGATTTCAACTAAATCGGTTAAAAAATAGCCTAGTTCCATAGCGATGGCCATATCTTAGAACTTTATCAAACAATCATTTTAGAAATTGGTTTAAAAATGGCCTAGTTCCATCTCTATTGACCGCTTTATCGAAAATTCATTTTAGAATCCCATTTCCATCACACGTATTGAATTTCAACAAAATTTGAAATGCAACAAAAAACCATTTAAGAGAGATAGTCCCAATTTTAAAAATTCAAATCGGGATTTCCTAAAAATCGGGATTTTTGTTATAGAAAACAGGGATTTTGAAAACCGGGATTCCTTACGTACCCGTAATACATCTACATATAATAGAAAAGAAGAAAAGAAAAAAAAAATTGAGTAAATTAAGGATCAGAAGTTTTTGAAAAATATTTAACGTGAAAATTAAAGGAATAAGTCAACATTATTTAAAATAAACAAAAAAAATGATAATTCAAAACTTGTTATATTATCTTAATTGATCATTGTATATTTTAAACCAAATGCAAATAAAAGGAAATTTTTCAATTAATTAATTTGAAATGTTGACAATTGATTAATATACTTATAATTAACTTATTCAAGGTTGTGTTTAATTAGTATGTATTCAGGGTGTCCCAAAATTCGCGTATCAAGCGAAGCAGGGTGATAGGGGAGGTCATCATTTTCAACAAAAACAGCCAATTAAAGTTTTTTCGAATTGTTGATGGTGCAAAAGGTGTACCACTTTTTGTGTTTTTTAGTAAAATCGCATGCGCGCCCACCAAAAAATTAATTTGAAAAAACCAAGAGTTCTTTGTTTAACTTTCTTTTTAATACGAACTAGAAGAGTGTGCCTTTCCAATAAAATCATTTTCATAAGCTGCATTATCTTCTGTCAAATAAAAACAATGATTTTGTGAAGTATTTTTTTTTTAGTACTACAGAAATTTTACCCACTATCAGAAAAATATGCGACATTAATGCAGATTTTAAAATGGTATCACACACCGGGCTATTCACAATAGAATGTTTTTTATCAATCACACCTTGTTTATTAAAAAACGCACTTAACAAAATTTCGAGTTCTAAAATAGATTTTGTTTATTAATTTTAAATATTATTATTCGGATTTCTTTCAAAATTCTCGGATTTTCCCGGGTTCCACAAAAGATCTCCCGGATTTCCCGGCTTTCTTCCGGAGTTTCTCCGAACTTTCCCTAGATTTCCCGGATTTCCGCCACATTTCCCCCAGATTTTCCGAATTTCCCAAGATTTTCCCCAGTTTTTTCGAGTTTCTTCCTGATTTGCTCCGAATTTTTTACAGATTTCCGGGATTTTCGTGGGAAACCAGGTGGAAATGCAGTGAAAATCCGGGGGAAATCCAAATCCGGGGGGATCAGGAGAAAATCCGGGAAATCCGAAGGAATTCCGAATAATAATACATATTTAAAATCATTAAAAATCTCTCTCACCCTCTCTCTCTCTCTGGCACATATCCCATCAAGTGATTTGGCCGCCTCAAATGAGGTTTCATAATCTTATTTTCATTTCGGATTAATGAGTGATTAATTCATTGATCCTAAACCAGCCGTGAATTTTTTCACCACCAGGAATCGAACTCGGGACCTCCGGTCGCTGGAGCAAGCATGCTGACCACTTTGACACCGGGGCGGTTGTTTCCCCGCTGGCGTCACTTAAACATAAATAAAAAAACTTAAAAAACAAAAATACTTCACAAAATCAGTGTTTTTATTTGACAGAAGGTAATGCAGCTTATGAAAATGATTTTATTGGAAAGGCACACTCTTCTAGTTCGTATTAAAAAGAAAGTTAAACAAAAGAACTCATGGTTTTTTTTAAATAATTTTTTGGTGGGCATTGGAAATTGGAATGATTTTTGCACCATCAACAATTCGAAAAAACTTTACTTGACTGTTTTTGTTGGAAATGAGCTCTTCTATCACCCTGCTGCGTTTGATACGCGATTTTTGGGACACCCTGTATACATACTAATTAAACACAATCTTGAATGAGTTTTTATTTTTACACACCATCCTGCGTGTACACATTTTTGGTAATTTGTGTACTCAATAAACCGCATAAAATGATACATATCCAGATCTACACACACTTTGTGCAAATAGCGTCCGTAAATTTATTCGGTCTGCAAGTTCAAACATTATTTAATTTAAATTCCAAATATTTTATGGGATGGAAGAATAGTGGTTAAATTAGTACATAAAATTCGAAACGAACCAAAGGATCCGATACAAAATGAACGAGTTCCATTCCAGGTGGCCATATTTCAAAAATCATTTTAGAATTCCATTTTTATCCAACATACCTAATCTTATCAAGAAAGAATAAGAAATGGCCGAGTTCCGTGCCAGGTGGCCATATTAAGCAACTTCTTCAATGCCATCATAATCGGTTAAGAAATCGGTCGAGTTCCGCCTCCAGTGGCCATACTCCAGAACTTCTTCCAAAAATCATTTAAGAACCCAATTTAAGGTTTTTTTTTATTTTTATCATTTAAGAACCCACCCATCCAACACAGCCACCCCCATGGATGAGATCTGACTCAGGTTGCTATCTTTCTGAATTTCTTCAAAAACTTATTTAAAAATCCCATTGCCAGAACTTCTTCCCAAAACCATTTTAGAATTCTATTTTCATCCAACATACCCAATACCATCAACACCGTATAATAATTGCCCGAGTTCCATCCCAGGTGGCCATATGGGGGTTTGAATGCCCACAGTAAAACTTTCAAATGGAAAGCTTGGGGAAACTCGCTTTAATATTCGTACATACAAAATTTGAAAATTTCTCAATTCTAAGTTTAAAGTGTCATGGTTGGAAAGTAGACAGAATCAAAGATTTAAAGTAATGGTTCCTAGGCTTTCAACGTCAAAAGTGACATAAAATTTTTGCCAAATGTAACAATCACCTTTCATTTCATCTACTTCCCCATCGTGACACTTTAAACGATGAATTTTTAGAAATTTTTCAATTTTGTATGTATGCAAAGTTCCCCATAAAAATATACATTAGTGTTTTAGATTTAACGTTACTTCAAAAAATTTTTTTTTGTCTTTTGGAAATACTTTCTGCTGAAAAATATCGACTGAGAAGGTCGGTTGAGAAAATGTTGATATTAATACATATTTGTCAAAACATATTATGTTATCTGCAGAGTCACTATCTGCATTATCATTTTTTTTACATCGTCTAACTTTAATAGTAAGCGTCTTGTTATAAAATTCCTCAAAACTATCCCCAAAACTAAATGTTTTCTATTTAATAGTGTTAAAATAATTATGTTTATTAAACATTTTTAAATATTACATATTATGAAAGTTCAGTTTTTTGAGTGTGGTTTCAATTCTAAGTAATTATGAGTCACAGTGCATGTTTTGTTATATTGGCATAAACTTCACCGGGACGACGAAGATTTAAATAAAAATAGTTGAAATTCCTAGCCCATGGTTCATTTTCGGGAATTTAAATCGAAATTAATAAATTTGATGATTTTTCATTAATTTTGATGAACCGAGCTAACTTCACACACCAGGAAATTATGGTTATCTATATATTAGTGTTGCCTGATTAAAATTGTTTATTTTCTTGTATGGAATGCTGGAATATCTTCATATACATCAAGTCAAGAGTTTAGAATGTCGATTTAAAATATAATAAAAAAATTCATTTTAATTTAGGACTGCCCATCCGACGCCAATATTTTCATCTTGCTATATTATTGTTCCATTGTTACACTGCTAGAACCATCTATGTATAATTATATAAAACAAACGTCTATAGTTTATTTGCATAATGTATATATGGATAATTTGCAAACATAGCAGACGATATATGCCATGAGATTAATCTTAATAAATAATTTAAGACAATATATTAAAGCATCAATTATGTGCACTTGTTCGATGTTGCTTTATATAACAGACTCGTTGTTTATTGTGTGCAGATCTTGTACAATTTTATAATCCCACCCTTTATTAATATTATTAATATTCAGTTAACTTTTATTTACCACGAAAAACTATTTATGGGTAATGATAATGATATAGTCTTCTAGTCTAGTCTGTCAGGCTCTAGCATATATTGTGTGCCTGTTTTTTTATAGCCGCGTCTATAAATAATTTCATAATTCTAAACCTTTTGCTTCCCCTTTTCAATTCAAAGCATCTGAAGCGCGGTGCAGGCGGAACGAAAAAATTGAAATCCATGATTTGTAATTAAATAATTGCGGTTGTAGTTTTAAATATGCATGCTCATAATATTCGTCTCTGCTGTATATTATGTGTGCTCGTAATCGAAATGACCATAAAGATTAATTGGATCATTTTTTATTTAATATAATATAACGCTTTTGTTGTTATTTAGTAAAATTGCAAAAAAAAAAAATATTTTTTATTTTGTTTCGTTATTCCTTTATGATAGTTTGCGGGTGTCGAATTCAAATGAAGCTTGCGAATTTTTTTATTTTTCAATTATAACAATTGCAACCGCATCTACAGATTAATTGATAATAATCATATAGGGAATCATTTTGTTCGGCTAAATCGCAGAAAAAGTTTAATAATATGTTATTGAATAACGTATCTGCAGACGAAAAGCACATCACGGCAATTAATCAAGACTACATTCATTAGTGGTTTTGGAGCAGATATTAAATATCAGTTATTTGATAGACTAAGTTCACTTTCACTTATAATTAATTTAATTCCATATAGTTGCCGTTGACGAAGAAACAGGTTTGGTCTGAAATAGTCTGAAAGTTTTTTTTATTTTTAATTGACTTTGGCTTTATTCTTGAATCTTTCCTATCTTGGGAAACTCACAAGTTGTTTTCAAATGTTACAAGCTAATTAGACAAAAAAGAATTAAGTCTCATTTTATTTTATTGTTTAAATGAGTTAGTTAGCTAGATCTAAGGGATCTTTTCTTTTAAGGTTTGGTATTTTCTGCTGCACTGTCGAATTGTATCTGCCACTGTTTCGATGTTGAGATCACGGTGTATGTTTGTGTTTCGCATGTACGACTGTGCGTTCACCACCCTTCGTTGTAAGTCCAGAGTGGTTTTAGTACCATTGTATACAATAAGACTTTGCAGTCTAGCGTTAATTTAGAATATTTAAATCAAAATGATGCAACTTCTGTCTAATTGTGAAGCTGGTGTGCATTGAAACTGCATCGAAACAGCTACAACCTAATGTGAGTGAAGTTCAATGCAAGTAAAATGTGTCGTATTGAAAAAGGAAATGTGAAGCAGATTTTTTTCAAATTAATTTGCTTCAAAAGATAAGATTTAAGATTCAAAGTTGACTAAAAGAAATTCACGAATTTTGTTATAACGTGTTTTATTTACCTATTATATTTATTTTAAATTATATTTATTTCATACTTCATGAGATTTTACAATCTCTGTATAAAAAACCCAGTTGTCATGTCATCAAACTGCAAATATATTAAAAAATATTCTAAGCTTATATTGAAAGTATATACACAATACCTTAGCGAATTATTATAGATTAGCTAAAAACTAGTTAACCCCAAGTTACATAGAAATTTCCTTTCGACACGTATTACACTAATTTTAGATTACTTACGATTACTTCGTATAAGCCTCGATGCAAAAGCCACATCGTAAACCGCTGCAAAATTTCTAAGTGAGATAGGTATTTAATGGTTTCGTATTGGGGTAGATTGTTGTTATTTAACTTTACCGGAGGGTACGTTTGTTTACGGAAAGTGAATGTAATGTGTGGCAACGTTTATTCTCCATTTTGAAAGCCACTTAGCTATTTCTTCTAAGTCTTCTTGCAGGACTCTTGATGTTAGTCGACCCAGTACACTACCTTGTGGACCCCCGCGTGTATTTCATTTAAATTGGAAGATGCACTATTATATTTCAACATGAATTTTTCAGCAGGTAATTTTAATGAACGCATTATAGTTTGATGGAAGCTGGGCCTAAATTGTATGTACAAGGCCTAGAGATATGTATTTCTCGACCTTGTTTCGTTCTCGAAAATTTTTTATTCCGTTCTCGAGAATTCTCGAAAATAATTCAATATTATCGTTTATTCCATTCATTTTCATAATATTAATTAGTTCATAATACATACTTATATATAGATATAGAAAATTGCAGCCTAGAGTCTACACTCTAGATTCATCACAAATTCAAAATTACTTATATCACATGCTAAAATGTCCATGTCTCTTTCATAAAATAATGTTTTAAGAAACGTAAAGTATCAATCGACGTATCCTTCAATCTTGTTCTTTTTTTCTGTCACAATATTGAATGAAATTGACAAATTCGATTGACAAAAGTCGAAGTCGGCCCTTTAGTTGGCAACGCTGCTTTTAAGTTCTCTAGATTAGATGTTGATTTTCCCATCACTTCAAACAGAGTAAATTCTCTGGGCAATGTCAAATAGTCATTGTTGAGTGGTTAGGCAATTCTTAAGCTGCGGATTGTATAGACTCCTCTAATTGTTGACCCAAACTTAACGTATTTTCATCATCTACTACTTGACATGTACTTGATTCGTTTGGTTCTGAATTTAGTTTTAGCTACTACCAGAATTGAAAAAGTCATCGTCCCGTTCTCCTAAATGGCTTGGATCTTGAAGGGACTTTAATAATGAAACTAATGGCTTCTTTGTTCTTTTCGCTATGCAATCTTGATGGCTTAAAGCTTGACAGTTAATCTAATGGGTCTCAATGAGCTGACTATGCATGTCGCCGCATGCATGTTCTCAGGTGTCCAGTTCCAGGATGTTTTGCTCAGAATTGTTCAACCATAATTTCTAGACTGTTCCAGCGTGTGCGACAGTCTAACTGCAATGACAGTTCTTTCTTTTCTACCTTTTAAAAAGTTTTACTATTTTTCGGATTTTTTTAATTGTGTCAAAAATATCTAAATCAGTAGTAAGAAAATGATCTTCAACATCGAACTCATCTACAAGGTCATTTTCTTCACTATGCTTATCGTCATCGGCATTTTCGTCTTCAAAATCTTCTTCGTCAGACACAGCCAGAAAGGCTCATTTTCCTGTTGATCAGCTCCTCTCGTTTTCTTAATATATAACACTGACATAACGGCTAAATGTATGGCATAATTTTAGCACAATTCCGGTTCGGTCGGTGACAATCTTCCAAATTTCACCATTACACTCGCTGCGTTGAACGTGGTTGCTACAATATCTGTAGCAAAATCCAAGTCAAAAATCTTAAGCTTCTCTTCAACCAACTGAAGTAGGTAGTTCTAGGCAGTTCTGATGTACAGCTACCAATAACCCTTACTAATCCTAAGTTGTCAGAATCATTATCACTTTGGTGAATATGAATATTTAGAAACCTTCTGTTCCTTACGCTTGGTCACTCGTCAATACAAATACTCGCCTTTTTATTTGTCAACTTCATGTTGTTAAAAAAATGACAATTGTTGATTTCGGTTCGGTCCCAGTTTTTAATCGCTTGGTAGAATGTTGAGTCATTTACGGACGGCTCGATTCATTGTATGAATGTGCTCCAAATGTCGATGCAAACCTATGGTAGATGATGATTTACATGTGTTATGAACAAATATTACAAATTGCTATATTTGTATTTTCTCTTTTAAAATACTTCCAGTGATCACTGTATGACGTTTTAATATTCTACATTAATTTACATTATTTGATTTATTTAATAATATCGAAATTATATACCAAAAATGTAGCTCACACAGAAAGAAACCATTCCTAATTTAATATTTTTTTAATTTGCTGCGTTTGGATCGAGAGTCGAGGCACATTTAAGAGGTTATGTTTATGTCATGTTTGTGCGATGAATATAAATAATAAACATGAAGTGAGAGACAACTTTGAGAAAATGTAGTAGAATCCCAAGCATTTTTATTTCCGAAAATTTCTGCATTTTCCTGACATTTTGATGAAATCATCACCGACTTTTGTCAGCAAAAGTGTCCGAAATATTAAAATCTTTCCTATGAATGTTGTCGCTAAAACTCGGACAAGTGATGAATTTGAGTAAACAAAACCTGTGCATGTGTGAGTGCGCACGTGCTTTAAAAAAAGAAAAGTTTCAACTGTTGTAGAAGCAACACCTAAAACCAAAATAATTGTGCAGTGGAATAATAACTTGTTTTGTATGCATATACGAGTATGATAGTGTTGATGATATAGTGTTGTGTTATTAATTTATCTTAACATAATTAATATAATATGTAATCATTTTTCGAACTAAATACATAGATTACACTCAAATTAAAGTGAAATAATATTTAATAACGTGACCATTGTGCAATACGAAACGGGAACATAGCAAAATATAAAATATATACAATATTTGTATGTGAATGTAATAAATTGTGACTCATTTAGATTTATTTTATTTTTAACGATTCGACCGCGCCGCTATTAACTCTATGAAAAAGTTTGCCAATTTATGTTACTTCTGCAATAGCTGTAAAATCTGGTTCGTAAATAAGGATATGACAAAGCTCTTAAAAAAAATTGACGTGATTGTTGACAGAGCTGCTGAAAAATTGGACTTAATAAAAAACTTAAATAAAATTGAAACGGAGGTAGCTGAAAACCGCAAATTGATCAATGTCTTGCTGGATAAAAATACTGTTGATATTGCTAATAAACCATTATCTGCAGTAGTAGCGGAGCCAGTGTCCAATCCCATTAGATATACTTCGCCAGGACTAACACAAGAAGTCATGGGTACTGGCACACAGATCAACTCGATTAGAACTGTACCTTTGCCGAGCAAAAAATTTTTATACATTAGTCGCTTTGATCCATCTGTCACTACTGATCGAATTGTGGAGTACATTTGTGACAAACTGCAGAACTGTTCACCACAGTACGTTGAATGTAAATTATTACTATCCAAGGATCGTGTTATCGATAACTCACTAACATTCATTTCATTTAAGTTTATCGGAGAGACAGACATCTACAGCAGGACACTTATGCCGTGGGGGGTGGTATTATAATAGCCGTCTCTAACAAATACTCATCTATGCCGATAACATTAACCAACTCTGGTACTGAAATTGTTGCTGTGCGCTTACGGTTTTATTCATATTCGCTGATCATCTGTGTCACATATATACCATGTCATTCAAACGTTGCGGTTTATAATATGTTTTTGGACACCGTGAAACTTAATATTAGTGCACTCCTTCAACCTGAGGACCGCTTATTTATCTTCGGTGATTTTAACTTGCCAGGTATTGTATGGGAGTACATGGATAACAATTTAACTTCCATAAACATGAACGATGATGTGGAAAAGTTCATATCTGAAATATTTTCGTTGGGACTGAAACAATGTATCAATGTCAAGAATTGCAGTAACAACGTGTTAGACCTAGCCTTTGTGCCAATTGATCATGAGATGACCGTCACAACCTGCGATGATTTAGCTGGATCTTCAAGTATTTATCATTTGCCGCTGAATATTTCAGTCTTGTTTGAATACAGTGAACTAATCGAAAATAATACCGACTCTGTCATCTATAACTTTAAAAGGGGCGATTATGTTTCTTTAAATGCATTTCTTGATGGGTATAATTGGTCTTCATTTTATAATTGTAATAATATAGACGATATGTTGAACGAATTTTATAAAATTGTTCAAATGGGCATTGAAACATTCATTCCTAGATTGGTTGTTTCAGGCGCCAAGAAGGAACCGTGGTATAACAATGAATTGATAAATTTAAAAAATAGAAAGGATAAGGCTCATAAACTTTATAAACTATCTCCGAATACAGCAAATTACAACTCATTTAAGGTCTTACGTAAAAAGTATATATTTCTTAACCGATTTCTTTACAGTAATTATGTTTTGGAGGTGGAATCACAAATTAAATCGAAACCCAATCACTTTTGGCATTTTGTTAACTATAAAAGAAAATCTGATGGTTTTCCTTCCACAATGTATTTGAAAGACAGGTTCTGTGATAACAATCTAGATAAGGTTAATTTGTTTGCTGATTTCTTTGAGAGCGTTTATAATCCAAATTCAGGTTCAAATTTCTGCAGCTTGAATAATGTCACGAGTAATAAGAAATTTTCAATGTTTCGTTTGGAAATTGATACAATCTTATCGGAATTGTCAAATCTTGACATTAACCATAGTGCCGGCTTTGATTCGATACCGCCTTTATTTTTAAAATTGATCGGTAACTCAATTGCCGCCCCGGTGTGCTTTCTATTCAATAGAAGTCTAAGAGATGGATATTTCCCTACTCTTTGGAAGCGATCGCTTATTAAACCTATTTTCAAATCCAGGATTCGTGGTGATATTGAGAACTATAGGGGTATTTGTATAATTTCAGTCTTACTTAAGTTGTTTGAGAAACTTGTTAAAGATCAATTATTCTTTCACCTGAAAACTTTTATCACTCCAAAACAGCATGGTTTTTTTCCAGGCAGATCAACTGTTACTAACTTACTCTTGCTTACAAATGGTGTTTCTAATGCCTTACATAGGGGTAAAATTGTCCAGGTTGTGTACACTGATTTCTGTAAGGCCTTTGATAAGATTGATCATGACATGTTGTTGAAGAAACTTGATTCCTTGAATTGTAGCTTTCTCCCACTGGACTGGATCAGATCTTATCTTGATTCCAGAACTCAGATAGTAAAGATTGGTGGTTTCACGTCCAGAATTATTGATGTCACTTCGGGTGTGCCTCAAGGTAGTCATTTGGGTCCTATGCTTTTCATATTATTCATCAATGACGTAGTGGATTGTTTGAGTTATTCCGACATCCTCATCTATGCGGACGACATTAAAATTTTTAAAACCATTTCATGCACCAATGACGCAAGGGACTTGCAATCTGACTTAAATAATTTCAGTATGTGGTGCACAGCTCAGAATTTGACCCTTAATATTTCCAAATGTAAAACAATCCGTTTTACCCGTACGATCACGCCCGCTAGTTTTGATTTTTTCCTGGATGGCCATATTATTGATAATGTTGATACGTTTATGGATCTAGGTATAACATTTACGTCGAACTTATCGTTCAATAAACACATAGATATTTGCATTTCTAAAGCGAATTCCATGCTTGGGTTTATTAAAAGGTTTTCGAGGGATTTTCAAGATCCTTATTCTATTAAAATATTATATATTTCGTTTGTGCGTTCGTTGTTGGAATATGGTGCAGTAATTTGGAATCCGTTTTATGGTAACTGTTCAGACCGAATAGAAAGTGTTCAAAAGCGCTTTTTAAGGTTTTCTCTGCGAATGTTGCCCAGAGATCAGAACCTACCCGCTTTTATACTCCCACCGTATCGAGGTAGAGATGTAAATTAATAAATATTGAGCCGCTCTTTATCCGCAGAATCGAAATTGGCGCGTTATTGGTTAGAGACTTGTTGGTGTCTAAAATTGATTGTCCTGAGATTTTGGTGTTGTACGATATATATACTCCGTTACGGACCCTTCGCGTTAGAGATTTCCAAATTAAGCTGCCTTATATTAGGCATAACTACGGTAAATATGAACCTGTTTATTAATCTAGTGTTTCTTTTAATAAAGTTCGATCGGCTTTCGACTTTAATCTATCCAGGGATGCATTTAAGAATTTAATGTCTAATGTTCTTTTAAATTATTGGTAATTTTTCATGTTTGTTTAATTTTACTTTTTTTTATTTTTTTTTTAATTAAATTTTTATTGTAGTTACTATATTAATGTATTTTTAAAATTGTAACCAGATTGTATATAAGTATAGAGTTGGTAAATAAATAAATAAATAAATAAAAAGGGACGGGCCTTTTGAACTAAATATTATGGCGCCATTATATTTTTTATTGGAAATAAAACAAAGAATATATGTTAGATTAATTTTTTAAAAAATTTTATTTGAATTTTTTTTTTTTTTTATTAAATATTTAATTTTATTATAATACAATTTTCATTAACACAAATTATTATTTTTTGGAACCATTTCTTTAAAAATTGATAACACTATTGAAAAATTTTGAATTTTCTTTATTTTATTTCAAAATCACAAAAAAAAAATTTACTTCACATAAATTATTCTGTACTTCTAATGGCGTCGCAGACAACAATAATTTTTGTATAGTGTTTTATTCTCACCAACACACGAGTGCACTATAAATGCAAAATGTCCAACCTTTTCCGAGAAACACGTCATATTTTCTTAAAAAATCTAGTACATTAATATTTCTTTCCGTTTTGTTATACTTGAGATGCGATAAAAAAACTTACAAAAAAATGTAGTGGATTCAAATTGAACATTCTTTTGGTAATTTTTGGATTTAAAGTTAGAATTTTTTTTTCTCGATTTTCTCGGGAAATGGGCATTTTAGTTCTCCAGAATCGGGAAATGTTTATTATCTTATCGAAAGCTTGGGCGATGTCTAAAAATGCTGCATAGCAGTACTTCTTTTGTTTAAATGATTTTCTGTTTTCTGATACGATCCTATGCTCTTATTCTATATTTCCATGATCTTCTTCAAACTGGTGATCCGGTAAAGTACCTTGCTCTTGCAAGATTGGTTTAACCTTTTTAAGAAGCAATTTTTTCAAAGAGTTTTGAAAGAGTTGGCAGTAAATTGATTGGTTTATGGATCATTATGGTCTGTGAAATTTTCCAAGTTTCGGAACCAGTTTTTATTACAGCATCGAAAAAGTATGTTATTAATTTGATACATATACCAACAGATACTAAAATCAAGACCAGGTGCCTTTTTGGGTTATATGTTCGCTGATCATTGTTTTTACTTCACGCCGTTTATATTTAATTGGTTGAAATTCTGAGTTTCAACTATTTTCGTTCGGAGTAATTAATTTAACTAAATGTTGAGCGAATACATTTGATTTACCGCATCGCTCCTTGGCCAGTTTCCATGAGGAAGGTGAATCGGAGGACATGATTGCGTATGCCGTTTCAGATTTTTTCTGATGCTATAAGTTTACTTAGATAATATTGAACCCCTTCATTATGATTTTTTTTAGTACTGCTTTCAGGTTTTTGATAGCTTTATTTAATTTTGATTTAAGTCCAGGTGATCTATGTAACAGTGGTTCAACACCATTCTGCAGAGTTCATCTGATACACCGCAGCAGCCTCACACGATGATTTTGCCGGCTAAATCTCAGGGAGAAATGCGATGGGTCGTGGGGTTAGAGGCTTGCGGGTATCCTGGCCTACACCGTGTTTACAGAAACTTAAACAAAAATTAAAACGCAAATAATAAATAATAATAAGCCAGATGTTCCGCCGAAATTCGTCAGCCGAAACTTGAGGAACGGAACACATAATTATACTCGAGAGAGGTGCCTTGGTGCGCGCATCCGTTCGAATTCAACTAGTGCAAAACATTGGTTTAGAAATTGGATGCGGGCACCAAGGGACTGCAAACACTACACCGACACGGAACAGAGTCTCACCTCCCATCATACCATACAGAAAAATAATTAGTAATCCGTGTTACTTAAAAACATCAAGAAAGAAAGCGACAAACCAGAAAGAAAATCAAACCCAACATGGAAGTGCTGAACGAAAACAAGCGACGTTGAAAATATAAAACTCATTCATTTTGTTTGAAATGACGGTCGAAAGAAATATAAATGAGGCGAGACCAATGCGCACCGGAAGCGCAACCGTTATTCGGCGCTCGATTACATTATTATATACAAAGCAAAATTTAAAAATTTTAAAAAATTTTAATAAAATTAAAAAAATTAAAATGAAATAAAACAACAATAGAAAAATCGTACCTTATTATAAAAAAAAATTGTCGTTGCGGCCTTCGGTAGCCGTCATGCTACGGGTGTGCGCCGCACACAGACTGTTGGCCACGAGCTCGCCAAAACCCGTATGTCTCCCTGTTGGGTGACCTTTTTGCCTTTTGTAGCACGTTCGTTAAGCGTCCTTCGCCTTAACTGTGCTGGCATCGGTTGGCTGCCAAAATAAGTTAGGCTTTGGCTTGCATTTACAATTTTTTTTACCGTGGTTTCACCTTAAACCGTAGAAACAAACCGTTGCACCACCTGTTGGGCGTTTTTGCCAAAAAAATCGAAGAACACTAAACTGGTGCACCCGTTCGGCGTTTAACTATACAGCGCACCCCCCCCCCCTCCCATAAAATAAATTGCGACGTCTCTGGCAGCTGCTTGTAATAAGCTGTTGCACACCAAAATTGTACCCACTCGAGAGGTTAATCGGGATTTACCCCCAATTTTTCTCCTACCTCGACTCACCACCACACACTTCAATTGAACGGTCAATGATCCTTTTAATTTATAATTTATATATGTGCGTAAATCATTCGAAAGTAAATTTCACTTCATTTAGTGCGCAAAATGGCACTTTTTACTATGCGTATATTCGTACAATAAAACTAAAACAATAAATCCATTAGCAAATTTACCTAAACTTTTATTTTTTTTGTGACCGAAATACACAGGCCCATTTTTACAATCCTTGTTTTTGTCAAGTCATAAAAATTTTGACTCCATTTTTACAACGAAAAAAAAATTCACTTGGCATCAAAACTACGATTTTTATAATATCACCTAGAACCTTTTAAACAAACGTCCAAACTCTAACTCACAAATTTCACGCACCTCACAACGAACGCCAAAACGTTCTAGAAGAATCTTTTTTTCATCTCTGTTTTTACATTGATACGAACGAGAAACATACAAAAAAAAATACTCCTCTAGAGCGCATTGCTTCGCACACACACACACACACACACAGTTAACACGTTGGTTTCGCTCTCATTTACTCGACGATCACCGGACAAGTGGTGCAGTGGTTAAAGCTTCGGCACTTGGACCGGGAGGTACTGGGTTCGAATCCCATCAGAGGCAGGATGCAAATCGAATTTTCATCATCGATTACAATCGGTGATGTTAATAAACACAACTTAGACCCTCTGATGGAGTGCAGAATTCAACGCCGACCCACCGTCCATGTCAATGTACAGGTTGACATGGAGCTTGCAATGTGCAGGTGGCATACTGTAGTTGTGTGAATAGGTGAATGGGTTAATGATATGGCGTGAATACGTGGTATCACAATGGGCCAAAAATGGCCTAAATTGTCAACCACTGAAACCTAACCTACTCGACGATCGTGTGGCCTTATTGTATTGGGAAAGACGAGAATTAAAAAAAAAACCTTCCATACGGTGGAAAATATATTAGTACAACATATGACACGTGTTCGAACACAGGTGGCATTGCTATCAGACAAGATATTACATTACCATGGAATAAAAACGCAAAAAAAACACTCATAAAGAAATGAAATGAATGTTAGGACCATGGAGTCGTAACAAGTTATACGTTTGTTTTCTTTAAGAGCTGTTGGATATTCTGTGACGCATGGTGCAGTTTCACTTTAGTAGAGCTGTTGCATGTAGCATCCTTTGCTGTACTTGCTCTAATGTCTTCGTTAGGTGTGGTACTGATCCATCAATCTCGCAGATTTCATTTTAAATGGGATGCTCAATGAGCACTCCCTGTCACTATAAATTTACTATTTATTTTATACTACACTATAAACCCACTAGTGTGTCGGTTCTTTAAAAAAATATTTGATTCTGAATTTAAAAATGTATGCGCTCAATGTTATTAAAACCGGGGAGTGATCAAATGACAGTTCGTAGCATATTTCGGCCGTAACATAAGTTCTAGTAATACTCTTTGTTACGCCGAAGTCGATTAAGTCGGGAATTTTTCGTCTATGGGTTGGCCAATATATTGGTCTGCCGCCAGAAACATGAACTAGTTTTTCTTCGAAAGCCACATTGGATGTGTTTAGAGTTAAAATCTCCTCCTGTAAGGAATTTGTTTCCCAAGGTTTTGAAATAATTTGCAAATTATTGATTTTAGTTGAATAATGAGGTGGACAGTGAGCTGCGGATGTGGTGCATGCATGATTTGTGCTGCTTCAGGTTCCAGCTCAACTTTGAACATTGGATGAGAGATTTTCGCACGATTGATAATGTTGATAACGATTCTTATATTGAAGCCCTTGGCAGTGAATTCCTCATGTATCTCTTGTGGCGATACAGATGACTCGCGTCCTTTTATTACTACTGTTAGTCCTCCCAAACTTTTCAATCTGTATGTGATAGTTATAAGCTTCCCTGTTTGTTTAGGTGGTTTTTAAAGTTTGGATGATGTATTGTAAGGGTGTAATTATTATATCATGAACTGCGTAACTTTATACACTTTCCGTTGTGAGATTTAAAATTCGATGCCGGAATACTTTTTTGTTGTTGCAATAATGCAAGATCAAATCAGATAATGAGTCAGAATAGTTTCTTTGTAGGAAATGAACAATATTAAATCCATATAATTTACCATAGCCACTTTGTTTTGTTGCGGTTAACTGATTTATGCTTATGCAATAAGACCGTAGTAGATGACCTCACAAAACATATATAGAAATACAATTCTAGTGTGGCAAATTATTTATTTACATAAAATTGGTACTAACGTACAGAACAATGAATTCCGCTTTTATGCTATAAAATGTGCCTATCTATTTATCTACAATATAATTAAATTTAATAACTCAATTCTAATTCGATTTTTTATTTATTTTTTTTAATTTCAGATAAAATGAATACACAAATGTTTAATCAGATCATAATCACGTTGGCTTTAATTAAAATCACACTAACGGCTCCAATTATACCTACAGCATTGACAACAGAAGACACAACCACAACTACAAAACAAAATCCAAACACATTGTCCACCATTGATAGATTGGACCAAAATTTTCGAGCAGTCGAAGACAACGGAGTACCACTAAATTCTATACAAGATAATTTTGTGACGTCTGAACCATTTAAAAATGTACCAATTGAACCAACCAAAATTAAAGATGGGACTCGACAAGACAAAATGTTAGGATACTTTGGTTACTTTCCACAACCAGTGGCGCCAGTACCGACACCATTTTACCCGCAACCAAATTATTACAATGATTATGGCCAAATGGAAGAGGACGAGGATATAATGTCACGTGCAAATCGGCGCCGTCCTCAAAGCGGTGGCCAAGCAGAGAATTCACCAATATATTACATTCGATTACCACCAACACCGTATATGTTTGTACCGGGTTATGGTTATATTTCACAACCGCCAACGATTACACCGATGAACGCGTTTAGCCCAATGAATCAAATGGCCCCAATGCAATCAGTTCCATCTGCATCCCCATTAGGCATTAATCCCTTTATTAATTTACCATTAAATTTCCTATCAAATGGTAAACCAACTAGTATCTACCAGTGGGGTGGTAATCCAATGTATCAACCAAACCCATATTCACAATTTGGTTATCCACAAAGGCCGGCACGACCCTCATACAAACCAAAAACTTATTTACAACAGGATTCAAAGATCCATCATCTTAAGGGACAATATTTGTTCAATGGACGCCCTGAAGATATTTACGTATTAGGAAATTCCTATAATTCAATATATCCGGAACCTATTCAAAACTATTATTAATTCTAGAAAGCTCGCTTTAACGCGATAATTGGCATTAATTGTAATAGTGATTTAAATTACATTTAGTTTAATTATTTAATTTTACTTTAAGTTTATTTGTGTAAACATAATTTAATTATTTATAATTTTCATATAAAATAGCTAAATAAATAATAAACGAACTTAGTCAAAACAACTAGTTTTAACTTATATTATTTGAGCTATCTGGGGGTAGAGGTAAGTTAAACTCACATATCGAATTAAAAATTGTAGCATCAATCATCGAACGGAAGGACAACGTAAGTCGAAAAGGAATGAAGCATTGAAATGCTGTTATTGATCGGCTATAATGCAGTAAGCTGAAGAATAGTTGAGACCTAACAGCTAAGGATTAAGCTCGATTTGTGCAAATTCATGTTTTCGTGGAAAAAATAGTGCTAGTCATGAAGCCGAAAAAGCGTGAAATGAAAAAATCAAATTTTGCCTTAAAGACGACCAAAATAAATATCCGATCTCTAGACAAATCTAGGTGTGTTTTAAGCCAAACTAATCATATTCAAAAGACGGCTAAACCGATTAAATATTACCATGTTTCCATGACAGAGTTAACCGGTCTTATCTCGGATTATCTCATCATCTAATCATTTTCGTTAAATTTCTTAATCCTCCTTAACTCAACGAAAGTATTTTATACTATGTTTCCATGGGCATGGATTAGCCGAATTATGATTTTCGTTAGGTTTCGTCGAGTTAATAACATAGCGACGCTAATCCCAATCGTTTCCATGGGGAAATTATAAAATGCTAAATTTGTTTTGACAGCTCAGGTGTTATGTTTTTTCCCGTCTATTAAAATAATTATATCTTTTTCCTCTATTATATCCAATAATATTTAGTTTTTGTTTTCACTCCAAAATATACGTGACGCCAATTTAATTTTGAATACTTTATGCTTTCTTTTGACAGATAGAATCTCATTTAACCCAACTGCTTTCGTTCAGTTAAGGAGGATTAAGAAATTTAACGAAAACCCGACTCGTTTCCATGGTGAGATAACCCTAGATAAAACTAGTTAACTCTGTCATGGAAACATGGTAGTAGTTGGGCTAAATGAGATCAATTAAAGATCAAAATGGCATCACGTATATTTTGGAGTGCGAACGAAAACAAAATATTATTGGATATAATAGAGGAAAAAGAAATAATTAATTTAATGGACGAGAAAAAACATAATACCTGGGGCCGAATTTTGGTCAAAAAATGGGAACAAAAACTATGAGAATTACAATTGTTCCACTTACCTACTAGACCCAAAACATTAAATCATATAATTGTTTAATACAAACAGCGGAAAAATTCAATATGTACGTCTAGTACGTATGCGAAACAAAGGTAAAACTCACAAATTCTATTCCCGTTTTTCGACCAAAATTGGGTCCCACTGTCAAAGCACATTTAGCATTTTATAATTTACCCATGGAAACGATTGGGATTAGCGTCACTATATGTTAATAACTCGACGAAACCTAACGAAAATCGTAATTCGGTTTGTCCATGTCCATGGAAACGTGAAAATATTCAGCAGATCTTTTTGCAAATTTGCCTGATGATTAGCCTTGTTGATTTTTGTGAGCGAACATTTTTTGTTCTGGATTTCCCAAAAAAGGCTCATTCTTGTGAAAATAGACTATTTTAAATGGAAAAGCGTTGACATTTCATAAATTTATATCTCGTTGGCCTACCTACTTCACTTTTAAATAAAAAAAAATATTTTCAATAGCACACCTCCTACACACAATTTTCACTTAATTTGTTCGTCAGGTTGACAGTATGAACACAGGAAACTATATAAGGTCTAATTCCGATAGAAAAATATTTCATTTTATATTCACAAACTAGCTGACCGGCAAACTTCGTTTTGGCCAAGATACATTTTTTCACGATTCCACCCGAGCATTCACGATGTCAAACGAAATTTGTTTTTTTGATCGATCGTTATCAGATAACGCAATAATATAATTTCAATTTTAGATTGAAAGAAACACTTTACGAATTCAATTGAATATCCTGTATTTATACGGAAAGCTGACCTGACGGACTTCGTTCCGTCCAATTTTGGCAAAAATAGAATAAAATCAAGTATTAATTATTTCATTTAATTCTATTCGTTTTATTGGAATCTAAAAAAAATAGAACAATGATTGTATTCAATTTAATGCTGCATGATTCACAAAATTTTTTGTTTTCTGCTGCGGAGCGTAAATAAATAAAGAGTGAGGATGGTTTCCCAACTCGGGAACACGCCACCGCTGGCCGTGTGAAAAGCATGACATTTCCAGATTTGGACTGGAACGGCAAATCGGTTGAAGCCAAAGGAATTCGTGGGATCAGACATTATTCTACCTTGAACGTCGCTTTTAAAATCCTTGCCACTATCACATTGTTCATTAGCTTCGTCACAATCAGTCGACTTCCATTGCACAGTTTCGGGGTATGAAGATTTCATATCATAATGAATACAGATCCAATTTTAAGACGCAAATGATGCATGCCGGGCAAATCCAAAGAGTTTAACAATTCCACTGGATAATTGACGACTTCGTCTTCGTCTTCAACGCGATCGATCGATTTGTATGAATGCAATTCCCCCGGAATTTGATTTTGAATCGTCCAATTTTAGTCATTGACATCAAGATTTTTGGCTGCTAGAATTACGCGTGCGCTCAACAAATCGTAGCTACGACAATTTTAACCTTATATTATAAGTGTTCGGATATGCATTAGTGATGAGTTCATGGTTCGTTGAAGTGAATTAGCAAATTTCTCAGCAGTTCTATCCTGTTGCAGGAACACTTGCAAATTCATACTCAATGGAATTGTTTTCAAGTATCGCCACAAATACGATGACTTGAGACATGCGTTTAATTCATACGCCGCTGTTGATTTCGGAATCACGGGAAGTGTTTGTCCGGAAGTCGCACGCCAACAGTATCATCATGCAACCAAAACGACGATTGTTGTTGCGTAAATCTTTAAATGTACAATCGAGTGCTTCTAATGATCGTTTGTGAGCCATCGTGCAATTTTTTAATACTTTTGCCGTGGCTGATTGCTTTGAAATGTTACAAACAGGATTCTCGTTATTTTGCAAGTTTAACGGAAGCTTCAGTGCTGAATGTGCCGTTCTTCCACCTTCCAACAGTGTTGCCGTAATTCCGGTAGATTCGACAGCTAACGCAATGCCACTTTGAGCACGTATTGCTGCTAATATCAATGATATCAGGAACGTTTTCCCAGTAACTCCGGGCGCAAACAGTCCACCGTTTCCATCATCGACAGCATTAATCAGTATACGCACTCTTTTGCTGTTCATTGAACAGTGGAACAATTGTTTCTACTTGTTTGTACGCTCGCGCCCCAATTCACGATTCAAAAACGGGGGTTTTGTGTGTCGTACCTATTAATTGGAGTCGAAGCGGTTTCGTGATGGCCTGGTAAGTTCTAGGGAAAAAGACACTTTGGTTAGCAACGATCCAACAAATAATTCCCATTTAACCCATTTCCAAAACCAATTTCCCAGTACTCCAACCATGGTATTTATCGGCTGTTGTTAGGTTTCAATTGCTATCCCAATATGCAATGCCGACGGAATTCCATTTACATTCGCGTTCTAAAACCACACTGCTTCTATGGAAAGAACCATGTGTATCACGCGGAAATTCGTACTCCTCGCCAAAGAAAAGTCTCACAAAAATTCCGGTGTCGGTGTGAATCCCAACTAAAAAGAGAAAAAAATTACAGAAACAAAAGGCACGTGTTCCCAGTATGCAATTATTCAACTGTGTGGAAAAAACTGCTCAAATGTCGTACAAAACTCCGTACTACAAAATATCAAAGACACAAAAATATTGATTTTCGAGAAAAATAATTGTATTTCTCTTTCTATTTCGCGGTAATATTATTTTCGTTTTATAAGTTTCGATTGTATCTTTTATTTTCAGTTTCTTCTGACAAGTCGACGTGCACGGTTGCACTACATAATTAGTTTTTTTACTTTAAAGTGTTGTGTTTCATTATCATGTTTTTCGATTTGTTAAAGTAAATAATTTTAAATTTAAATATATAATAATAATTATTAACTTATTTAGTGATCGCGATGTGCAAATTTGGACTAAAAAGGTAATAGAGATCTGTCTCACAATGGCGTCGTCGCGAAATACATTTACGTAGTAAATTTTCAATGATTTTTTTTTCAAGATCTCAATATGCTGGTGGATGCAATACAACGTGGCGGATGCAATACAACGTGGCGGATGCAATACAACGTGGCGGATGCAATACAAAACTCAATTTATGAAATTTAAATATGTAAATAAATTTTCTATGTTTTTTTTTGTACACAAATAAAAAATAATGTGAATAAAAAATTAATATTTATTTTATTATAAATGGAAAATTTTGTTTTATTTCGGATAAGAATTATTATTTATTCCAATTGGAAAATATATGTGGTTGTGGCTACAGAAAATATAGCGTCGCATACACACTGAATCTGAGGTACGCCATCACCAAACAAACGATTGAGTTGCATTGCATCCGATTGAGAAGGACGTTTGATTCGTGAGTTGTGTTGGTTCCTTGTGCCCAAGCGGGGAAAATCTTCACAAGTAAATCGAGTGCGAGTTGCAGTGGAAGAGGTGCTGAGAAGACCCGATAGAAATCGAACAGCGAGCAGGAGTAATAAGACATGATTTGTTGGTGCTCTTATTATTCGATCAGACTTCGAGGGGTAGTAAAAATTCGTTATTCTGAGGTTCAGATCTAATTGATTTTTGTTTAGCTATATAACTAGTTGGGGTGACTCTTTAATCCGATCCTTCGACTCTATGCTTTTTTGAGTCTCTATACTCGTAACGGGCGGCCGTAGACTCAGGCGGTTCCTGTTTTGGTATTTCCCGAATTCGAAGGCCTTTCTTTCGATCAGTTGGCGACTTCTTCAAAAGTGGCTCTATATTTACTGAAGCGTTCGTCTGCTTTAACTCCTGGCCGCCTACAGCACCAACAAAATATCTTTTCTCGGGGTTGAGCGCAATCAAAATATTTAAGATCCTGTCGATTACGATTCCAACTTAGTAATCCACGTTGCCTTAGTCGTTGTTCAAAAACGTTTCCCTCCGGAATCTAGGCGCATCTCTCGTCTTACGCATGTCTTCTCCAACAATGAATCGTTGTTCCACTTTATTGACTTCATAGACTTATATGTTTGGTGCGCAGCATTCCATACGAAGGTTCAAATGAATTTGGAACCTGCTTAGTGTAGATGCTCTACTTGCCGCCATGGATTCGTCCTACTTGTTTGCACAATCTTTTCATTTGCTCTATTGATACTATATCGACCATAGCCAAGTATATGCGATATAATGAGGAAGCATGTTTCACCGAACGATGTACATCTTCTCATGTATTGTCATAGGTGTGTACACGCATTGAAATAACATTTACATATTGATAATATATGACGCGAACGATTCTTCTGGACCTTGTAATCGCGTGTATATTTCCTCCGGTATTAATTGGTTATAGTTTATCAGAAGTAACTCTTGCCTCATGGCCATTATTATCTCCTCGTAGTTGTAATAATATAGATAATTTGCTCTGTACCATGTTAACGCTCTGCCCGTTAGCAAATGGAATTCCGCTCGTAAGTATAACTGAAGTTGCGACCAGAAATAATTAAGGGCGGTGCATCCTTCCCCATTATATGAAATCTTCCACTTATTTACAGTCATCGTTTTGTGCGGCCGATCGCGAAACTGTGCTTGCTGCAGTTCGCCTCGTTCCTACTTATGTTTGCCTGACTAGACGCCGAAGGTTCCGACGCGTCAGTTACTCCAAATCGGCGCGAAACCTTATTATCATAATTGTTATTGATAACGTTCAATAGTTCGAACCTATTTCCAATTGCAGCTCCATTATCGTCATTAGTTTGAGCACGACCAGTTTTTTCTGCATGCCACTAGCCCCTGGAGTCGGATTTTCAGCCTGTGTCGCGATTTTGGTTAGAACACTTCCTCCATTAGGTGATGTTCCGGAAACCATCTCAATCGTTCTTATTATTTGATGTACCATATTGTCGATTGTCGACACTTTTCTGTCAGTATCACATGCATGATAAGCATGCTCCACAATTTTTTTAAACTCGATAGCGCGATTTTGCCGGGTTCTTTCATTTTTTTCAGCCCTGTGAACTTTAAAAGCTGACATATCTGAGTGACCCTCAATAAGCATAAATCATAATCATATTCGTACACCAAAAAAATTTTAAGCTTCCGAATTTTTCCGAGCTCATTGTGAATTTTCCGAATTTTCTGAGATCATTGTGTTCGTGTAACATTTGCTGCAATTGCTGGACTATTTCTGTTTTCGTTGTATTAAAAATAGCACAACGCCGATTTACTACATCGTGTGAATTTCCAAGAAAGTATATTTGCAGATATTTGTCTTCTTGATCTGTATGCGGCAACAGCGATCCAGCAAGATAAAAAATTTGCCCATAAATCTGTTTAGTTGGAGGCAAATTCTATAATTTTCATTTTTTGTTGGCAAGATAAGTGTTAGTTTGTGTTATATCGTGTATTGTGTATGGTGTTAGTGTTGGTGAATTAGCATTCATTCCTGATGTGGGTGAAATTACCTTGAATGTTGGATTGCGATTTCATTCATTTACAGTTTCACCACCAAACGACGTCATTTGAAAACAACAATGGGTCTGGTTGTGGAAACAACTCTGGCAATTTTACCTTGCCGTTCGCGCAACACAATTCATTCAGTTCTTTCTCAAATTTAACTACATTGCACTGCTGACAAACGACAGACTTCTGACCGAATTGAACTGATGCGTGCGCACTGTATTTGTATGTACTTTGCCGAGCACGAACATCTCTAAATCGTTCTGGCTCATTGTAAGCTTCGTTTATCTCTTCTGAATTCTGTTCTGAAACAAAAATAATGAACTCGCTTTCTTGTGATCGAAATATCAATAATATCACTCTGAAATAGACAATCCACAGATTCGCTATGTTATATTTCGTACATGTTAACTATTTTACTCGAAAATCAATGAAAATGATAAAAATATCGGAAAGTCATTTAACCGGGACCGCACAGCTTAAATTATCAAATCAGAAAGATCAAACAATATGCTAACCTGTCAAACGGAATTACCCCCCCTACAGCCTGTTGAGAATTTGTCGACTTTTCTTTTTCCCTAACCCTTCTCATAGCAATTAAGAACAAACCCACAGAAGGAAGTATCCAATTTGGTCCAGTCCGAATAAACCACGATCCATTTTAAATATCTATAGATTATGCAAGAGGAACTTACCCCATGCTGTTTTATGCCGGGAATATACAAAAAATAATGCTTCAATGTTTGTACGATTTAGCCAATTGTGAATGCGGTTAGCTAATTTTGAATAAAGAGGCGTTTAAATTGGGTTAGAGCATTGTCCTGATTTCCAGCAAACAACGATTGTAGTTTTATTCCTTACATACCAAATACTCACAAGAAAGGCATACACAACTTTACAACCCAGTCTGCACAGTGTTAAGTTTTATTTATTATATTTTATCCAATATTTTGTAACACTTTCGCGTTTGGCATCAACAATAATATAGTTAGTAAAACAACCGAAGCTTAATATGTGACATCTACATATATTTTATTGAACTTCATCAAATCGTGAAACGTCAACATTAAGGCGGCGTTATTTTAAAAGTTCAATTTAATAACTTTTATGTTACTTCGTGCATTTGCTTGTTCTGCTTTCCGGCTTTGTAAATGAAATTCTATGTTTTAGTGCATCTTCATAAAATTTTCATAATAAAAATATGAGCAAATGAATTGTGAAGTAAAATGAAACACACGCACACAGCAATACAAAATTCTTATGGGTTTGTTTTAATTTCATTAATTTATCTCCTCAGTGATACAGAAATAAAATGCAAATTAATTTTTACCCTTAAGACAAAATGCCAAAGATTATTAATCTCTTTGGTGATTTGTGGCTAAATCACATGTCGGGGTTTTTTTTGTATTTTCATATGTTGGGTAATTCCAAATTAAATCTCAATAAAATGAGATAATAATCATGGTCTAGTTGATCAGTTTGAGACGATCCAGTGCTAAGATCAGATTCAATTTCAATTTGCTATTTTGACGTATTTGCAATTATTAGTAAATTATAGATTGTGTAGATTGTGTATAGATTGTATAGAATGGTGTACAAATTAGCTATAATTGTTTTAGTTTCGTGTGTGAGTGAGAATTTGTATTGTTCGGGTCAAGTGTGGCAAAATTTTATCGAGGCCTGCGAATTTTATGAAATATTCCCTACCTATGAATTTGGTTTAAATGCCAATATTGCTAATAATAATTTAAGTGTTCATGAAATGAGGCATAGAAATTTAGGATTATATACTTGTTTGGTGTTTAAAAATAAAGATTTGCAATATCACAGTCTAGAGTTGCAATTCTCAGATGAGGCGTATAAACGTAAAATTGAGGTAAATATTATTGGGGTTGCAATATTCTTCATAATTTCAGATAATTTTTCGGTCAATCTAAATAGAATCCCTAAATTATATATTAAATAATATATAATACTAGCAGGTTACATACTAGCCTCGTAAGATTATTATTTTTATTCTAGGGGTATTATTAACTTGTCCTAGGACGGAATTTACATACACAAATCTTAATTTGGACCCATTACCACCTCTCAAAAAATACATTACGACTTAATGATTGGCACACATTCTCCTTTATTGATGATTTCACAATCGATGATTTCACTTTGAATTTGTTGCTTGACGCCTTCTTCAAAAATTCCTGGCATTTGAGACAAAGTTCTAAATCCCATATCGAATATCCATTGATTTCAGCCTGTCCTTCGCTACGCATATTGATGGTAAGAGTCTATCAATCGAGGCATTTCTATAATGGGTTAGATTAAATACAAAACCCGATGTCTTCTGGTAGGAACACGCCTTGGCACTACTGGTCACACGGTAAGTCAGATTTCATCCCTTGGGCAGAAATAAATCTCGTCAATTACAATCAGACCAGTTTGCTTCTGGCAAGTTCATGTGTTATGGACAGTGTGTGCTCCTTTCAGGCATGTACCGGCAATTCAGGTTGTTTCGAATGGTGAAAATATTTTCCTTTCTTGTTTATCTTGGTAAATGCGTTAGTTTGGGCCTCATTAAGTTTCTCGATTTGTTGATCTGCATGCCGAGCTTCTTAAGCTTGTTTAAAAATCTGTTACTAATGCCCGGTTGCACAGAAAAATGACTAATGCCTGGTTAGTTGTGCGCCAGTTAAATGTTTTATATGAAATCCTGTTCTCGCAGTCAGAAAATGGTCAATGCAAATTTGATTAAATATATTTTATTCCATGTAAATATTTCGCTCCCGTATAAATATTTAAAAGGCCAATTTTGATTCGATAACTTTTTAACTAATCGTTAAATATTTCCATGGAATAAAATATATTTCATCAAATTTGCATTGACTTTTTTCTGACCGCGAAAACAGGATTTCATATAAAACATTTAACTGGTGCACAACTAACCAGGCGTTAGTCATTTTTCTGTGCAACCGGGCATAAGAAAAGAAGTCGACCACGACATTCCATGTTGATTGACAATGGAATGTATATCATGATGCACATTGTTGACTGATCTACCTTCATCTATGACGTATATAGTCAAGTGTCGAATTTTTCAAATGAGCTTGCGAAACTTTTAGCGTAACTGTTGTGGCATCAATTAAGTACCACCAATAGTTAACTAATGCTTCCAGTCGTCGTCTGATTCAAGAAATCCACGTACTATAGCTGCTGCCTTGAAATTTTAGTAAACTACTTCAAACAATTTTTCCGCCGTCTCTTTCTCGCTTATTTAATTCACCCCGCACATAAACCGAATTATATGGGATGTCTGTGGAGAGATATTGCCGAGCACCTTCATCAGTTCTTTTCAATTTAGTTTTCTTCGTTTGAATTGCGAGCAATGCCTCATCCTCGTGACTTGTCTCGAAGATAATTTGTTGACGATTTGTTGTTGATTTTGCAAGTGAACTGAGAGTCACATCGAAGAAATGTACCGACTTTTATATTTATATGTACGTTGTAAAGAATTTTCCAATAAGAGGTTTCATTTTGATATAAAAAACGAGTATTTTTTAAGAGAATGCAATGAATGTTTATTTCATTGTAAAGGGGAAGGTATGCCATTACCATTTAAAAACGATATCAGCCAAATGGCCACCACGGCTACGCCTGCAGCATCATATCATTTTCATGAAAGTTTCCATGACCAATTCGCACAAACCAAATTGAATAAACTTCGAAAACTGTTTTTTCGTTCCTTGTTAAAAATGTGATTTTGCATCGCAACAAATTCGCATGCATTATTTCATCCTATAGTATGAACAAAACAGAGCCCCATAAAATAAAAAACTTTTATTTACTAAAGCTTTTCGCCATTACTAAACCAATCAGAAGATGTCGCTAAATATAAATTTAGAAAACAATAAAAACAAAAAATTTAATGACGTCCCTTAAGTTAGCAGAACTCATACAGCAGAGCATTACAAGATAGTATGGATAATTATAGGCTAATAATAGGCTAATTAAATACTCTATAAAAAAATGTTGGGCTCATCTCTTCCAACTAAAACGCAGGTTCTGCTAGTTTTTAAACAAGTTTTTAAAAACAATTGAAAAATTTACGATTATTTTAGGCTAATTAAATGCTCTTTTTAAATTGTTTTACTCTGCTCGTTCTATAGGAAAAGCATAAGACTTTATCACATCAAAGCTAGCAGAACCCAAATTTAAAATCAGACCAAAAAACAAATAAAAACGCAAAACAAGATCAATTGACATACAAATAATTTTAGGCTCTTTATAGTCTAATTAAATGCCCCTATAAAAAACTTGGGGTTTCACCCGTTCTTGATAGATTAAAATGTTTGCAATGTAATGGTGCCATGTGGATAATTAAAGGCTTATAAATTAATTTTTTTAATGGAGCATTTGATTGGGCCATAAAGAGCCTAAACTTATTTGTATGTCAATTGATCTTGTTTTGCGTTCTAATTTCGGTATTGGTCCGATTTTCGATTGGTTAAGAACAAGTGGAGGTCAAAATTTTATAATAAGGCATTTGATTAGACCATAATGAGCCTAAACTTATTTGTTTCTCCATTCATCTTGTTTTGCGTTCTAATTTCGGTTTTGGTCCGTTTTTCGATTTGGGTTCTGCTAGTTTTAGATTAAAAGGCCTTAAGTTTGGACAAGAACGAATGGAGCCCAAAATTGTGTAATAAGACATTTGATTAGGCACTGAATAGCTTAAAATTATTTGTATGTCGATTGATCTTGTTTTGCGGTCTAATTTGATTTGTGGTCTGATTTTTGATTAAGGTTCTGCTCGCTTTGAAGTGATAAAACTTTATGCTTTTTTAGGACGAGTAGAATAAAAAAATTTAAATAATACAGGCTAAAATTAATCTTTAATTTTCCAATTGTTTTTAAATCTTTTTTTGATATGGATTCTGCTAACTTTTTCTAAAGCTAGCAGAACCTGCGTTTTAGTTGGAGGGGATGGAGCCCAAAACCGTCTTTATAGAGCATTTAATTAGCCTATTATTAGCCTATAATTATCCATACTATCTTGTAATGTTCTGCTGTATGGGTTCTGCTAGCTTAAAGGACTTCCCAAATGTTTGTTTAGAAAATTTAACAATTTATTATGTATGCTTCCTGGTTTAATAAAATATGAGGCTACATGAATTAAAAAAGTTTTTTTTTTCTGAATTAAAATAAGTGTTTTTAATTCATTTTAAAAATGAATTAAAATCAGAGTTGAAAAAGAAATAAAAAAGTTCGATAAAATGAATTTAAAAAGGCATTTCGTAATTCAGTTTTAAAATGAATTAATATAAGTGCTTGTAAAATGAAATAATATAAGCCTTTTTGTAAAATGAAAAAGAATGTTATTTTCATTAATGAAAATTTTTTGGCATTTAAATTTGAATTTGGCACGTAAAAATTTTGCAATGCAAAATAAGGCGTAATTTTACTTTACGTATACATCGGAAAAATCCGATAAGGAATATAAATTTTTTGAAATTTTTAAATGCAGGAGTGTTTGCAAAAAAATGCAAAATTTTTCCGGAAAATTTTTTGATTTTCCTGAAAAAATTTTACTCTTTTCAAAATTATTTTTTATTTTTATTATTGCTTCGTCAACCTTGCAGACACAGATCAAAGAGTTTCTCTCGTTCTTATCGCTTCTTCTGATAGTGCCACAAATGTTAAAAGAATTCACTTTCGTATATATAAATTTTTTTTAATGAAATTTTAATTCGTTTGTATACCTTAGAGGATGGGGCTCTCAAACCCCCGCTTTTCCACAATTTGTACAATTCTTTAAGTGTCAAACTAAATAAAAAAAAAATTGAAAGGATTTCAAAATTCTCCTGGAAAAATTGAAAAATTTTCCCTGAAAAATTATTTGTACTGTTGAAAAACTGTTAAGATACAATCTTAATATCCAAATTTTTATAAAGATTACACATTTGTACGTATTTTGAATAGAATAATACGCAATTTTTTTTTAGTGAAAATTTTCCCGGAAAATTGGACGATTTTCCGGAAAAATTTAGCTTCCACCTCCTAAAAACTGTTGATAAACAATCCTGCATTTAAAAATGTATACTACTTACCTGATTTTCCCGATGTACATATACGTAAAGTAAACTTTAGCCCAAAATAATGCACATTTCTGAATATTTGTTAAGAGTCGAATTAAGATTTTTTAATTTATAAAATGAAATAAAATTTGCCTTTTTTAATTCATTTTGAAAATGAATTAAGGTAGGTGTTTTAAAAATGAAATAGTGCAAGCCTTTGTTAACTAATTTTTGAGTTTTCTCATTTTTCTAAATCGCTTTTTTTAATTCTAATTTTAAGTTAAAAATATGAATTAAAATAAATAGCAGATGTTCATACAAAAATCAACTTTTTTAATTCATTTTTAAGGAACTTTTTTAATTCAGACTTTTTTAATTCCGTACCCCAAATATGATGATCTCCTGGAATTGAGAATAACGCAAGACGAGCGAATTGGAGTGAAATAAAAAAAAAAAAATTGGAAAAATTGTGACATTTTTCTATTATTGTTTTACAGCGCTATATTTGACAGCGCGCAGCAACTATGATTGTGAATATTTTACTACGAAAAGTTTTATTTACGCCAACCGTATTACAAATAAAAATTATAATTGTTTTGAGTTTTAGTAATTGTGTTAACTTATTATATGAAAGATTTCGCGCTTAACTAAATAATGGTTTATTTTTGTAAATAGTTATTTAATTATATTATTCCTTTCTGTAATTTCAAGTAAATTTATTATATAGAGACATCTGTAAACGGATTTTGAAATTAAAGAAAGCTCGGTTTTGTAATCGCATAATGTGATGTTTTCTACGTTTTGTTGTTTTTTGTAATAATATTTAATTAAGAAAATCAACGATGGCAGCGATGTTGTATACATTTCCAGTAAATAAATGTTGATGAAATTTTTTTATTATATGAATAAATATTGTTTCCACATGGTGATTCGTAAAGTCTCGTTTCAGCTCACGTTTTCTCTTTAACTTCGTTATAAATATGATCGTTTAGATTGCTATTAAATCCATCGTTCATCTCGAAAATTATGATGTGCATGGGGCCAGAATTTACTAAACAAGTTAAATTTTTATAAAACTAAATTTTAAATTGGGTGTAAGAGGAATCTGCAGCAGCACCCTTTATTAACTTACTTTACTAATCTACACAACTAAACGGAATGCTCATTTTTATAGAAAATTAATAAATTTATGCTCAGCAATTGATGGCTGAGTTTGAAATATGTGTTTATTGAATATTTTATTAAAAATATAAAATTAAAATTCAGATGATTTGTTTAATTTTTTATTCCTAAATTTATATTCAAAAATTTTCCAATTACCACGGTTTCTTATAGTAACTCAATCAAAACTTCCACTCTATTTAAAGCTCCCTTTTTAATATTACTGCTCTTTAAAATCATAGTTGACTCTGCTTTTACAAATAGTTGTGTGAGGTTGTCTGATATCTGAAGTGGTTATTGGTTTGCTGGTAATCCTTCAAAACCCCCGCTACTATTTACTTGAGTTACCGATCCTCCAGAGAATCCAAATGTTATTAGATTAAGAAATTCCCACTAACATTAGACTAATAGACCTGATTGCAGACAAAATTATGGTAAGCCGTGTGAAACAAGGATGTAGCTAAACGAGAAACAATTACCTTTCTGATCTAGTCATTTGAGACTATTAATGGTTCCAGGCATTCTTTTCCTTACAATCTCTTTAGATTATATCCCTGGCGCGTAGATTATCCATTTTCATTCGTTTTCTTTCGTTTTATATGGTGGTATAATATAATTATGCTTATCTAGGTCACTCGCGGACATCCAAATGATTTGAATGAATTAACTGCATAACAATAATAAAACACGTACTGTTATCAAATTTCAAAGCATTTGATTGAAAAATCAACTTTAGCAAGAGCCGAGTAGACAAAATCTTAAGTTTGACGTCATAGGGACGAAAAACCCACCGAGTCCAAATGCAAGCCCGACAGCTATATATATATATATATATATATATATATATATATATATATATATTGTGCATTGTTGACCGTGAGGCTTGTTTCAGCATACCTGTCATAGCATACCTTGCCTTATTCGGAAATTGCCTTCGGTTAAGTTTGAAAGGTTTGAAAACTCCTTGTCGGAACTTGAAAGATAAATCCTTCGAATTAAAACCATGTTACTCTTATGAGATCCTAAAACATCCCTAAAAAGTACCGGTTTTGTCTCAAAAGTTTTAAAATTAAAGAGTGCTATCCTATCAAGCCTGAAGCCCTGTAAATGAGAAAAATTGTATTTTTACATTTTGTTCATTTTTCCATCGATCTGATTTTTTGATCAACCCTTATGTCCAATTTATTACTTGTGTCTATGGAAAATTTTATTATTTTTCAAATCGCTCGTTAAGAATGGCTAAAAAAAATCGGAATTATGTTTTAACTATTTATTTTCGCGCTATTTCTTTGTTTAGACATGTCGCAAGGAATTGTAGTTCATTGGCATGCAGACTCAAGGAAATTTAGTACAGTAGGTGAGAGTGCCAAAAACTGGTGGAAGCGGAACGGGAGAAGAATAGAAGATGTAGCATCAGCAGTAATTACATTATTAAATTAATGGAATTTAATAGAGAACGTACAAGCTGTGGGGTTTCACACAACTAGTTCTAATACGGTGATATTCAAAGAAACATGCATCAAATTAGAGCAAAAGCACGAAAGAAATTTGATTTTTTTGCCTTGTAGACACCATATATCGGAACTGGTTTTGGAATCAGTTATTGAATTGAAATTTTGTAACACATCTTCTATCTGGCGCAGTTCCATTATTTCCTCATTTTAAAAAAGAATGGTCAACAATTAAATAAAATAAATATAAAGCAGGAATTGAATTTGAGGGCATATACTATACCTTTTGAAAGATGATATTACGAGTTTTGGCTAATTGAATACGAAAATTCATTTAGAGGTGACTTTTCCTGGGGAACACTACTATTAACCAGAAAATATGTACTCTAGGACCAATTCATTATTTAACAATAAACATACATCTCCAGGGAACAATTTAAGTTGTCCAAAACGTCTGCAAGAAACGTTTGCAATAAATGTGCATATTTGCCGATTCCTTACCAAATATTAAGTAAAATATTGGTTACGATGTCCAATAGCAGCAGTACCGCCTCAAATTGGTTTAATCTACATAGAAGCTCTTATTCGGAAATTACTGAGAAATCATCTCGGACAGCAGTTAAAAAAAAATCTGGACATTTGTGGTATGTAGCAAGTCACTCGATAAAAATATAATATATATTCAGAGTTAAAAACAATAATTGTTCAAGCACTACGCACTTTAACGATGAAATTGGCTATATCGACATATAAGTAACTTCATCACGACGAATACGAAACAATTTTTCAGAAATCAATTGCGATAAGTCTTGGGTACAGAGAAATCCGTTAAGGGAGTCCCCAGTGGGGCCCGGGTTCCCTTTTCTAATTTTTAGAATTTTATAAAAATTGCTAAGAAGGGTTTTCCGAGTACCAGCAATCGATTGCGATGAGTCTTGAATACGGAAAAATTCGTTTAGAAGGTCATCCGGTGGGACCCGGGTCCCTTTTTTATTTTTTTTTGGCTCACACGGGTTCTATATAAATTGGAGTAGAAGAGTTTTCACCTGCCGCAGGAATTAATTGCGATTGTTCGAAAATTTCGGAAAATTCGTTCAGAGGGTCGTCCGGTGAGCTCCGGTTCCCTTCATTAAATTTTTTTACGGTTCGCACGATTTTTATCAGATTTGGTGAGGAAGGATTTTCGAATAGCAGGATTCAATTGCGATAAGTGCTAGTTTTGACAAAATCCGTGCATAACCCGTTTCATTTCTTTAATATTTTTTGGACTCGCACGAGTTTTATCAAAATAGTTGGTGGAGGATTTTTGAGTGACAGGAAACGATTGCGATGGGCGCTAATTTTAAGAAAATCGAGAAGGCCGCCCGGTAGAGTCCGGTTCTCTTTGGTTGAGGTGCCATTTGAGTACTTGAAACCGATTGTGATGGGTCCTGATATTCGGGAAAATTAATTTAGGGGGTCATCCATTAATTTTTATGGCATGCATGATTTTGATAAAAAATGGTAAAGCTGAGATTTTAAGTGCCACGAATCGATTTCGATGGTGAAACCCTTTCTTCATTTTTTCGGCCTGGTTGGTTTTGAAAAAATTGCGGTAATAAGGGTTTTCTAATTTCGGTTCGACCCGGGTCCTATTTTGAACGAGTTGGATAAAATTTGGTGAGGTGGGTTTTGAGTGCCAGGAATGGATTCTGAAGGGGTTTTTATTCATGGGAGTTCATGGTAGGGCTTAGACCCTCTTTTAACATTTTATTTGACTTCAAAGATTGCAATTTGTCGGACAGGGTTTTCGAATGCACGGAATCTTTAAAAGGAGTTCTTATTTCTGGATACATCATTTAGGAGTCCTTGGATGAGGCGTGATGTTAAACAATGTTGCGTTATCTTACACAATGTTGTGAGATTTTGCATTATGTTATGGGATGTTGCATTACGTTGCGTCATTTTACTTCGTGTTGGGTCTTAGACTGCATAGTGACTGATGAGACAAATGCAGTCTGATGAGACGACTGATTTTTTTAATTTAAAGAATTCAAAGTTTCATTAGTTCAAAACCAACATTCCAACGTCTTGGTAACCTCACATCGATATTATTTTATTAAAGTGTTCTTGTAAAAGTTTCGAGTTATTATAATGAAATTATAGGTTCAACAAGAGGTTCAACAAATATGGGCTCTTTGACACTGTGAAACAAAAATTAGTTTAACTGCAACTGGTTAACGGATAATATATATGAAAGAAATAAGTGCGATTTATAAAAAACGATTTGAAGCGGTGTTTTTAAGTGCACTTCCGAAAGGACCAAAAATGTCGGTTGCAAGTGCAGCAAAATATATGAAAAAAGTCGAAAACGTTTGTACAGAAGAGGATTACACATTATTGCATGTAAAAAAATTTTGACGGTTTGCTAGATAGAGGCAACATCCGAAGCACTACAAAAAAGGAGGATAACGCCATCAAACAGATATTTGATGAAAATTATTCGCTTAAACTGGGTTAGCAAAAAGAATATTGTTATACCAAAAATAACCATACGAAATAGAATTATGGAACATGGTTACGCATATGGAAATACTTTGGTCAAAACACTGCGGTAACACAAAACTACATGGAAAAGGTACTACAGTGGGCTGATGAACATAAAACCAAAGATTGGACGAATATTGTGTTTACCGATGAATAATCCTTTTGGAGTTTTAATCTTAATAGGCGTGTTTGGTCAACTAAGTGGAAAAAGGGATTATCTGAACTGTGAAGCACCCGCACTAGCTCCATGTATGGGATGCTTCACCAAGCTAGGTTTTGGTAAATTAATCGTCCACACACAACCTATACACACTTTTCATGAATAAAATTAATTCACGAATTTTATTATCATCTGTCCGTAAATGGATTGGAGTGGGGAACTGTAATTGGATCTTGCAAGAAGACAACGATCCAAAAATACCATAGCATACTCTGTTCGGAATTTAAACTCAAAAAGACCACCGCAACATTGGATTGGCCATATCAGACACCTTATGCCAATCCGATCGAAATTTATGGACACTCGTGAAGATAATGTACCACATAAATAATTTAAGCGGGCTAGCGCGAGTTGTCCGTAAGCTATTTGGTTGATAGTACGGACAAAAGGACCCAGGCAATCATTAACAGTAATGGTGACTTTACTATTTATTAGTTGGTAACGTCCGAGAAAATACAATAAACTTTCATAATAAAAATAAAAAAAATCCTAGTTATATTTTTACTTAGTTGTTTGCCGTACACTCTCTTGTTGCACCTGTATATAGAAGCTGCGTTCTTTTTGACAATGCTTCACAGCTTCACTAGACCGCGATAAATTATATTTTGATTTTTTAAACAAATTATACAATTTTAAAATATTTGTGCTTCGTATTCACTGTATCGACTCCTAAAGAACTTATATTAAGCCAAAACATGCATTATATTGTTGAATAAAGTTTATATTTGCTTGTTCTTAACAACTCTGATCTACTCTTGATATTATGTAGAGTACAACCGAGTTCATCAAAAAATTTAATAATTCCTGAACTGACGAAACTAGGGAAATTTTTTAGTATAGAATTTTTTGATTGTTCCTTACTTCATTTTAGAGACAGAACTGTCATTTTTTTCAAATTGTCTGTTGCTTTTGGGGATATGCCGATTCGGATGAAATATAAATAAGAAATGGACAAATTTAATGGACAATATGGATATGTCCGCTTTATATCGTGATTTCGTTCCTGAAATGTTTGACTTCAATTTATAACCTACGAATAAATGAAAACCCTATTATACTGTACATCGAGTAAAATTGGCGGTACTTCATCAATTATTGTGTTCAGAACAACACATGTAGTTCACCTGAAATTTTAAAAAATAAAACACTACTGTTGATTAATGGAAATTTTCGGCTTTTTATTAAAATTTATTTTTCATAAATTCGGCTTTTCTGGATTCTCAACTTTATCGGGTGAATATAAAAAGAAAAATGTTTATTCGTTCCACAGAGTGTTTAGTAGTACTTCCAATTTTCACCATTTGTGCTTTAGGTTTATGTTCTTTCTACAGTACCAGTGAGAGCATCCGAACGAACCGAGAGGGAATCAATATTTCAACTAGCTGTTGATACGATGACAAAGGTCGCGTTCCCGTTACAACTGGCCCCAATTACGAGTTAATTTTAGCATCGAGCCGAACATTACGAATTAAATTCACAATCCGGCAATCAGCTTTCTTTGATTTTATGTTTAATTTGTCGACCAACATACTTAAGGTAATGCATTGATGAATTCACGGTTTCCAAAATTTTCTCTTGTAATTCTTTTTTGTCATATATCGAAAAAAAAGTATTTCAATGCATAATTTGTAGGTTATGTTGTCATCATACATACTTTTTCTTGCCGCACAAAAATTCCAACAACGGAAAAGTTAAATGCCGATCTAGATATTTGCAAGTTTTTGCCGTTAAATCGAATTTTTCCATCATACGAATTACTGATTTATTTGCCACATACCGTCCAAACGGGATATAACTAGAAATAAAAAATATTAGAGTATTTAATTCTTTTGTAATAAATTATTAAGTCACTTTTGTGCTGGAACATCATCATTTGTCGTAATTTTGTCACTTCTCTTTATAACAAGCATATAAAATGAAGCATACAAATTGATTCGAACTAATTGAGATGTATCACCACTTACTACATATAATCCATTCGACGATATTCTTCAGTATACGCATAGTTTAAATTGAGCGAATTAGTATCCGCACTGAATGCCAATGAATCGGAATCCTGTGTTGTATTATTATTAAATATTTATCACGTACATTTTTTTTTGTTTCCGCTTAGCTGTATAGCATTCCAATTTGCTTTAACCGCTTCACTGGTTGGCCTCATCTGTTGTCTCTCCGTGTGAACCCTTGCCGATGGCTTAATTTTCCAATAAGATGGTCCAGACGGGGTCGGTACGAATATTCCAATTTTCGTCGACGCATCAGACGGTTGCAATGAATCAATTACGGTTTGGGCGCGTTTAGCACCCGCCACTTATTCGCAACTCTTGCACTTGTTCAATTTCGGCATTTGCATCGTATGCGAAGGTCATACGCGGCAGTTCCATCTCTTGTGGCTCTTCCATTTCAGCTTGATTATGAAAATCATCACCCATAAATCCATTATCACTACCGCTGTCATCTAAATTTATGTTACTATCACCTACGGTCGATTGCAGCATTTTGAAATTAAAAAGATCATTAAAAGATTTAGATGTTTCCAGCCAAATACGTATTCCCTAGCCTTTTGTTTATCACATAAAAATTTTCATTTACAACGGGTGCGTCCTCATTGAGTATAAATTCATTTTGTGTATTATCCCAGTACGGATTATCGTAATCAAATAAAATTTCCGAGTTATTCGATACCATCATATTTAGAAAAGTTCGATTCGAACTATTCATATCGCTTAAATTTGGTTTTCACATTTTCACATCACAGCACTCAAATTTTAAACTTAAAAACTTATTAATTAGATTTATTATTGAGTACAACTAAAAATTTATAAAATATTTTTGTTAAATTTAACTAATTTTCAAAATGATTCACTTGAAGTTAGTAAAAGTTGTTGTACTAAATTTTCCTTTCAAAATTTCCCAGTATTTTATCGTGGTCTCGTACACCAGATTTCAAAAAAACCCAGCAAGAATTGCCAAAAGATAATTGAATTCCAATCCTGAAGTCAAGAAACACAATGGTTAATAAATGGCAAAGTACTGGCAAAGTGGATGAAAAGACTACTAAAATGTTAAGTAAATATAATTCGGTGGTTCCTAAATTATACGGATTACTAAAAAATCATAAACCTATAGCATTCCATATAGACCACTGATCGCAGATACATGGCACGCGTGCTAAACTTGGCACACTTAAAAAGTCCAACGGCACGCCTGTAACTGCCTTTTGGTTCCGGTTTGTCCAGGCTGATCTCGCATCGGTATTGCTCGTCGTTAGGCGGGTTCATATTTTCGAAACCAATTATGCTACACTTAAACTTCCGTAGCTGAAGAGGCTGATTACGGGTTATTGCCTGGATTCAAAATAACATTACATTTACACACGCGGTATCACCTAAACTCTGTCACCAACACTTATAATACTGGAAAAAAAGTTTAATCGGTCATCATGCCACTAGACATAACATCAAAATTTGATTGGAAGTGTATACAAAAAAAAATAAGAGTGTACAAAAAAAATACGTTTTACCATATAGGAATATATATCCAATCACATTAATGAATACAAGTATTTACCCAAACCAATACAAATAAAAAAAAATTTAAAAAGAACCAAAATGTCGACAAGGAAAAAGAACTGGTGAACTGACTATAAATTTTACGAATTCAACAAAAAAAATTGTAATTATAAATAATAATAAAAAAATGTAGAAAAAAAATAATAATTAAATTTTTCTATAATGAACAACTGATTATCTGCCGTTGCCTGCAGGTGCTTCTCGGGTCCTGGTTCACTCTCGTTCCAAACCGGTGAATTTGCAAATTTTCGCCGCTTGCTGTAACACTTTGCCTTCGAGTCGATTTAGCGCGTTATATGTAGTATGCCAAACCTCCCACATGTACCCCGAATGCGGTTTTTTTAATATTCCGTTCTTAATGGAGGGACTTCGTTTTTATTAAAACACTCGATTTCCCATATAATTGCGTATACATATATCAACTTATAAAATTTTATTTTTGTTATTTTACTTTTAATAATCCATTGGTTTTTTTTCCGAGGCTCGTTACAAATTTTTTTTTTTTTTTGTTTTACGGCCCCGAATTAATTCACAATGCCTTTTTTTTGGAATTTTTACTCTACACCAAACAGTTCACCAGCATAAAAATGTTTATCGACTTTACCACTTATTTTACACAGTAATATTTTTATTATAGCTTTCTGGGCAATTCTTTTTGAAGTCCAATACAGATTAATTTTTAAATTTAAATATATTTTTTTTTTTTTGAATATATATTGCTATATCGTGTCGAGTTCTTTTTCGAAATCGATCACCCGATTCAACAACCAAAAATTAACTAACTCAAACACGCCACACCTCTCATCCAACCAAAAATATTAGCGGCATCCAAAAATTTATGTTTTATTGATTCTTACGGTTTTTGAAATACCATCCGTACAAAAAAAAATTTGTCATATGATCGCAACGCAATACAAAAAAATAAAAACAGAGTGACTCATATACAGATCGTTACACGCCACAAAACTATTCATAAAAAATGAAATAGCAAATAAAATAACAAATAAAAAAATAGACTTTTAAAATTGTACTACATCTCTAGATTGTGTTGTTATTGTAATTATGATGCTTGCATAACTAGTGAAATAGGAAAATATGGAAAGGCAATTGGTAACGGGGAATTTTTTAAAACCGCTCTTAGAAACTGCGCAGAATCACTTTTCGATAATTTTGATAACAAGGATAAAATACTAACACGAATACACGGATTTTAAAAATGAACGAAAGTGTTTGTGATCAGTTAATATCTGATCTCCGTGGGGCTGCAGTGTTTGCATTGGCAGTTGATGAAAGTACTGACATAAACTCCGATGCCAGGCTAGCAATTACGGTACGTTATGCTGCAGGTAGAATAATGCGGGAGGAATTGTTGAAACTGGGAACATTACGAGAAAGAATAAAAGTTGTTAATATTCTGGAAGTTGTCAGAAAAGCTCAATTAAAGCTTTTGATTGTCAGTATTGAAAAAAATCAGTATACTAAAGAATTTTATTAGAGTTATTGGTTGAGATGGATGGAACACGTAAAATGAGTGTATCATTTTCGGATATATTATTTAGGAACTCTAATGCTGTCCCTCTTGCTTTTGATTCTGTTACTTGAATTTTACAAATACCTCCAGCAAATAGATTCCTAACTTGAGAGTTCGTATTATTATTAAGAAACAGCAATGCAATCCTCCTTTAAGGTAAAATCCTTAATTACACCTTTGGTTTTTGGCGCTATCCACTGTTCTAACGCAGATGGTGACGCTGCTTCTAATGCTTTATTACTTACCTTATTGTCAATTACTTGACTTGACTCTCATTTCTTTTAGCTGAGGACGATTCAATGTGTACCCTCGTCTTGCGCATAAACGGTGGTTCGTTAAATTTTTCCGCCCCCAAATCTTCAAACTCACGTTGGTTTTGGTCTAAATTTTTAACTATTCGTGCATACTGCTGACGAGTTTGTTCATCTTTAAAAAGCTTCCTCCGTGAGGTGTTCGACTGCGATGAGTTAAGGCTATTTGGTTTTTCTCCAGATCTAATATAGAAATAATCTTCAAACAATGTAAGCGTCTTGCAGCTCCTTGTAACTTGTCGGTTACTTTTATAAACTTTCCTAATTCCCCACAAATCCCTTACGGCCAAGATCATCTCATCAATTATCTTCTGTAAAAGGAGTATAGATCGGATGCGATCCCGTCTACCTTGAACGTGTAGCAATTTTGTTGCACTACTGCTCGTCCGCTGTAATAACTCCATTTCTTATTTTGGAACAAATGTTTAGCGCCTTCCAGCTTTTGAAAACATGTCACCACTTCTTGTTTAGGCGATCTGATTGCAGCTTGATGTACAACAAGATCATTCCACCTAGAAGTCAAACGTTCTTCCATTAATTCATGTTTTAAAGCGATAGCCGCTTTATGATAAGGCGCGATGAGAATCTTTCGACATTCACATTCGATTAAGATCTCGCCGTTGTCTAGATGTGCCATATTCATCATTTTTTTTTAGTAACAAAAGTACTTAACCTAAACATCTAATGTTAAAACAACCACGAATAATACACTGACTTGGGTCAAAATAAGGATTAATTGTAAATTTTGATGAAATACGAAATATCAACCCAACCACCAATGGAATTCAAAACTTCGATTTACTCGCAAGTGAGACTCATTGCCTTGGTGAAGTCATTTGGTATTTCACTAATATTCCTAATTGACTGAAACAATTCTCTTTCCCTCTTATCTCACAGTCATCATTCAAAACCTCCTTGGATGAGTATGACTGTGTACATGGCAGCCGGTTGCAATTGTGAATTTCCATAACTTTGTGATACAAACTTATAATGACTACTTGATTGATTTATGGCCAACTTGTATTCAATGCACATCCACTTGCAGACTTTAAAGCCTGACCATCCAGTTTAAGGCGGTGATACATGTACAGATTTTGCCTTTAAGGCATAAAAATTATGCGCGCTGATTGGTTAAAAGTCGGCCATCTTGAATCGCCTTATAGGCAAAAATTTTAAATTGAACATTTCTCAATTTTGTGCAAGGCAATTTTTTTTGCCTTAAAGGCAAAATTTGTACATGTATCACCGCCTTTAGTCCTACAATGGATGTAACTATTATCTAAACGAGTAGACTGGTGACCCCATCTCAAAGGATGATAATTAAAAATTTGAAAACAGAAGTGAAGAATAACGCGACTCTTAATTATCAAATTATAGATTGGGAATTCTATTTTATCTAATTTGAAAAATGACAAAATTTAACCTGTAGTAAAGGCTGGTTAAATGTTAAGGGCCGAGGATGATTTTGAATAAAACACAAATTATTTAGGAAATTATTGTCAATTCTTTTTATTATGATAATATGGTATGGTTCAATTATGTATGGAACAAAATATCGGCCAAATGGCCGCCGCGATCTTGGCGGCACGCCTCCACCCGATGGTCCAAATTTTCGATGACGCTTAGGCATAATTGAGGTTCTATGCCGTTAGCTCTTGAACTGTTGCTGGCTTATCGACGTACACATTTTCTTTCAAATAACTCCAAAGAAAGAGGTCCAACGGTGTCAAATCACATGATCTTGGCGGCCAATTGACATCGCCACCACGTGAGATAACACGACCATTGAATTTGTTGCCCAAAACAGCCATTGTTTCGTTAGCTGTGTGGCAACTGGCACCGTCCTGTTGAAACCACATATCGTCCACATCCATATCTTCCAGTTCGGGCCATAAAAAGTCCGTTATCATCTCACTGCCTGACCGGCCTCATTTTGGAAAAAATGATGCCGCCAGCCCATAAACCGCACCAAACAGTCACTCTTTGTGGGTGCATTGGTTTCTCGACAATCACTCTTGGATTATGATTCGCCCAAATGCGGGCAATTCTGCTTATTGACGAATCCACTGAGGTGAAAATATGCCTCATCACTAAAGATGATTTTTTTCGAAAATTGATCATCCACTGTTGCCATTTCTTGTCACCATTCTGACCATTGACGATTGGAATGGTCAAGAGGCTTTAGTTCTTGAGTCAATTGCACCTTATAAGCGAGTATTTTCTGCAGTACGAGCTGTACGAGCATGCACTGGTGTTTTAAAATCTCCTACAGACCCGGTTTGCTCAAATTTTTGCACGATTTTTTCCGATTGTACGCACATTTGGACGATTAAATAGACCGAAAAAATCAAGAAGTGCACGATATGCATTTTGATTTGAACGCCCATTTTCATAATATGCCTGAATAACTTTAACACGTTGCTCGATTGTGTATCTTTCCATGGTTCGAATTGAGTTAGTCTGAAATTGAGAAATGTCAAATTAAATGCAGAAAAAAATTTGACGTTTAGGTGTGGTTCACATTCAACGTCGGCCCTTAAAATTTAACCACCCTTTAAATTCTAGCCACAAGCTAAATTGTCAATAACTGAGGATTATTGGGGTTTTCAATTTTACAGTTACAGCTGGGATGCGGAACGATGTGCCAACTTGCCTGAGAATGAGCAGCCCTTTATACCACCCAAGATCGTCGCTTGGCAGGAAAGGGATATGTCCATCACTTCAGAGATCGCACCACTCACCCTTGCCAGTGTAGAATTGTAAAATTGTTAGTCATACGAGTAGTATGAAGACTGTATGCCATCACGAAATTAATTTTTGAGGAATGTTTGGTGTTGAACTTAGCAACTACCGAAATTAAATTTTAACGTATTGTGGCATCACTTGAGATAGTAGGTCATTAAATGTCCGCATTTAAATACCACTTGAAAGGAAACTGTGATGTCTGTACGCAAATAATTTATTTAAACTGGAACAGATGTTGTACTCCGGTTTATAACAATTATAAATAAATTTTTAAATTCCAAATGCTTCCACGAATGAATGATGGTTTATCCCCCGGAGTGCGGGTTGGGACATGCCACAGGTAAACCAAGAATTCGAAGATCTAGCATTGCAACCTGAAAATTTTCAACCCTCTCTAGTATGTGTAAGACCCAACATTGTATCTGGTCAGGCATGCCTCTAAGACATGACCGCAGCCATACTCATATCAGTGAGAATTTTATATTTGTAGGCGATAGGACAAGAGAGTAGGGACAAATTTCTTTAACGTCCATGTGTACTGTCGAAAGACGCTCATCTGGATCGTTACATGATGTTCGTTGGCGTAGTCGAGATTTATCATTGGAAAGGTATATTTTACTGATGATTAATACAATCCCATTCTCATTTTCTATTGCAACGGAAAATTTACCATAATTTAAAATTTAATTAAAGATTCATTTATAGTTTTATAGATTTAAATTTTGGTTCCTATCAATTTTATTTTAAGTTAGTCTTGGTCCTTGTTTTTCTAGGTATTATGTTGTTATTATGAAATTGGATGGCACGCAAAATAGGCGATTTTTAAATAAATATATTTTTTGACAGACTAAAGTAGAAGTACTTGCGAACCCTGGATGGTTTATCTTATTTTTTGGGTAATATTTTACAATTTAGTGTAAGTAATACTAGTTAAAATATTCTAAATTCTGAAGATTTTAATCAAAAATTGGAAATGTCACGATACCACAAAATTACTTTTTCGTTTCTTTTGATGTTACGTCTTTGTTCATAACAAAGAAAACTGGAGGAGTATAAAACGAAATTCTAAAACTAGATTGAATAAAGTTCAATTTATGGCAGCGTTGAAAATTGTTTTGACTAATTCTGATTTTCGGCGATAAAGTTTATAAGCAAACTTTTGGTTCTGCAATGGGCTCCCCAATAAGTCTCATAATTGCAAATTTATGATGGAACATTTGGTAATACTAAATTCTTTGGATTTTCAACCTTAGTGTTCAGTATGTAGATGATATTAAAACGGAAATCCCTGAAGACAAAATTATTATTTTAATAAATTTTTTTAACTCATTAAGATAATAGATTATTTGAAAAAAACGGCAAAGCTTCAATGGAAGCTCTCTCTCTTGGTGGTCCGATTTCAACCAAGCATCACTGTGACCTACTTATTTATTGTAAAACCTTAAGTAATCAATCCGTCTAGGCTGTATACAGGGATCGAATTTTCTCGTAACTGATATACTTTTCAAGATATTTGCAAAAAACGAAAACACTCTTGTGGAGGCTGCCACTTCCGGTAGACCAGTTTCGACCAAACAATTTTGGGATCTCGTAAAAGCTAATTGTTCACTCGAATAAACAAAACATGGGAAAACAGTTGCTCGCGATTTAAAATTCATGTACCGGTGTCTACATTCCTATAGCGAGTTTACCACATCCGTTTGTTTAATGATAACACCGCACCAAACGTTATTTTGCATGATGACATTTGGTTATTGTATCGTAGTGACTCAACGTCAATCTGTTTTAATTAATAAACATTTTAGTCTAAAATAAAATCACCAATATGCGTACAATCAATTCTGCGAAACAAATACGATCAAATATTTAATTTTATGTACGAATGTATGCGCTGAGATTTTCCTGCATTTTGTTTTTTTTTTCATTTGAATGTATTGTATATTAATCTTATCACGTATTATAAATAAGATCCAGAGTCAAATGTCAAAAAAATTTCTTATGTTTAGCAACTTCAATCGTTTAATCTGTAAACATTATGGGTATTTCCAAAACGCGAATAAATACAAACAAACCTACATGATGCATAAAACAAAAAACTAACTGTGAGAACGATGAGCTAGACAACGAAACAAATATTTTTGTTGATCAGTTAGTAAAATAGTACCAAGCCGACCGGTTCTATATCGATTTAGCAAAATAGTTTTTAGTTTTGTGTTTTATTATTATTGGCGTGTGAATGTACTTAAATATGGTGTCAAAATTGTTTGGAACTATTTTAGTGTTGTGCGCCAGTGTAAATTTGTATTGCTCGGCCCAAGAATGGCAAAATTTTATTGAGGCCTGTGTTTTTCGTGATATGTTCATGACGCATGACATTGGTTTAAATGCACATATTACCAATACCAAATTAAGTGTTTATGAATTCAGACATCCTAATCTAGGTTTGTTTACTTGTCTGGTATTGCGAAATGCAAATTTAGAATATCAAAGTTTAGAACTGGAATTGTCAGATGAGGCACGGAGACGAAAAGTAGAGGTAAAACAAAGAACCTAATTAACTATTTTATATTCGAGTGACATTGACCTTAGTAATAGAAAGTGCAAACAAAATACTCCTATCACATTTTAAGCAAAGTAAAGAAAAGATTGATGTATGAGTAAATTTCAAATCAAATATTAAAAACTCAAATTCCCAGAATTTTCACCAAAACCACCTTTATTCAAAGCCGAAGGCACGCAATACGTGTAAAAGAAATGTTGTTCAATTAGGTATGCAACATAATGTAAAAATAATGTTGTAAGATAAAGCATGTTTTTCAGGTTTCACATATCGTTAGTGCCTAAATTCTTGCCACGAAAATTAAAGTTTATTGATATTTGAATTGAACGCTTGTTTTAGTCGTATTTAGTATTTTTATTTGATTTCCGATCGACCGGCAATATTTAAGGTAATTAATTCAAATACACATTTTTTGTTCTTTTTATTTTTTTTTTAATTTTTGCAATCATAATTGCACAAAAAAAAATTGTATAATTTTTTTATATTTTAAAGCAGTCGGCGATAGCATCACACACATGTTGTGTGGCGGCCACTAACAGTTGTTCATGCTATCGCACGCATGCTGTGTGAGCGGTCTTAAAAGTGTTAATACTACTTTCACGTATAAGTGTGAAAGCCGTGCGAATTGATTTTATCTACACTCGCGTGCAACTAAATCGACTCAAACCTTCAGTGCTCACAGAAAGGCGATTTTGTTTTGGAAACCTAATATTTTTACTTTAAAATGACAGTACTTTTTTGTGGTGAATTATGAATGAAAACGCAACCAAAATTGATGAGTATGAAAAAAATATTGGGGATATTTAAATTTAAATTACACAATAAATTCAAGCAAAATAAAAACAATTTTATTGGTTAATACTTAGTATTAGGCTCACTTCATCGTCTCGAGTTCAACCTCATCCATGAACTGCCGACTGGTTAGAGCTGTGTGACATCGGGCATTGTCATGCACGAATATGAAATCTTCCCCTATATGTCCCGCATAGGACACTACATGATCCAGGAGAATGTCCGCGATATATCTTTCAGTGGTCTGAGATTCTCTACCGCGAAAAGTCTCGTTTTTAAAATCAAAAGGATAATCTTTTTATTTTTAAAATAAATTTTTTCGCCAAATTTGTTTATAAAAATAAAAAAATTGTTTTTATTTTCAAAAATACTTTCCTTATGTCAATTAGTTTTCTTGAATCTTAAGAGATTGTTTTTTAAAAATAAAAAACTATTGGCTAGCTTTAAAAGATTTATTTTAAATTTTTAAATACTTATTTTTTACAAATGTCATACAATTTTATTAAATCAAAGTAAAAACTCCACCTCCCCAATTTTTAATCTCCACTGTCATTGTGAAAAAATACACACAATTATTAAAAAAATATTATCAGAACATAAAATTCTTTCTTGGCAGTTTGGTTTCGTACTGATAAAAAACAAACTGCAAAAATTCAAACCCTCATACCTTTAGTATAACAGAAGAACATAAAGATTTGGCGAATTATATAAAATATAGACGAATTGAAAAATAAAACAACGTGATTTCTGGCAAAACAATAAATATAAACATTTTAATAAGTTGTCATTATTATCATAAAAATTGTTTTAAAATTCTAGAACTCTTCTTTTGAAATAAATTATTCTGTTTAAATAAATAAATTTTTTAAATTTAAAAAGTATTTTATAAATCATTTTACAAAATATGTTATTAAAATATAAAATCTATTTATTAGTTTGCAAAAATTTCATTTAATTTCAAAAAAATACTTTTTAAATTCAAACAATTTATATCTTTTAGAAATTAAAAACTTCGTTTGAAGACATATTCTGCACTCGTCAGTGAATAGAATGGACTTCCAATGCGCCAATTGATGTGTTCGCGAGCAAATTTGAGTCACTCTTTGCGGCGGCACACTGTCGGGCCGTCTTGGAGAGAGGTTGGCTTCCTTCAAACGTCTTCTTACTGCCCATTGACTAAAAGCTCTATCACTGACTTGTCTTAGCTCCTGCTGCATATAGACCCCCGTGAGATGACGATTTCGCTCTGAGGTAAGGACTATAAATCGCTCATCCTTCTCAGATGTACACCGTTAACGGCTGATATGCGGTCTCCAATTGAAGGTATCAGTTTCTTGAAACCTTCTGGATACTCCTGAGACAACTTATTGGCTCATGTTTAGCTGACGAGCGACTTCTCGTTGGTTGCGTCCTTGTTGTAATAAAAAAACAACTTGTGCGGCTTTTTCTCGAGTAGTATCCATGATTTTAAGGAAACAACGGATGAAACTGGTAGAGATTTGTTCAGGTCAACGTTTGATGAGTGAACTGATCGTAAATACCGGTCAACGTGATACTATACAAAAAATTGCAGCATGCCAATTGTTTTCACCGAAACATTGCATTTCGCTACGATTGTTTTAATTTGAAAAATATAGATTTTAATGATAAAAATGTTCTTGCAAAGATAAAATACTAAGCTGAACGAAAATCGATTGAGCCATTTTAAAAAAAAAATTGCCTTTCTGTTCGCACGGAGTTTTGAGTTGATTTAGTTGCTCGCGAGTGTAGTTTGTTTACATTAAGATAACCTTAAATATAACCTATGTATATTATTTTCTTTTTAAAATACACTTACGTTAACCATCATCAACGAACAATACAGAGGAAGTTTTTAATAACTACCAAGCTTTTATATCGAATACGGAGCAGAATAGCAGAAAAATACTTATAATAAAGTGTTCAGTGTCGCTGGGGCCGTTTAGTGGTGATCTTGTATGACCTTGAAGCTCATTAGATTGTAAGGCATTGACGAAAGTAATTTTGTTTTAGCACCTATACTTTTGAGTGACTTTTTGATTAAGCGGTTAAAATAAATAAATAAATTCTTAATAATAATTTTAATGAGTTTTTTGAATTTTAATTTTTTTTTTTTTAAATTTTGTTGGTTTTTATTTTTACGTTTTTTCATAGAGTTCGTTCTACGCAGTGCACTTCCAAAAATTGATTTTTATTTTTTTTTTTTATGTTCCTGAGAGCTGTTCTATCAAAACTTGTTATTTGATATTTTTGCTTTATTGACTTTTGGTGTTAATATGAAAAATTTTGTTGTATGCTTGTGAAAATGACACCAAAAAATTGTCGAAAGCTCAAGCAAAAATAAAACATTTTTGCCATAGAAGAGTTCAAACCAATAAAAATTAAATAAAAATAAATTCTTTTTGTTTTTATTAAAGCCCACGAAATTTTTCAAAGGTTTAACACTGTTTCGTTGTGCCGAGAAAAGAAATAAAATAAAGAAATAAAATAAAAAAAATCAATCAATAAATAAAATCAATTCTTCTTTGCCTTATTAAACAAATGGTTAATTTAGGTACAAGCAAAGTCAAAGAAGAACTGATTTTATTCATTTTCATTTCTCGTTATTCAATGGGACAGTTGCCGTGCTTTAAATTAGCGCCCGATAGAATTGTCATTCAACTTTTTAGTTAAAAATCGATATAAAAATTTTTTGCTCTACCTATTTATCAAGCGCCGCTTTCGCGAGCCGCTATCCATTCCGATGGGGAACTTTAAAAAGCCTTTGTTTTGTACAACCCTTAAACCATAACAAACTTTAACCAACAATTAAAATTGGAAACGCAGCAAGATGAATTCTTGTTTATAACGTCATGCCAAAATAAATGTCAATTGTTATATTTCAGGTCGTTAAATGTTTGTTTTGTGAATGAAATCATTTTTAAGTTGAATGGTACAGCGACAATACTGGTAGTATCGGAATTTCGGGTTTTCCGGACATGTTTTCCGGACAAGGAATAAAAAAACACGGCAAATGTATGAAAAATTGTATGAAAAAAAATATATTTATTTATTTTTAAAAAGTACTTTGAAAATTATAGGTTCTAATTTAGCACTGTTTCCAAGACAAAAGCATGGCATTTATTAAAAAACTCGCCCTGTATAACAATTTTAAATTTGTCTCCAGAAACGGAAATAAGTTACCTCATAGTAATGAACATTGTACTAAATTTTATGAAGTGACGTCATTTTTATTTAGTAAAGTTTTAATAAAAACTTCATTCGTGTATATAGAGATAGACGAATTTACTAAATCTTACTTATTTTCTGTACATTGACTGTGTTGCAAATTGAATAAAAACTAAAAAATTTGATATACAAATAAGTCTCCGCCATTCGACAAAAGATGGCGAAACCTAGTAAGTTATGGTTAAAAGCGCTCGATGTGAAACGTCATGTTTGGATACTAATAATAGTTTATGTTTCAAGCCTTCAATGTGGCCTTCCAGTTTAGATTTGCATCAATCTAAATTCCTAAATATCTAATTTCATTTACTACACTAACGATGGAAAGAAAGAGCATTAGGTAGTTCCTGGCTGTCCCTAAAATGTATAATTTTAGTTTTCTCACTCAAAAGTAAGTTCTGAGGTTTAAGCCAATCCGCCAGTAAATTTAAATCGTGTTCGATCGCACCGATATGTTAAACTGTTTGCTTGTATCAGAGTACATAAAAGAAAAGTGTCAGCAAAAGCGGTGAGGAAGCCTTCAAAAGGGCGTCGGAAAATTCCATTCACGTAAACAAAGAATAACAGGGGGTCCGAACACCGATTCCTGAGGAATTCCTGCCGTAACTGGCAATTCTCTGCTTAGTTGGTGATTAACACGCACTACTTGTGATCGATCAGATCACCAAGCCATATAGCTGGCTTCACGCACTACTTGTGATCGATCAGATCACCAAGCCATATATCATTCCACGGAAATCACAACAATAAAGTTTCCTTAAGAGAGTCGCATGGTCTACTCTATCAAAAGCTATAGTCATATCGACAAGCAGACCAGATGACTTCAGCTCTAAATCAATGATCCCACTTATTTGTTCCAGAACTGTTAAAATATCTTGTTCCGTGTTCTTATGTGCGTGCGGAGCTGGAAAATTATTTTTATTCAGAAGATGTACCATCCTACTTTGCATGGCCTTTTCAAAAATTTTGGAAAAAATGGAAAAAAGATATTGGTCGGTAGTTGTCTAAGCTCGATTTACCATTTTTTTTAAATTGGGATAACAGCTTGCTTTAGGGCTAACGGAAAAATCCCTGTGTTGAGACTTAGATGAATTATTTTTAAGCGAATTGATAATACCATATAATTCACTTGGGAAGATCGGGAAAAAATAAAAGCTTCTCGTCGTATCGTAGTTTTCTGTCGCCAGAAGCATTTAGTATGTAAGTGTACATTACACTTAAAACAAACAAACATCGTATGCTTGTGGCATAGTTTGCAACGTCTTGCTTTGAGCTCCGGACCTTTGGCAACAACGTGCTCCCCAGAGATCTGGTTCTTTCTGTCAAAAACATAATCCGTGGAACCCTTCGGCAGTTCTTCTCAGTTTTCAAAACTCCCCCCTTAATCGATTTCCTCAAACAGTACCCGTTGCAAAACAATTTCGCTCTGACAGAAGGCACATTAAATAGTACGTTGTGAAGAAATTATAAAAATAAATCTCATGCCTGGTTGGGTACGGCACAACATTAAGTAGTCGTAAGACTATGTTGGCTCCTAGGCCAATTTGTTTATTGTGGATACCCGCTGCTCCAGTATATGGTATAAAATTGTAGAGGTACCCCTCCGATGAACATAAATACCACAGCTAATTGGCTTGCCTCGAATATACATTTTACACGATTGTCGTCCAAAATATGGCACCATTTGTTCATCTATTGACAATTTTGGGATAAACACGCTGTACTGCATAAACTTTCTGTTTAGTACGTAGATCGAAAAAAGGTGTAATTTTCGCGAATTTGTCGGTCATGTTCAAGTTGCTGTGGTCACTTAGATGAAAATTGCGTTTGCTTTAAATTTTGACCAAGATATTGCTTGTTTAACAATTAGTACTGCCAACGATGGATCGTTTTTCCAATAATCCTCAATTGATGGAACCGTGTGGTACCCTGAGACCAACAAAATTCCTATAAATCGTTTTACCTCGGCAACTGTGCACACGATCTGGACATTCGAATCATTCCCAGTTCTAATTGTTTCTGTATATATATGGTCAATGACTTCATTGTCAAAAAATTGCTCCAATAATTCAAATCGGCTTAAATGTTCCAACTTCGTGGCCAAATCTTTTACCATTTCTTCAAGAGGCGTATTATTTGGTGTCCTGTTGTATTTTATGCAACTTTTGAACCGTTTCCATACTGGATTTCAAAACTGCTCAAGGGGTTTGAATGTTACGCAAGCGTTAAATGAAGAAAGATCTGCGGATAGTCTAGCAGAAGATTGGCCAGTAGATGACAAACCTGTTTTTGAGCTAAATTCAATTTCAACATGACCAGTCACATCAGTATTTCGTCATCGTTAATTTGTTCTTCACCGGTAACTATATCAACCGTATCTGGGGGACAGCAGACCACTTTTGAAATTTCTACATCGCTTTCATGCTAGTAATTTCATTAAATAATAATAACCATAACTTATTCACCATTGATAAAACACAACTTATTGAGAATTTATTCGACATTCCTTGACACAACTTGTTCTAACCAAACCGAATGAATTACATCGACAGAATGAATAGAACCGTTGATAGAACACATTAGAATAGAACACATTAGAATTACGAGTACACGAAAAAAAAAATTAATTTTTCTTGTCGATTACTGGCGATTTATTGGTCGATTTTTCGACCACCAATATTTGCGTTCAATTTGGGGTTTCCCTTTTTATACGACTAATTTATTTATTTTGTTTTTCCTTTATTTCGACTTTCGTTGTTCAATACGAACGAATAATTACAACAATTTCAATTTTTTATGTGTTTTTTTCGAGCATTTTAAGTTACCTCATATTACTTTTTAATTGATAGGGTGACACGAAAGAAATGCAATTTTAAAATTTTTCTTATGGAGTTTTAATGACAAATAGTTAAACTTAGTTTTAGTAAAAAAAAATTCCAAAAGTTAGTTTTAGATATTCAAAAAAAATACAAAGTTGTTGGTCGAAAAATCAACCATCAGACGAAAATGGGTTCGAAAATGCTATTCCAACTTTAGAGATAGTTTTTGCGCAGCTTCTAAGATGACCATTTAGAATATGTAGAAAATAATCAAACGCAAGTGACGCACTCGATTGGCTATAAACATCGCGCCAATTCTCCCATAGAAGCAGTTCTTGCAGTTGGTAATAGTCAATGAGGACATTCTACAGAGAACGTAATCGAAACAGGTTGCGTGAGATTTAAAAATCCTGGTAGGTTCAGACACAAGAATATCAAGGTCAGTTAATTGTCGACATCAGTATTTTTTAATAAAAAATTTAAAGTCGCCCAGATTGTCAAATCAACCAAAAACATATTGAATTCCGCAATAAAATTTAGTCTGTAGATGAAGAAGGTACATACTAGTTTTGACCGTAACATAAAAGAAATGCCTCTACCATCAAAAGTGTTAAAGTCGAGCTTGATATGTTTACAATTCAAATTGTTCCTAGCGTAAATTTCCTCATCACCAGATCTGTAATTCTCATAACACCCGGCAAACAGATTATAATTCGCCAGACTGAAATCCGTGATTTCGTCCTCATAGACCCAGATGTCCGAAACGCCAATCAACATAGACTACATTCACGGAATCCAAATAAGCAAGCAGGCTATCTGAATTTCTTCTCATGCTTCTAATGTTTTGATATACAAAATCAAATCTCAATATTCAACAATCCAAACCGGTTGGGGTACTTCAACATTCTATTTGGGGACACTGCTTTACTTCAGCGACAAAAATACAATTTCCGGTTTTTTGGATTGATTTCGGATAGAGTTGGTAAAAGGCCTGTACAAACTATTTTCTTTTATCAGTTCGGGTATTGAAATAAAATCAAAAGTATAAGAATGGTGAATTTGATGGCAATGACAAAGGCGCAAATTTAAAAGCATTATTGGGTGAAGATGCATGTCAAACACAAGAAACTAGCACTTACATTACGAGTGACTCAACAAGCAATCTCACATCGTTGAAAAATCGTTAATCATTGAGAAAGCTTCAAAAGCAAGGAAATTGTGGGTTTCATATGAACTGAGCTGAGAGATGTTGAACTAAATCTGTGTAATTTTCGCTCAGTACTTCTCGTTTATCCATCCATTTTGCGGTTAAAATTGCTGCTCTCTAGTTGCATAAAGTTTCATCTTTTGTTAGTTTTGCAACAATGAATGTAGGATTTTCAACACGATTTTTTCGTAGGGTTCCAAGAAGATAAGTTTACCGATTCATCAGATCATTGAGTAATAGTATGGATGTGTAGAAATTTTCCGTTACTACTGTTCGCCCCCCGACAAGGCTCCGCAAGATTTAAGAAAATTTTAGTGGTATGAGGAATACCAGGTTTAGCCGTCATCCGCTTGTTACATTACTGATCTATCACAATAGATTGGTGTATGTATAACCATGTGGATCACAAAGTTTTTACAGTTTCACTAAATACTTATGAGACTTTCCTGGGTTGTGTTATCGGAATGTACCTCTATCACGGTATCATAGATTCATCCGCAACTAACTTTTCCATAATTTTGGGAACGAAATTATTTCTTTAAAATTCCTCTCTGCTCCAATACTTATGTGAGATGGATATTTTACAATTCCCATATAAATTACTATTTCCAGAAATTGTTTTATTTCTGAAATATTTGTATATACCCAGATTTTCAGGCAAGACTTTCTTAATTTGGAATTTTAAGTGGGTGATTCAGCTTATTCTAAGACAGCAAAATCTTCTGTATCTTCGTTTGAATCACTCGATGTTGAATCATTTGGAATATATTCGTGAGAGAAATTGCAAAAATGTTTACTTTGATTTTAATACTAAATTACTACGTATCGTATACTAACCCCCCGATTCTGACGATAAGACTACTAAGACTGTCTTAGCTAAGACTTTCTTGTTAAGACTTTATTTTTTAAGACTAAAGTCTTCATTGAAATTCTGAAGACAGTAGTCTTAAATCATATATTAGAAACTCTCCAAAGACTTTTGTAGAGCTGTCGAAACCAAATTTTTACCATATTGTTTCAAATTTATGAACGAAAAGCGACAGTTCAATCCGAAATTGTTAAAAAAAAACTCAAATTTATGTTATATATTTGCTGAGAGAGTACATAATATTGTATTTTGAATAATTTTTCCTGTTTTTATAGTCAAATACATATAATTATTGTTTTTGTTTAAATGTCAAAATTATGATTCCTAAGACCACCTATTTCGCTGATATTAACGAAGACAATTTTTTAAGACTACTGACAGATAAGACTAAGTGCAGAATACGAATTTAAAGTATCTAGTCTTCGTTAAGACAAAAGTTTTCGCTAAGACTGAAAATACGTCTGTGACTGTACGTTAGAATCGGGGGGAAAAGATTTGTATAATTTTGTAAATCCAGAGTTAACTTCATAGACATCCTTCCTTCAGTATGGTTAACAACGTCATCGAGAAAGCAACTTCTCTATAGCCGATATATGGACATATTGTTAAAAACCCTATACATCGTTTCTAAAATTCTTCTTATAAGAGAAACATTTATTTTACGGACCAGCTATTTACGTAAATTATTTTCAAGATCGATTATATAATTTTGAAACGGTGATCCAATGTCTTAAATCGCCGTCGTAAATTTACCAACCTTTAACATTATGCGATGTCATTACACCACAAAATATATAAATTAAAAGATTCGTTTTGTACACAGATGAGATTTATCAACAGGGTTTATGGTTTAACCCATAGAAATCTATGACATTGCATTATAAGTATTATCCGGGTTTAAGAGGAGTCATCCATTAATCTGGATAAAGAACAAATCATTTATGGTGATATAATAAATTATTTCTAGCACAAATTATAAATTGTTGCATTTTTAAAGTTTAGATACTCCTAGAGCATGTGCGAATGGCATGTATCGATATATTTTATGATATGAAGTTGAAGTGAAAGGGCTGGTTATTAGACATATATTTATTTTTCGGTCTTGTTTGTGGTTGCATTTCATTTAGAGAATCTTATTTATCTAACCTGTTGCTAAGAGCTTCAAGACATTTATCTTGTTTAGCTTACCAAATTCTTGCAGTATGCTTGAATGCTTCGCAGTATCTTTTAGAGTACGGTTGTATCTTCGGCAGTGCCGTTCGAAATAAATAGTTTTGGTATTGCCCCTTGCGAGAATAGCTCCTTCACATGGGATCCGTTCATAACTGCATATTTTAAAATTGCATTTCTCAAAACGGCATATTTAAAAACTGCATAAGGTACAAAATTGCATTTTTCAAAACTGCATATTTCAAAACGGCATAAGGGTTAAAAGAGCATTTTTCAAAACGACATTTTTCTAAACGACATATTTTAAAACGACATTTTTCAGAATGGCATTTTTTAAAACTGCATTTTTCAAAACGGCATAGGTACAAAATGACATTTTTCAAAACGGCATTTTCCAAAATTGCATTTTTTAAAACTGCACAAGACAGAATGAAATATTTTAATCGATTATGAATCTAGAAATATCTTTTCATTAATTTCTGGAATATGACCAACAGTGGCACTATTCTGGTAATTCCCTGGGAATAGGGAATTGGGGAAAGATTTTATATGTAATTTCTATTTTAGAATTTTTTTTCTGGCATACTAAGGTAAAAATCTAGTGGTAATTTGTTTGAAAACAAAATAAAATTGGGAATAATTTTCCCTGCCAATTTAGATATGGAAAAATTATTCCCAATTTATAAATATTTACATCAAACTTTTCTCCTTAGTAGGCCGGAAAAAAAATATTTGAACTGAAATTACATATAAAATCTTTCCCCAATTCCCTATTCCCAGGGAATTGCCAGAATAGTGCCACAGGTACGGTTTTTTATTACACTATGAAATTTGAGATGGATGAAATTTTTGAACATTTGTGAACGATTCTTGGATTAAATTCTAGGATAAAGTCAAATGAAAAGGAACTTGACTATTTCTTAGTCGAGTAAGATTTAATTTCACATGTTTAGGTTTAGTATAGGTATGTTATGAGAAAGGGCCTTCATGGAAATTAGAAATTATTTAAAGATTTAGTATGCATATAATATTCTCCTTCACCTAAATTTTTCTACCTATGTCGTTTCGAAAAATGAAATTTTGAAAAATGCCGTTTCGAAAAATGTCTTTAAAAAATGTCGTTTTAAGAAATGCCGTTTTGAAAAATGCCGTTTTGTACCTATGTCGTTTTGAAACATGCAATTTTGAAAAATGCCGTTTTAAAAAATTCCATTTTGTAAAATGTCTTTTTAAAAAATGCAGTTTAGAAAAATGCCGTTTTGAAAAATGCAGTTTTGAAAAATGCCGTTTTGTACCTATGTCCTTTCGTACCTTATGCAGTTTAGAAATGTGCAGTTTTGAAAAATGCAATTTTGTACCTTATGCTGTTTTGTACCTTATGCCGTTTTGAAATATGCAGTTTTGAAAAATGCAATTTTGTACCTTATGCCGTTTTGTACCTTATGTCGTTTTGAAATATGCAGTTTTGAGAAATGCCGTTTTAAAAAATGTCATTTTAAAATATGCAATTTCGACCTGGACCCCCTTCACATCCCCTGTAGTTTGCAGGATGCGGTTTTTTGCAATTAATACATCTTGCGACAATATAATATATTTTCTGACCAAGCATACTTGGGCGTGCTGTTTTTCTTGTGCATCTAACGCATCGGGTCTCTCTTTTGCAATATTTTTGCGTATGATTAAATGGTAAGTTGTATAATTAAAATTGAGCATAAGTAGAGCCCTATTTCGATTTTTTCTTTCTAAATGTTTTTTTTATTGTTAACTATGCGATCTGTTTTGGGGCTCAAGGCTCACCCTGTTTTACGCGGTTATGCTTTTTACGTCCTTACTTAACGGCTACCGGACAACTCAAGGACGTACGGCTATAGGACCGATTTAAGACCATCTGCACATTGCAAGCTCCACGCCAGCCTATGGCTGCTCCACTGGCATGGAAGATAATTCAGCCCATGGATTTTTGCTCACCGACAGGGGGTCATAAATGTGTTACATTTCACCATTCGAACCCGGTTCCTCCCGATCCAAATGCCAAAGCTTTAACCAGTGTGCCATTTGGTCGGTTTTCTTAATGTTGTTTGCAGCATTTTCTATTTGATGACCATTATGCTTGAGATCCACAATAATTTTGTCTTTTGCGCAGGTTAGATGAAAACCTCTAGCCATAACTTTGATTGGACGATCATTCTTGTCCTCATAAGTAAATTAATGATGCCCATCGTAAACAAGCTTTGAGGCTAAAGCTCTAGGCTTCAGAGTCTCCCACATTCGCACTGGAAGTAAAACATGTATTTATAAAATTCAACTGTAAATTGAAGCGAAACGATGCATATCGTAGCCCAACTTAAACGTAGATCATTTCGGGATCTCCAATTATTTCGAAAAATGATCACAAGTTTTAGGGTCTACGACAATAAAATTTTTGTTATCTTAAAAATAAGTTAAGAAAATATGCCAAAAAACGATGCATAATTTTGGTAACAAAATTGAATGGAATTTTATGAAGGTACGGCCATATATTAAATAACTTATATATAGGACGTTCGTGTTCTTTTTTTCTCTTAGCTTATCGCATTTACCGTAATTAGATTTTTTGTCACGATGTCGCTTTGTCGTTTTTTTCGAACTTTTTTCGAAAAATTGCTACTTTTTTGTTTAGACAACTAAAGCCTCGTTCTCATTAGTCAAGCTACTTGATTTCAAGTACTTGAATTCAAGTAACTTGAATCTACTTGACTGATATGAACGTGGTATTTTACTTGAATTCAAATTAATTGTACTTTACTTCAAGTATCAAGTAAAGTAGAGACCCTTTCAACTTTTGGATTCAAGTTGAGCCGTCTAAGATGAGCTTCATTATACAATTTAGTCGTGTGGAAAGTACTTTATAAAAAAAAGTGAGGTATTTACAAAAATGAAGTGGAGTTGTGCAGAAATTGTAAATTTTTTTGAAATTTACCAATCCTTTGAAGTTTTGTGAAATATTTATTAACTTTATATCACGACCGAAATGCCGGAGATGAGAATTTTAAAAACATTTATTAACTAAAATGAACGTAAAAAGGCTCGTTCCGGCATCCTGAGAATAGTTATGCGATCCCACCCCGGATGTAATATCTGACATTGATTGTTCAGCTTTCTCAGTAGTTTCTCGCCATGCTCCAGGACTTATATGCCCTATCTGTTATGGTCTTCTTCATCTAGGGATCTTGTTGGTAAATATGCAGTTTCAGTTATGCTTCTAGTCTCTGGTAATAGTGAAAGTGGTCTTTCAAATACTCTAAAATCTAAACCACGTTGGCTATCTCTGGATTCTCCGTTTACGTTTATTTTTAATTAATAACGCATTTGCAATTTTTAATAATTCATTCGGAATTTCAGTTTTTGTTATTTAAATTTCAGCATGCACCAACTCATTCGATGACATTTTAAGCAACTACTTGACTAAATTAACTTGAATATATAAGAACGCAAACTTGAATTCAAGTTACTTGAATTCAAGTACTTGAAATCAAGTTACTTGACTAATGAGAACGAGGCTTAAGCTAAACAGTTGAAACAGTTAAATTTAGTTTTACTTTTTCACCAGCTGTGTTGATTTTCGAGTTTTTTTTTCGAACTTGTACTAAAACAGCGAACTTCACCCTTATCTTATAGAAAAAAAAAATTTGGAACACGATTTTACAAGGCAATGTCCTATATTGATACTATTTAATATTTGGTACGACCATTAAAACATCACAATGACGAAAAAATATTGAGAAAATTATGTATTGTAAGCTCGGTATTTCCACTGGAAGTGAAACTTGTTTCAAATTCAAATGACCAATTTAAGAATTTGAGACCAATTTAAACGAAGATCGTTTCAGGACCCCCAATTATTTCGAAAATGATCAAAAGTTTTCGTATCTAAATCATCCAGTCGGCTACCGTAACGAATGTATAATCGACTCTCTCTCTCTCTCTGGCACCACATCCCATTAAGGGATTTGGCCGCCTCAAATGAGGTTTCATAATCATATTTTCATTTCGGATAATGAGTGATTAATTCATTGATCCTAAACCAGCCGTGATTTTTTTTCCTTGTCACCACCGGGAATCGAACCCGGGACCTCCGGTTGCTGCAGCAAGCATGCTGACCACTTTGCCACCGAGGCGGTATAATCGACTGTATATAGTGAAAAAATCGATATTCCAACGACGTTAATTAGTGGAGGTGATTTCTCTTTTGGTTTAGCTCCGGGTTAATTTGGAACTTGTAATGTTTCTTGATGTTTAATTGTTTTCTAGAAACCTCATTTGAAGTTGATGGTATAGTTTCTGCCATTTATGGCGAGTGTTAAGATTTTATTTCTTGTCTGGTCTTTTATTCCGGTAGGTTAAGTAATCGTTAAATTCTTCTTTCAACTTAGTTGTGAATAACTTTAGTATTCAATTGTTCACGGAGAAAAGCGTTTTCCTTCTCGTACTAAAAGATATGTTCAGTTGAAGATACCGGGGATCTTGATAGTTTGGACCTTGGTTGAAACGGATTAAGCAATGATTGTCCCACCCAAGAGTCCTTTGGCCAAGCCTCCAAGGAGTGATTGTTTGCTAGCATCTCTGCAGCTGTACCACCTGTGGCGCTATTCTGGTTTTCCCTGGGAATAGGGAATTGGGAAAAATCTTTTCATAGTATTTTTGTCTACATTGTATTTTTCTGGCCTACTGAAGAAATAAGTTTGGTGGAAATATTTTCAAAACAAAGTTAAATGGGAAAATTGTTTTCCCTATAAAAATTTTGTGTAACAAAAGTTTCCCAATTAACTTTGTTTTAAAAATTTTTACTCCAAACTTATTTCCTCAGTAGGCCACAAATATACAATTTGAACAAAAATGCTATGAAAATATTTTTCCCAATTCCCTATTCCCAGGGAAAGCCAGAATAGTGCCACTGGAGTATTACATTTCATATTTGTTGTACTCATTACTTGTTTCAGTTAAGTTATATGTCTGGCGTTTGGTTCCAGTTAGTACTTTATACTGGCGAAGCAGTTTTCACTCGTTTACCGATCTTGAAACCGTTTAATTATGTTGTATTTTTCTGGCCTACTGAAAGAATAATTTTAATTTTAATATTTTGTGAAACGAAGTTAAATCGGGAAATATTTTTCCCTATAAAATTTTTACAAAACATACAAACACATTTTTTCCTAATTAATTTTTTTTATTCACTTTTCACATAAGGCCATAGAAGTTTCTTGTTGTAATGTTGCTAATAATTAACTTCCCATCCTCCTTGTTCGATCCTCCAAAATTGCTTTAACTATAATTCCTGAAATTAAAATAAGAAAGCAACAAATATGCGTTAATGCACATAAAGCATTGTACATTTAATTTGTTTTTACCATCCATCGTTTCAGTACTTTTATGGTTTAATCCTCAAGTTTAGTGGTCATTTGTTGCGACGCCACCAAGTAAAATTAAGCGAAAAATGGAGGATAAAAATAAATATAATCATGTTTTGTTTTATTTTGAAATGATTACCATTTTTGTTCATAACGTAACTGGAAACTACTCGAACTGACATTTTTAAGATTTTCATTCTAATTTTATGTGTACTGTTGTAAATTCACTTTTATACTAATTTTTGTTTGAGATTTTAAATAACTTTTGGAGAACAAAATGCAAAGTCGGATAGACAACAACTATAAGTGGATCTGACGGCAACAACATTAAACTTGTTGGGTATATTTTTATATGTTAATTTTTATTGCCGTGCTAAAATTTCATGGAAAAAACCCTCAATGAGCTTATTTCTAAAGCACTAGATGTCGCATTCCCAGCTGTAACAGTCATCAATAGAATAAATGATTGGATTGGTTACAATGTCGCTACAAAAAATGTTTTTCAAAATGCAAAATAAATTTTGAAAAATATTTGAACATTTTCTACATTTTTTACAAAAACAAAATTTTACATTTTTAATATATTTGCATAGAAATTGATATTTCTGTAAATCCAATTCAGTTCCACACACCACCCAATATTCATATGTTTGACTATTCGGCTAATATTTTTCGACATATTCATAACATGATACTTGATTGAATTTTGCTAAACCAGTTTAACTAATCTATAGCCTTGACAGATAGACATTTCATGGTAGTTTACTAATTTTGATGGAAATCTTCATCGCCACAAAAGTTTTATTTATTCGGTATTTGTTGTGCTTTATATCCTCTAACTGCACCAAAGCTGTAGAAAGTGTCAACTAAGCTTAAGCTCGTTGTTATTATCACCCCAATTACCATAGTCGCGTCACGTCATATTTTGCGACTATAGTCACGTCGCTTACGTTTCCTATTCTTATAGTATCAACTTACGCCTATTGTCGTTTTATAGGATTATTGTCATGTCGTTTTCTCACGTGACTGGAGGCTCGCGAAACACAATAATCATTTTATTTTATTTCGATTTTTTGTAATACATTTTCGAATATGTTACTGCTTTATTAGAGAGATAAGATAAATTTATCATTTTAAATTAGCAATCGAAGGGTTTGATGTACATTTAGATGGCCCAAACCACCCATTCTCAATTTTTAATTACGATAGAAAATTACAAATTATGTACATCATGGATAATTTTGCCTTCATCATAAATTATTGTATGGTTTCTGGAAATTAATTTAATAATTAAATGTAATTGCAATAAACTATTGAATTACAATAAACTATTCGTAAATAATATATTTTGATTTTTGACATCGAATGGCTTGTCAAATTTGGGAAAATTATTAGTGCTGCCCGATTTTTCTATTGTAGTATGCGTGTGGTTTAAAACGACTGTGAGAATGGCAAATTTCAAGTGAAGTGATACGACTATAGTCATTTCACATGAAGTGATGCGACTTCACATCAATAATTGATGGTAATTGGGGTGTATAAATACGCCTATTATGGTTTTATGGTTCTCATCTCACTGACAACTGACCCGAGCATTTAAAAGTCGTGTGACTATTAATTTGGTACATATTATGTTTCTCGCCATGGTATTTAAATTTAAAGCGGTAGAAGAATATTGCGCATGTTATGTGACGTCACCTGACGACAATAAACATGTGATATCGTTTTTTTTTTATTATTTTTAAATAATTTGGTAATAAATGTATTTTTTAATGAAATTTTTAATTATTTTCTGATTTTCTGTTAAAAGCAAACATTTTTTTGTAACAAATGAAATAAAATCAAGATTTAATTGTAATTTGTAATTTAAAGAACATATCTATTTAAATAAATAAATTTTTAAGACCACGAATATTTTTTTTTGTAAAATTGTAAATCGAGAAACATATCTATAAAATATCGTTAACAATAATTTGTGACCTGAATTTCTTTATATATATATGTATTTATATGCAGATATTTAGACATAACAATTATTTCATAATAGATACAGAAAGGTACATAATATTTTGTTAGTAAATATAATTATGTATTAACAATTTCATAGATATATACTCATAATTATTCTATCCGTTTTTGCCGTACGTTGGCTTCAAAAATATACCTCGACGGAATATTTTCTAAAATATTTCGACCATAAAATGAAACATAAAGTTTAACTTTCAACCATAAAAAAGTGTTTGGTTAAACTATAATTATCAAAATTAAAAAAGTTGTTTAAAAAAATTACGTTTATTGCAGATTTATTTAAACAATTAATCGAAAAATCGACAAATTCAATGTAAATTTCTTTTTTCTTGTCGTCAGATGACGTAATGCGCACAAAATGACGAAAACGAAACATGGGAATATTCTACTTCTAGTCAAATTTAAATACCAAAAGTCAAATTTAATTTTAATTTAATGTATTATGAAAATTTTCATTAATTTTCATGTTGACAATACCATTATTATTACATTTTTTGACATTACTGAAATTTTGTTTTGAGTTTGGTCGTAAAGCAATTTCAAAGCTTTATATGAAATATAAATTACATAATATGTATATTTATTTGTGTCACTATAATTATTCATTAATAAATACTAATATGTTGTTGTGTTGCTGTATAAAATTATTATTAAATGTTCGTAAAAATATAGGATTTTATTTAAAATTTATAGGCAAACAAAAATTCTATCAAAAACAATGATATAAGCAACGTTGATTTGTTCTTCCATATTTGGGAATCCCCGGGCTAAATCTGGATTGTCCTCCATAATTTCCGCCAATTGTGTGAATTGTTGGTTATTGGTTATTTTTAATTTTGGTCTAAAAATATTATAAAATTAATTATTTCATAATAGTTTTGTAATAAGCAAATTTTTATTGTTACGAGTATATATAAAATATAAATTGATTAAAATAAAAATGGAAAGACTTACAAATTTACTATGAAGTCACTTGCAAATTTTATGTGAGCAATTTTGACATTACTCTAACTCACCGCGCTCTCACGGTGAGAATCATAATACTAAAATTTGAATTCGGCGACCTGAAGTTATACTGAGTGACTTAAATGTGTCAACCATAATAGGCATAATCCAGTATGTATATGTAATTGAAATAAATCAAATACATAAAAGTAATTATGATCACGAAGAATAAAATTAAAAAAGTGGGTCCCCTAAATCTAAATAATGAATGTTGTTGATCTCCGAAATCTAACCTAAGTAATAATAAATGTTGAAATGAATTTATCCTAATGCTAAATGTGTGTAAAATATTTTTGGTTATTCCATCTTCTGGTGTGTAAAGTTGTCTATGTGAGAAACATGGATTTTTCAGATTCAATCCACATATGGCCAACGTTTCGCCTTGCGACTTACTTATGGTCATAGCTATAGCCAAACGAACAGGAAATTATAAGCGCTTTAACTGAATTGGTGCGTCGGAAAGTATCATTGGAATGCGTGACAGCAATGCATTCACTCCTCTGAATTTAATATTGTCGCTTTTATAAGGTTTCTCATAATTCATTTGATCACCAATCGCGTGCCATTACACAGTTTGGGTGGATTTAAATTGCTAAGCAAAATGATTGATGAACCAATTTTCAAGTGCAGATTATGTTGTGATAATCCAGGCAAATCGAGTGAATTTAAGAATTCAAAGGATCAATAATCATTTACAACCGATTTGAATGCCAACAATTCGCCGGGGGAGGTTTGTTGTCACTGAGCCATGTCTGGTTGATGTATTGATCGATTAAATTAGGGAATACATTTTTGATTAATTCATTTTTCGAAACAATGAAATTATCTGACAGTTTAACTAATTGTGTATCTTCATATGCAAACGAAGTTTATCATCACCAATATCCCGAAATTGTTTGGGAATATATCGGCTGATGCAGGGCGAAAACTCTATAATTGTAATACAAATATTGAAGCGTTCTATTTAACGCCTCAAGAGAATGTTTATGAGCTATTGTGCATTCATCTCAGATAATAACATTGTGCTTCAATTGCAAACTTTTTTTTGGTGACAAGCTGGGCACCCGGGGGGTAAACCTAATTCGAGTATGCTGAACTCAATGGTGCTAGTCCCATTTCAAAGTTATTCCCCATTTTTGAGATTTCGCTTTCGACACGTTTTGCCTCTGAGTCAAAAATTTCTCAAAAAATACACTCATATTCACGTTGATAGCTCCTGAACCATTAAGATTTTCGTTATGCTTTCTTCAGAAAAGTTGTTACGCAAGCCAAGATAAACATCTTTGCTGAACATATCAAGACCGAAAAACGACATCTACATTCACAATTTTGTGTTAATTGCTTTTCATTTCGACGAAAAACACGTTTTTTATCATTTGTTGTCCATTTATTGAATTTAAATCGATCGATTAAGCATCGCATCAACAAATATAGATACAATAGAAACTATTTAAAAGAAAATTAAATCGATTAAGTTGATTTTATGGTGATTTTTCTCAATTTTTACCTAGACAATTAACATTTTTCTTAACTTTTTCAATTTTAATTTACTGATTCGTTCGTGTCATCTTCGGGATCTTCTTCGCCTTGCAAATTCCAACAAATGTCACCCAAGAGTGCATCTAGCTGTTTGCCGCTGTACCAATGTTCGAGCCTTGCCGTCACTTGGTGCTCATCGGATTCGCCTGGTGATTGTTCGGCGACTTTTTCCACATGACAATGTAAAAAATTTATTTTCAGTGACATTCTAACGTTTATATTATGAAAAGCAGTCAGCATATTTTCAATATATCTGCGCCAATCATCTTTTACACATTTCCATATGCCACAAGCTCTCGTCCACTGAGAGCATTTTCAAATGCATCATCGTTCATCAAACGACGAATATCTGGTTCATTAAGTATTCCTGTAATAAAAAACAAGAAGCGAGATGAAATTTTATTTGATCAAAACTTAGATTCGAGTAGATTCAAACACCAACCTTCTTTTATTTTTATTCCACTTAACCGTGGAAAAATGCGACGCAACTCGACGAACGCATTTCCTTCTGGATTCAGCGCTTTTATAAAATTTTTAACTACTCCAAGCTTGATATGAAGTGGTGGTAGCAATATTTTTTTAATTGGCACAAGTGGAGCCTCAACGGTGTTGTCGTATCGCAATCTAATGTTCTCACGTAAAGCCCAGTTCCGTTCGTTGTATTGGTCGCCTTTCAAACGTGTATTCCATAAACACATGTTTTTAGTGTAACTCAACTGCATGCCACTTAAAAGAGCTATCACTTTTAAATCTGCACAAACTTGTTCATTGTATTTAAACAAATCAAAGATTTTGTTCATTGATGCATAGGTTTCCTTTTTGTTTGTGCTGAGTGCAATTGGAATGGAATTCTTTGAGTTGGTAAAGTGAAGGAGACCTGCCTTCAAGCTGCTTTTAGAGGAATCGATAAACAAACGCCAATCTTCGGGATTATATGCATTGTGCATTTAGGATACCAATCCTAGGATATCAGTGCAAAAAGTCAGTAAATTATTCTCAATTGATTACATATATCCGAACATTTAGAGCCAAAATGTTCACTTGTTTTAAATCCTTTGAGGAAAGAATATCTTGCCACTGCGATAGTATCAGGCGTCGTACCATAAAATCCAAACGAATTTACGAAAATTCAATGTGATTGCATGGCGCAGTGACATTTGATGGTTGATATATTGATGCAGATGTTTCTCCGGTTTCACCTGATTCAAATGTTGTTGGTTAGTATTCCTCAGTTGGGTTTGATTTTTCCGGAACAAGAATTTCATGAGAATGCGGCAGCGGTAGTTGAGCATTTGTCGTTGCAGTGTATGTCAAAGAACCAATTTTGTTTCTGTTTGCACCGGGAATATAATTCATGCACCCATAACATTGAACTGCATCATGTCCTTGTGAATCGATCCATATAATCGGGACACCGAATGACATTGCGGCTCCAGTGTTTTACCATCTATGCAGATGGAAAATGCATGTTGTACAAAAAAAGACGGCGTCCAATTTACACCACTGATAACTATTTGTGAAAAGTATAGTCGATATAAGTCAGCGGTTTTATCACTTATTTTGCGGCGATTGCTCATAATTGTAAATTTTCCACACGCATAACAAAAGCACTTGAGTTTAAAACACCTATCCATATTATTTATTTCACTAGATTTCACAAGACGATTTCCACTTTATTTTTTGTGTTCTTTTGTCACTTTATATATTTAGATGAAAAACTTTTTATTTTTAATTTTATATTACAGTTTTTAGTTCTTACTTATTGTGCCAATTTTTTGGCTTTTTTATAAATATCGAGTTCGAGAATAATCTCTTCTTCGGTTTATTTTTTACTACTGTTACATAATTTATTTTGAAGCTTATATACTTATATACTGTAGCTAGGCGCTGCTGTTTGGTACCTCCTTAGTTTTTAAGTAATGGATAATAGTTCGTAAATTTTATTGGGTTTTTGTGTTGATTTTGTCTCCAATTAAATTGTTGGTGTTTTTGTTTTTGAATATTTTCAGGTTGTGAATTTTGGCCGTAATTTGAGTAATGACTTATGAGAAATTTGTACACTTACAAATTGTCTCATGACTTGTGAGTCAACTTGTACCCAAAATGTATACCCTTTGCATTGGTCTTCTAACCTGTCTAATTTCAGTCCTTTTTTGATCCTGTACAAAATGGTTCCATTTTATTGAATTTAGTGTACCTAGGATTTTCAGTTTTTATGTGTGTTGTGTGAAACTTGATTTAAGTACTTTTTTAAATTTGGTTATGTCATTGATGTGTTTTTTGTATCTTATCTGAAATGAGCGTCCTGTTTGATCTAAATATGCCGACTTCCAGTTGTATTTAGCCTTACCTGTGTACCCATGTTTCTCTAGACGGCAAGGTATGGAGCCGGAGTTTTCTATGAGATGCTTTTGCCAAAACTGACAATACCCTGCCGTTTTGAGGAACATGCGAGAAGGCTGGGTATACAGACAAATGACTTTATAGAAGCTGCATACACGAAGAGGAAAAAGAGACTATTGAAAACTTCCTATGCTCGTGTCCGGTACTATCATACAGAAGGCATAGGTATTTGGGCGTGTACAGTATAGCCAGCCGTTCAGATCTCGCTGACTGTGGAGTGCGAGATATTTTGCGGTACGTACGTAGCTCCGAATGGTTTTGAACAGAGGTAAAGGGGAAATAGGTTCCTGTGGTGTCACAACGGGGCACTCCTGGACTAAGTGTGCGGAAGCAGCCACTCCAACCTAACCTTGGCCTAAGTTAACCACACATATGTGGTGGATGTGCTTTTTCGGTCTTGATCTGTTCAGCAAAGTTGTTGGTCTTGACTTGCGCAACAACTTTGCTGAAGAAAGCATAACGAAAATCTTAATAGTTCAGGAGCTATGAACGCGAAAATGAGGGTATGTTTTGATTCAGAGCCAAAACATGTCGAAAGCGATATCCCAAAAATGGGGAGTAACTTTGAAATGTAACTAGCACCATTGAATTCAGCATACTCGAATTAGGTTTACCCCCCGGGAGCTTGTCACATTTTTCAACTTGCACATTGAGGCATTTTTTGAGTAAATTACCCATAATAGGGCCGTATTCTTGAAATTGGTGGAAATTTCCCCAATCAGAGACAGCATATTCAGCACTCAAGCTGGCTTTGAACATTTATAATAAAGACAATCCCGTGTACAACGTCAAAAAACGATCCAAGGGCATATTCTTGAAATTGGTGGAAATTTACCCATTCGGAATACAATTTGCTTTGAAATTCTCTATATTCGAATTTTTCGCCGGCTACTTTAATCAATTTTTTAAAATTTCTTTTGTTTTTTTAAATTAAGAAACATAATTGTTTCCCCCTACTAATCGAAAAATTTCGACTGGGTAAATCGATTCGAATTTATTCGCTTAGTAGGGAGACAAATATTAATAAACTTGAAAACAAATTTGAAAAAATGATTAAAGTAGCCAGCGAAAATTTCGAATATACAGAATTTCAAAGCAAATTGTATTCCGATTGGGGAAATTTCCACCGATTTTTCAAGAATACGATCGTTGCACACTGGATTTTCATTATTATGAATGTCCAAAGGCAGCTTGGCTTTATGTTTCCGATATATAGTCCATCTGTGTATCTTCATTTGTTTCCCGAATTCTGTGTAGTACATCTTCGCTCATTTGATTTTTATATTTATCCCACACTTGCGATGATTATGCCCGAAAGATATTCCAAAGTTCCAAAGATTAATGTGTTCAAGCAATTGCAGTTCGCAGCACGCGTTGTGATATATATTCGAAGGACGTTGGTCCCTGAACATTTACCAATAACAAATGAAAAAAGAAGCACTCACGTTGATTTGGGTGAACAGTGCACAATCGGCTCAATCGTATGTATTTTAAATATGCAAGGAAATGACAGAACAGCTTCACCCCGCTTGCGCGGCTCCGATTTCTTTGATGGTTTATTTCATGTGAAATATTGTGTCACATCGGAATAAAGAAATATTCGTGAGAATTGACCGAAAACATCTGTTCGTTTGCATTATTCGAGGAATTCAGTCGGTATGGTTGTTGATGAATTGAATTGTCTTGACAGAGCATTGTCTTGTGCGTGACAGATGGGTTTCGTTCGTGTAATAACTCAGAATACGCAAAACAGATTCGTTGCTGCTGATGTATCTGCCCATCGGGCTGTTGGCAGCGTATTATTTCATCGTTTTCATTTGCATTTTGGAATCCAAATATTGCCATATTGCTACCTTTATGAACGTATTTGCAAATCTATTTCATTGACTTAACAGATGTGCAAAATTGTACATTGATGTGAGCTTTGTAGGTTTTGACATCAAGGGCGAATATACGTACTACCTAATATACCTACTGATTGTCAATGTCTATCTTATTGCGACTGTTTGACATTCGCATTGTAAATGAATGACCTAAATTGTCTGTGTCCCTACGACGATACAATGTATAACCGCCAATGTTCGTAATAGTGCCGTTAAACTGTTTTGGGAAACGGTTAGTACCTTTTCCATTGACAATACATGGCGCTGTCTTATTCAAATCACCGCAGGGACCATGTATCATGTTTGTGGTAACAATATCGAACAATCAGAATGATTTTTTTCATCAGTTGAACAATTCTTCATCAATATGCGTGGATGGAAGTATGAACGCATTACCGATTTCGTTGATATTTAAATTTCTATCTATATACGTTACCGACAATAGCATCTCTGAATGAATATACTTCTCCGAATGCACTTTCACTTGATTAAAGAGGAAATAATCGAATATTGTCAAATCATCAGCTGGTATGAATAAAAGCTCATAGTGCTGACAGTTTTGTTGGTTTCGATACCTTCAAAGTTGCGTTGTTTGATATAAATTTGCTATCCATCCTCTCCTTCGGGTGTGTGTTTGCAATCGTCTGAATTGTCTCTGCGCTGTATTATGATGTCTCGACGCTCAAACTGGACACCATATATAACAACAGAAACTTCATTTATAGTTGGTGCATTAAAGCGGCAGGTGTGTTCTCCAGCTGACACTTTGTTGGCTTTAATAATGATAGCTTTGAGTCTTATTGCTTAACGGCTTGACAATGTTTCGAACAATCGAAACAACTGATATTGTGACTTTTCAAAAATGTCTCCAACGATGAAACTATTTCCCTTTACTCGATATGTTCGATGTGATTGTAATGGCATCTTGTATCCACGCGTTTTTCTTCGTCACCCATGAAGCAAATTTGTAAAGGAATGTCAGGACCGCTTTTTGCTTTGCCGTTAAAAAACCAATTTGATCGTAAACTTGGCCTTGCATTTTGAATGTCGTTTTAAAATTTCGACCGTCGTTGTCCTGAACAATGCTGGTTTCACCAAAAGTCGTAATTTGGAGCACCAATTTACCAATAATATCCACTTAATGCACTTTATACAAATTTACAGAGAAATCATGATTGATTTACCCAAATTGCTTTCGAGTACAAATAGCTAACCATAGATGTCAGACATTTAGCCCAAGATACCAATTTACGTTGAATTGATATTTACCCCCAAGCTTCAAATTTCGGCCACGTATCTCACAACATCGTAACAATATTTAATAATCAGTGCTGACATGTTCTAACTATCACTTTTTTCGCTTCGATGCATTTTCGATGGAATAACGGTATTTTAGAAGTAATATTTTTACAAAAAAAATATTTTTACTTCTAAAATACCGTTATTCCATCGAAAATGCATCGAAGCGAAAAAAGTGATAGTTAGAACATGTCGGCACAGATAGATAAAGCACCTTTTTCAAACAGCGCCATTGTGTAATCGAAGTGAACTTTTTACGAAAATGCTACTTCAATTAACGAAAAGTGATAAAAATGTATAGCTTTGAAAATGTGTAAAGAGGGGTTGAATGTTTTTGGTTGGGCAGTTACAATTTTATTGTACCGCACATTTTCTCAATATTTTTCAGAATTACTGTATCGACCCGACCTTCTTATTACCTATGACACCTAAAAAACAGAATTACCGTTATTTTAATAACAATTTACAAAATGATAATATTAATTTACCTTTAATTTTTAATTTCAGAGTAATGCTTGCCGAAAATATCCACTACCAACAGATTTAAAAGAATCATTCACTATTGCATCAAAACAAGAAGTTCGTGTTGTCACATATCGGCCAGTTGGAAGCCCATTTCCAATGCAATCAATACGATCAATTAAACTGGACGGAGTGGAACAAGTTCAAATGCCTTTACACACAGAATTGATTGATGCTGAAACGGTTATAGAAGCGTGCACGAGACATGCTGGTACTAGGCGATATGCTCACATTTCCGATTGTACATACGAAAGTTTATTTAGAATTTTCAAAATTAAGATTGACAATAAATTAGTTTGGTGCTATATTCAAACGCAGTCATCAGCAAGCCAAATCGATTTCGATATATCAAACAACAACTATAAACTATATGAAACATATCCTCAACTTGATGTTATAAAAAATATTAAAAATAATTATGTGATTGTCAACTCAAAGAATAGTGGGATTCATGAAATACCAAGGATTTTAGCTGTACACCAAGCTAATGCTTCAGAACCTCCACCAGCAATCAGTTTTGTTCGAGTCAATTCAAAGCAAATATGTCAGACACCGTTAGTTGAAAAAGCGATAAATTGTGGCCGACCCCAAATTAGTTACGAACCATTTATGAGTGAGGTATCTCCTGGTCAATATCCTTGGTTAGTATTTGTGTACGCCGGTGTAAATGATACAGAACCAAAGTGTGAAGGAACGTTAATTGATCACGAAACTGTTATAACCGGGGCAAGTTGTGTAATGGACTCGGCTGGACAAAAGCTTAGTACTACCAAATTACGTATTTTGGCGAACATCACCGAAAAATCTAACTCAATGAAACATAATGATTTTCTTGCAATTCGTGATGTTATCGTTAGCGAGTTCTACAACAAGGAATATTATGAACACGATGTTGCGTTACTTAAGCTAGAAAAACCATTTACCAATTTTCTTAATGTATCGATGCCAATTTGTACGACTAATAATGCTGATTTATATAAAGAACAGACTGGAATCGTAAGTAGAGAAATTAATTCTTAGTTGGATTTTGGTAAAACAATGCATTTTGCAGGTAACAGGCTACGGATTAGATCGGTTATCAGAGCCTTTAACTAAATTGAGCCAGGCACGCGTACAAAGATTACGGCCAGATGCTTGCCGTAAACGTGACAGTTACTTTAGGATCTATCTAAATGAAAATACATATTGTGCAGACTATGCCAATGGTGAGTCAACAACGATATTTTAAGTCGACTTAATATTAAACGAGGAACGTTCTTTTCATTTATTTTAGATACGAAAATTTGCCCTGACATGCACGGTAGCGGAATGTTTGTCAAAGCAGGCGATATTTGGATACTAAGTGGTGTTGTCACGATTGGTGTTGGCACTGGGGACCGATGCTCATTATCAGCTGTTTCTCTGTATACTGATATTGCCTCACTTCATGGTTTTATTGAAGATAATAGATCTTAAAAGTTCTAACATTGTCGTTAAAATAATAAACCTCTTCGTTCTTCTAATACTATATAATGATATATTATATTATTTATAAAAAAATTTACAAAAGTTTCATAAAATTTAAAAAATTGTATAATAAATGTGTATAATATAAATAATATTATAAATCGTATAACTTTCTTATAATTAATTTTTATTAATATTATTCATTAAATTATTTTGATTAAAAGCAAATAACCTACAGTCTTATAAGATTACAGAAATGGTTATGGTATACTTCTGTTGTAAAATATATTGTAAGCATGTTTACTATTTATACAGGGATGGCCAAAACTCAACGCACAAAAAAGTTCAGTTCTGGAGAATAAGAAAACAAGGTAACGTGTATTTAGTTTAATCGGGTTATGTATAGTCCAACAGGAATATATGTACGAATCGTTTCGGCGCATCAATCTAAACGAAACCTAATATGTATCTAGTCTTGAAGGTCGGTTTTCATTTTGTCTTGGTATGTGCCGCTTGTCGAAATTTTAAAATTTCCATTAATATTCTTACTTTACGCCCGCCCGATGGTTTGGCAGTAAATCACATTTCCAAAATGTCAATTGCATGAAAAACCAAATTGTAAACACAAAGATTTTCCGTTGTTCATACAAAATGACATTCGGAGAAATAAAAACGAGAAGAGTGAAATCAAATCATTATGTTTGCCGCTAGGAGTGCTACATGCATTCAAGTTAACCCTTCCAACAAAAAAATGAGTGCGTGAAATACGTAACGAAAATGGTAGGCTTTCGTACACTTTTTAAAAAAATTGCAGCGCTGTCCCTCGACAGAATAAAGAACCATTAAAGAAAAACCTAATCATCCATTTTGGTTTTGTTAAAATGAATTAAAAAATTTTGTGTGGTTGTAATAAATTAAGATAAATAAATTAATAAATTACTAGAACTTTTTGTTAATAAATTAAATTAATAAATTACTAGAAATATTGTGTTCAGTTTTAAATATTTAAATTTTAAGTAAGTGCGTTATTTTATCTTCTAAAATGTCAAAACAAAAATTATATCGAAGGGTACTTCCAAACGATGTGAGGACATTGACAAAGACTTCTAATAATCTTAAAACAGTCATACAGATGAGTGAAGGAGAATATTCACATTTTGGATTAGAAAAATATACCTAACAACACCAAATTAGACAACGAATCGTTTAATATCGACAGTGGTGGAGATGGAGTACCATTAACCAAGAGCTACACAAATCAATTATGGCCAATTCTTGGCCGAATAGTATCACACGAAGAGATATTTCATGGCTACAAGAGGTCCTCTTGTGCTGATGAATTTTTTGAGGAATTCATAAAAGAACTAAAACAATTATTGGAAAATTGTTTTTATTATAACAATAAAAATATGTCATTAGGCCGTTTTACTGGGTAAGTTTAGTGCAACAGGATTTATCAATACATATCAAATTTATATTGTTTTCCAGGAATAAAATCACACTCTGGAAATTCCAGTTGCACAAAATATAAAATAACGGGGATATACTTAAAACACAAAGTTTGTTTTCCAGGCAGTATGGCCGATTTTAGAACAGATGACGAATTTCGCTATAAGACAGATAAAAACCATCACAATAAAATAAACATCAAATTAAACACCATATACCTATAGGATGAGTTTCACAGTTCCCAACCGGTTATATGCATTGTGTGTTGCTAGGCGTGAGCAGGCAAATATTAAATCGTTTTATAAAAACAAGGAATCATTCGTTTTCACTAACGAGACAGCAAATAGAGACCATCATTTCAAAACTGCCAGAGCTTCGAAAATGTATTCCATCGGAGTTTTAGAGGAAGCAAGGGACCCTAAGCGAAATCAAACATTGGAAAACTTCGGAATTTCGTTTGATTTTGTTCTACACTGGCCTTTAAAGATGTCCCCCAGTGTTTCATGCATTTGGTCTGTGCAGATAAGATATTGGGTCATACGCAAGATTGTTTTTATAACAATGAATGTTTGCCGTACGTTCATGCCTGCTTGAAACATTTTGAGACATTTTGTTTATTGTTTAGAAAAGAAATCATATATTCAATTCCCTTAGACGTATCACTTCATGCGACGTAACTATGGATCTTCCTGGGCTGGGATGTTCTAATATCACCATGTTTCGATAATTTATCGAAGTTTATTTCTCGTTTCTGTAGAATAAAATTAATCTCTATTTCAATTTTTATATCATTTACGAGCCTGCTAGATTTCAACATTGTGATGTTTCAACTGTGTTTCTATCACCAAATAATTTTTTTTCGATTATAGAACGAAAATAAGTGAAATAGATATTGTTCAAATATATTCTAGTAGGTTGTGATAGCAATAGAGAAGAAATAATTGATAATCGAAACAGAAGTCAAATTAGTTCTAGCTGAAAGAGACGTAGACTTCGATAAAATATCGAAAAATGGTGATGTTAGAACATTCCAGCCCTGGTTACTAGATTTTAAAATCAAAATTTACTAAATAATTTTGTTCAAAACCCTCAATGAAAGTTTCTTAAGCCTTAGTTGGCTGCATTAGTTTGGATTTTTTTTTAATTATTTGTCACGTCAAAATTTCAAGTGATAGAAATTGTCATTTGAAGTGATAGCAGTCGATAGGAAACATTTATAAAGCAACATACTAAGATTTAAAAAACAGCCAGAACGATTTTATTGAACAAATATTTTGTAAGTTTTGATTTAATTATCTAGTAACCAAGCAGATCAGTAGTCACATCACTTGAAGGGATGCGACTAGAGGAATAGTGGTGCATATGTCGTACAATATTCGAAATTTGTTCCATAGATGTAAAAAAGTACGGCCATCTAGATAATTATAGTGCATTTGCATTTGAAAACTACATTGCGCAATCAATGAAACTAATAAAAAGGTTCGCATCCTTTTGCTCCTCCGCAGCAAATCAGCCACAATTTAAACAAAATTTATCGACACTGTTCTTTAAGGCCAATGTTTACTGTTAGCTCTACTTTTCCATACAATTATTGTCTTATTTATAGCCGAATTTTTAAAATTAAGTCACATAATGAAAATAATGTAAAACGCCACAATATTTAGGAATATTTTGCACAAAAATCGAACAATTACAACAATCTATTTCGTTTCACATTTTTACAAACAAAATACTGAATTTGAAAACAAAACATTTTTCAGTTTATATTCCAATGCTACATGGTTAACGTAATTTGTTTAATTTTTTGTATTTGTGCACAGTGATAGTGACGAATTTGGAATTAATTCAGAGATTATAAAGAATTTTTAAAAATTGACAACAATATGAGGCCTGAAACTTAAATGCAGATCAATCATTATACGTGCAATACTTCAACAGCGAGCACAAAACTAAACAAAATAATCTTTCATACATACAATGAAAAAAAAATCATCAAATTTACTACAAAAAAATAATCTAAGAAATAAACGGAATCGAAAATTAAAAGCCATCGTCAGGTCCTTCTACATTAAAATGTAATAACAGTGCACAGACGAACGAATTTGGATTGAAACCAGTTAATTCAACCCAAATTAATCATCAGAACAATCCCAATAGACAATCCTCATGAGCAGCATCACACCAACATCAAATTTGTTTATCAACCATAATACAAATAAAGGGCTATAGATGGAATAAAAAAATAACAGGAATAACGTAAGAAACGAAGACAAAAAATTATTATTCCAATATGACTAGTGAAAATTATTTTTGATAAAATATACGAATAATTCCAAATTCCGCTCAAATGTGATTGCGAAAACAGATTTCATATAACACATTTAACTGGCTCACAATTAACCGGCCGTTAGTCATTTTACTGTGCAACCGGCCATTAGTAAAACAAATCACTAGATCTCGAACACTTTGGCGTTAAAATTGTATTTTAAACATATTAGAAGTTCTTGGTTTTATTTTATACGTATTAAAACATGCCAAAAGATACACAAATTGTCAAACGCGACCAAGCAACAGAACTTTATAGAGATTTGTAATTAAAGCATGCGCTTCGATCTAATATATCTAAATCACGCCTGTTACTCATTAGAACGAAATTTAAATCTAGTTCTCGGCAACAGTTTTAACGCGAGCTATACTAAAGCCCTTTTCCAATTACCGACTTATTTGTGGACATCGACTTATTCAAATAAGTCACCTCACGAGGAGACTTATTTGAATAAGTATGTCTACACAGAAATGTCTCCAAAAATGTGTCTTGACTAAATGTAATACATGCAGTTTTTTTTTAAATCTAGTAGCAACGACCAATATGTCAAGAAAATTTTTTCTTCCATATAATAGAAATTGCGTTTTGTTTCTTTGTTATTACGTCACAAATAAGTCGGTACAATGAATTGGAACAAACTGACTGACTTATTCAAGGCATTTCTTTGGCGTCAAATAAGTCAATAAGTCTGAAATAAGTCGGTAATTGCAAAAGGGCCTAAGATTATTGTAAAGGTTTCAAGACTACTGGACTAAACCATTCCTAGCAGGTTTGGGGTGGATTATAAATAACGTAAGACAATTTTAGACGGGAGTGAAATTTGAATAAGAAACAAGAAAAATTCCCCGGTTTCCAAGAAAATACAATTAAACACCAAGCTACTTCCTCGAACCATGCGTTGGTTGTATACAGTTTTTTTCTAATTAAAAATCTTGGCATGTTGAACTTTATGTCCACAAAACAAATGAGTTTTAATAAAAAAAACAGGCACATTCGATTGAACTGATTTAACTGAATAATCTGGATTAACTGAGGTAAACTGATGTGATATATTCAGCTAATTCAGATTATTCAGTTAAATCAGTTCAATCGAATGTGCCTAACAATACTGCAAATAACACGAGCAAATCGCATGGTGTAGAAGACCTCAAAGATTTTTTTTAAAACAGCCAGTAAAACAAAGCCAGTAAAATGGTTGTTGCATTTCCAAATAAAATAATTAAACCGTCTGAAACCTCACGATCCTCCATCTGATTAATCAAACTGGTTGTATAAATTAAAGTTATTTATTATTGGCATGGTTATGCTGTTTTGTGGAGAACTCCACGAGTAAATCTTAATCATCGTTTTTAATGAGCTGTAAGTATTTTAAGCAAACTTTATCTGGCAACCCTAAAATAACCTAAGTCTAAAGAAGGCGAGAAAGCCATAAAAGTGTTAAATATGACTCAGCCAAAATCGATCATTTACACTCAAAAAATGTGCCGCAAAACCTCTCAGCAATGCTGATCATCGTCCATTGATGTTGAATACTTTATTATTTTTATATAAAAAAAAGGCACGACTGGGTGTTTTAATGTGTCATAAGTTTTGTTTTCATGCGGCGTATAACGAATGATACAACATCCGTGTTTTCTTTTATTCATTCCGAAGATTTCGAAATTGACATAAATTGTTCTTTTATTCATTCTTTATATTCTATTCCTTCTGTTCTCTTTCCTTTTATTTTTATTGAACATTCCGAACGCATTCCGTTTGTGCTATACCAAAATTTAGAATAAATAGAATATTCAAATATTGTTTCAAACAACAAACTCATTTTCGTTTTTTTTTTTTTGTCGTGTGCGTTAAAATTGTGATTGCTTTAATTTTTAGTTTTTTTAATTAGAACTAATTATATAATTTTTTGATGGCTATCTTTTCATAAAAAAGCACTAACACACGTTTATTGTTTAACCTATCTGTCAAAATTCAAAAACCCTAAGGTACTATCGAAAAAGTATTCCATATATTCTTTTGTGTTCTTTTATTACATTACCCGCAGAATATTCTAAAGTCAAATGGCCGCTATTCTATTCCTTCTATTCTTTCTGCAGAATGAATAAAAGAAACCACGGCATGCCTGGGTTCATATCACAAAAGAGCTCAATTGTTGGGTAAGGATGAATTATGGCCCCGCGTACAGAACCAAAAACCAAAAGGAGTTCAAATCTTTCGTTCAGTCAATATTATTTCAGATGCTGTGATAAGTTTAAGAAATTATGATGATTAGGCAAAAATAGTATTTTAGTGAATTTTATTAAATAGTCGTTGTGTAACCGCTATTTTACTACTGTAATACTTTAATTTTGTTTATATTTCCTTTTTCCAGTGTCATGTAAAAGCATTTCGTGTATGTGTACATTTTCAAATATGAAACATATATACAGAGTGGGCCATAAATCACTGAACATTGTATTTTTGTATAGTTTAAGTAAAAGCTGAGAAAAATTTTGTCAGCTGGAAGAGTTAATAGTAATAGTTATTCCAATGAAAACAAGCTTTTTTTAGCCCATACTATCTCTTTTGGGGCTGAAACACTTCCCGCTCTTTCGCAGTTTATTTTTCCGTCTTACTTTACGCATCATCTGCCAAATGACGTACGGCTATAGGGCCGTTTTAACGGCCCATGATTTTTGCATGCCGATAGGGAAGGACCAACCCCGGGATTCGAGGTACCTCTCGATCCAAACGAGTTCGTGATACGAAAAAAGTCGTTCGTGATACGGTAAAGCGTCCTTTGAAAAATAATATTTTTGAGTTAAGAGATTCATACCCGTCAGTGCTCGTGCTGTGTGAAACAAACGCGGATACAAGGGGGGGGGGGGGGGGGTAGAGGGGGTGTAATTGGCTCACAGATATGAGTCCACTCACTGGAGAAACCCTGTCGAATGTCTTACTAAAGCCTGCGCACCTTCTTTGTTCCCTGCTCCGTGACATTCAATGTACTTGAATTAAACTCAAAGTTCCACAATTACTAACCTCACTAGTAATTACTAACCTCACTAGTAATTGTGGAACTTTGAGGAAATCATGTTGAATGGCAGAAATCAAAGGTTTAACTTTACAATGAAAGCACAGTAAATTTGCAATTTGCGTAGAATCACAAAGGGACAATAAAAGAGTCTCTCCAGATGGACGAAAAAATTCATGCCATATTCATTTTTTAAGTTTCTAATTTTTCTAACCACAGAATCATAATCAATCTGAATGGAAGGCAATTTTAGTTTGTATTTCAATACGAACGAATGAATGTTTTTCAAGATCTTCCAACGTCAAAACGTCAATCAAGGTAAACATTTTTATCATGGTGGGTGAAGTTGACGAACGAGCAACGTTTGAAAATTATTGAAAATTACTACCGCAATTCTGAGTCACTGGTTCCAACTTTAAGAGCGCTTACTCCAATTTTCGGTCGTGATAATCAACCCACCAGACAAGCTGATCATGCTATAGTGGATTAATTTGAGTAAAAATATTCAAAGCATAATTTGATACTGGAACATCCAATAGTTACCGGTCGAAATGCCGAAAGTATTGCAGCTGTAACTGATTCAGTTCAAAATGGGCCAAAACAGTCAATTCTACGCCGTTCACTTATCCTAAAGGTCTTCGTTTACATGCTTATAGGTCAAATTAACTCAAGAACTGAAACCTCTTGATCATTATTGCTGCCGAATTTTCACCGATTGGGCTCTGCTAAAGTTTGAAAGAAACCCGAATTTCATCGAAAAACCATCTCAACGATGAAGTTCATTTTTGGCTTAATGGATTTATCAATAAGCAAAATATGCGTTATTGGTAAGCAACAAACTCACAAATGCAAGAGATTCTATTGCAACCACAAAAAGTGACCGTGTGGTGTGGATTTCATACCAGAGGTGGGATTGGACCATATTTTTCCAATAATTTTATTGGAACACTATTTTTGGCCAGAACGGGATGGACTTGACATCAGTGGGGTATGGTTGCAATAAGATGGTGCCATATGCCACACAGCTGGTCAAGCAATTGGTCTATTAAGGGAAAGTTCGGTAACCAAGTAAAATCGTGAGAAATGGGTGGATTTATCTTTATGGGGTTACGTTACATCGTTGGTTTATGTTAACAACGTTAGAGGAGCTTAGAGATAATATCGAACGCGAAATTGCTAACGCGGTGGTGGTCATATATGAACGAGATCGATCCGAATCGTTGTTGGAGAAAGCCGAACTTATAACTATTGTACTTTAAGGTTTGTAGACATTTTTAATGTTCATTTCTAAGGTAGTGTGCGCAGGGAAAAAGAAGATCAAGCTGCGCCTTCCTAAATTTTGAATGTTACTAATTTGTTTCCTCACCAGCCACAACTAACGTTCCTCTAAGTTCTTCCTCTCTACGTTCTCTCTTACGCTTTTTTTCAACAAAAAACTAATCCTGATTGACCATGATCGAAAGACAAAATCAACAGCCTTGATTTAAGCCAACTTGATTAGTAGGACGAATGTAGTAGCAAAGAATAAAATTATTTTTCCTGTTATTGGAGATTCTGATACATGTCAGCGTATCAGATTAATGTTTCGATGTTGGGAATGGAAAGAGTTGAACTATCAAAGTCCACATGCACCGCAATGAGAAAACCCCTTATTTCATAGTTGGTAGACACCATTGACATTGATTCAGAGTTTGAAACAATCAGTTGAGTGACGAGAAGTTTATTGTAGATGGTGTCTGCTACAAGTCGATTATTGTGTTTTATATGTGTCGCATGTGTTTGGGATTTCTGATTTCATTGTGGTGAAGTATTTTTCGTTTCCAAAGTTAGTTAGCGGAATTAACTTAGAATTATCGGCGATATTGTCCTCAACAAGGGCCCAAGAAAGAAGAAATATCGTCAAAGTTGAAATATATCAAGTTAAATTCCTTCTCCAAATTTAAAATACGACTACAGTTTATATTAAAAACGTCAACGCTTTGAGTGATGCATTTACAGAAAGATTATTTAATTCAAAATTTAAAAAAAAAACACGGAATCCAGCCATAAAACTGCAAATCGTTCGTAATTCATCGCAGTTCAACTAGTCGTCAATATAAAAATATCACATAAACTATATATGGCGCAAGTAAATAAAAAATGACGCATTAAAAACAATAATTAACACCCGGTAAATTCGTTCGATTTTGGTAATTTCCATTCCATTAAGTATCCAATAGAAGTGGAAGTCCAGTGGAAAAGGAACTTCTGTTTATTTCATTAAGTTGAACTGAGCTCAAAAAAATTTACCTTGTTAGTAATTTGTCATGGAAAACCACACCTTTACGCTTACATGTTGTCGGATTACATATATTCCTGTTATACACGCCAGCTCCAAGAGAATTTGTAGGACTAAAATACTTTGGTATTTTCGATTAGATAAAATCTCGTTCGAAAATGACTTTGATAAAGTAGTTTAATTTTTGGCACACCCTGTTAAATATTTTATTGCAAATGTTCTGTTCAATTCCTTAATTTATCTGGCCAATCGTTTCGATGAGTGTGTATGATGATTTAATTCAATAATCTTTGATAATATTAAGTCTTCCTTACGAGTAACTTATATAGAGAGAAAAAATTGTATGAATTTGTTTTTTTTTTTTTTTTTTTTTGGAAAATCTATATCTTACACATCTCGATCAAATTACAGCAACAATTTACGTAATTAATTTATGATATTTCACCGGCTTATGACTTTTTTCGATTACGTAAAAACTGTTTGGTTTACCATTACCGGCAAAATGATTATGAATGTTACGTGGTTTTGGGGCATAATACGTTGGTGACTTTTTCTTTAAAATTTTATCGTTCTCCTTGGCCAGTTTACTGATTGACTTCTTGTCCAACGTATCATTGTCCCACGATGATTTTGCTGACCACGTTGGAATATTCTTAATGTCATAGAATTCGCTGTCATCCGCCATTCGCATATTTGAACTGTATCCTTGTGTGCTACCATATATTTTTTTTAAAATTGGTATATTCCAATGATAGATTTTACTAGGTTTACCATTTGATTTAAAACCAACAGGAATCTGAAATTATATCGCATAAAATATTTAGATAAAGCTGGATTACTAGTCGATTTTAATATATACTTACATGTTTGCTGTAATCGTGTATCGAATTTTTATCGCCAACTGGTTTCGAGAACGAGTAGTAATTTGGATTTGGTGGAAGTTTGATAACAAACATATGTGAGTCATCTGGTCGGGAATGGTGTCGTGACTCCACCGCTAAACGTTTTCGATTTTGTGGTGTGGTCAATTTAGATAGTCCTAATGTGTCCAACATCTCAGCATTATTGATTGCATTGCCACCTCTTGTCAACTGTCGACTTAACTTTTTTATCTCGTTATGTACCGAATGCAAAGGTGAGTCATGCCGAACGTCTGGTATTTGTACGGAATTTTCATCGCGATGTGGAATTATACGAGATATTTTGCTATTCCGTAATTTCCTCTTAGAATCTGTGGTTATTGGTACGGTATCGGCTGATATCATTACTATTACCGCATTTAATGCCATTATACTAAAAATAAAATAAGAAACAACAAATAATTAAATAATATTCAGGTTTATTAAAAAAAACTATGGTTAGCAAATGGTTCCTTATTAAAACAAAGAACTGATCTTCAAAACATAATTTTACTGAATCTTGCTGAATTTTCAAACCAGGGTGGGTTTCGTCGGTATGTATATAATACAAATGCTAAATGAACCGTAAACATTTGAGCAATATTTATGTACATATGTGAAAATAGCCCAAATTCCATCCCCGAAAAATGCGAAGGCAACACTAATTATTGCTGTCATGACAGCTAAAACTATCATGATACAAACATTTTTCTGGGCTGAGAATAAAAAATATTGCATTTTCAAGAAAATATAACATCAGAATATTTTCGGAGTTGGGACTAATTAATGATATTAATTAGTAACCCTGATTAACAACCCTGATTATTTTTTTTAGAAATTTTAAGTGATATATTTTATAGTATCGGGTTTTGTCTGGTGAAGGAGAATTATTTATACGTTTTATCAGAACTTTTTATTGTTTTTATTAAACTCATAACATTTTTATTTATTATTTAGCTGTTATTCCGAAATATTTATACCCGAATTTAGATTTATTGCTATAATTTAATTATAATTAAATGTCGCAATAGTATAATACATAAACTTGTATAGTATTGCCATAAGCAACTTTTTGATTTTCTGGGATATAAATTTGGGCTATCTTCACAAAGGTACTTACTGTATGGGGACATGTAGGCATTAAACAAATTTGTTCTTTATTTTTTGATAAATATATGCAGTGTGCTTGATCCCTCTGTGAAGCTAGCCCGAATTTTCAGCACAAAAGTTTAATTTTTTACTTATGGCAATATTACTTCTGTCACGACACAAAATATAAACAAATTATAACTGTAAAGCAAATTTGTGTTACACGCAAATTATAACTATTAATTAATTGTGTATTAAATAGCTATTGAATTAATCGTGACTTCTAAATTTTAATAAAAATAATAAAAGCAAAATTTATTACTGTTGAAACACCAAAGTAAAAAAAAAACTTAATACGTTAAGTTTTCAAAAAAATTCTAAAAATGTTTTCAGTGGAATTATGTGAACAACAAAAGTTTTGACAAGAAACCGACATAATTTTAGAAAAATTCTATCTGGGATTATCTGGATATAGTCGTTTAAATCTCGTCTCACAGGCGATCCGTAGTCAAAACTTCAACGAATTTTGCGGTATATGCCAAGTGCTCGTGAATCGCCTGAGATGAACTTCAAATGACTATATCCCGTTAATTCCAGATAGATTTTTTGAACAAATTTCACAGTTTCTAGTCAAAACTTTAAACGACTATATCCATAAACAACAAATTAAAATTTCGGGCTGAAAGTTCTTGCTAGATTCATAGTAGTCAATCACGTTTCGTCGTTTTCAGGTTAGGTTTGAGCTGTCTAGGTTTCCTAACAATTGAAAGGATAATTTAATAATATACGTAAAAGTTATATTTACAATTTCGAGCTGAAGGCTCTCTAAGTGTCATAACAGATTATCAAGACACATTTTACTGTCGCGACAGTAATATTTTTTTGGGCTGAGATATAAAACTTTCTCGAGAGTTATAGTTTAGTATTGCTAACGGGCTTTTTGCACTGAATATCGGGCTAGCCTCATATAAATCAAGAGTTTAGGTCTGAATAGGTTACCAAGCAATAGTAGTAAATCTTAAAAATACATAAAAGTAATTTTTAAATTTCGGGCTGAATATTATAAATGTCATGACATTGTGTTATGATACTGTTCACTGTCGCGATAGTGATATTTTTTCGGGTATCGAGGCTAGTTTCATATACATGTGTTTGATGATGATTATTCTGTTTAAATTTCCGACTAACTAAACCGATGATTAGTTCTTACTAGTCCGTCGACCATAGATGGCACAAAACGAGGCTCATCTGAGAAATGATTATATAATTTTGACAAATTTTCTATGACAACCAAAAAATAATCATTGACTTGTGTCTCGAAATTCCAAATATGTATGATTAAAATAACAATAAACAATCACAATTACGACACACCAAAATGCTTTAAATTAAAAAGGTTTTAAGTTGATTTGTCGCAGGATGTAGTTCATAATGCTTACATAATAAGCCCCGTGATGTTTATTTAAAAATTAAATAACGAAAAATAAAATTAGTTCTAATTTTTAGCAAAATACGTTAAAATTTATCAATCTTCGCAATTTCTTTCTTCTAGATCACAAATTGCGCTGTTTCATGAAACTTGAACTGAATCGGATCTGATCATCCGTCACGAAATACAGCTGTGGAAGGGCAGGTTAACCTAGGAAATGTGGGCTTACTATATTTGATAGTTATTTCGATTGGTTCAGTTCATTATCAACCGAAAACAAAGGGGATGACCTTTTGCTACTCCAAGCTCTCCATTCAATAATAATGCTTACACTGTTGTTAATGTAAGTATCTCGTAGGAGTAAATTCAGCCAGTACACTTTATTTTATTTTAAGAAAATAGTTTATCATAAATTACAAAGGATTGTTACTTTTTAACTGAAGTACAGCGAACAACTGTAAAAAAACAACAGATATTGAAAATAAAAGGAAGAGAGTAAAATGAAAATAATAACGTCGCTTCTGCCATACTGTTAAAGTTAGCCGAAAGTTTCCAGCCGAAAGATAATGCAGATAGTGTCTTGAATACAGGAAAAATCACACATGAACTCGAATTTGGGAGAATTTAGGATCAAGTTATATCATTCGGGTGAAGGAGAAATTATTTCAGTTTATAGGAATTTAAAAATCGATAGGAGCGAGAGTATAAAGAGAGTTTAAAAATAGTCAAGACACTATCTGCATTATCTTTCGGCTGGCAACTTTCGGCTAACTTTAACAAGGTGCTTCTGCCCACCAAACAAATTCAATCAGCATGCGACCTCAAACCCACATCATCCTTCCCAATGTTATTAATTCGAATTACTTTCTCCGATCAGTTATTTCGTTGTTTAGCTTTACTTTTTGAAACTTCCGTTATCTAAGTACAACTCTTCAAGGAGTCCTCATCGACTGGCGAATCACAATCATATGAAAGCATTACCTTTCAAATCGTGTGCTATTTCTGAATGTGTAGCACCATACACGTACGACGTACTCCATCCATATCACTTGACTTGACTTTGTCCAACAGTGATTTCAAAAGGTTCAAAATAATCAACGCCGCATTTGATAAACGGTCTGGCGATTGGTTCCAATCAACACAATTTGAGTGTTTAATAGTTGGAACCTCTTTTTGTCTTCTTCGTTACCATCGAATAATTGATGCATTTTACTGAAATCTGTTATTCTATGGCATTAACACTATGGTTTTGTGTTATTGTGAATTGGTCTTAACTTCTGTGCACATCTATAGTGTATCACGTAAACTTCGGAAAATTGTGAATCGAGATCAATAAGCATACCGTACGCGTGTATGTGACCGGTGGAGATGTAGAGGAGTATTTTTTGTTGTGTGTTTCCCGTTTTCGTGTGTGCGATTGATACGTGGTGTGAAGGAGTAGGCGAGTGACGCGCACGAAAACAAAACAAAAAGCACACCTCAACAAAAATATTCTTCTAGATTGTTGGGTCCGAGAAACATTTTTGGTAGTCTAGTCTAGTTTGGATTTTTGTAAAGAACAGCCGAGTTCGTATTTTAATAGTTGGGGCTGAATTAATATAAAATGGAGTCAAATTTTTGTCTTGGCTAGAATAAAAGTTGTAGTTTTTCCGAGTTTAATTCGGTTATAATAAATAAAAGTTTAGAAAACGTGTTATTGGACTTTTGAGTTTAGTTTGATATATGTACAGTAAAACTTCTATAAGTCGAATCACCATTTGCCATAACAATTTGTTCGAGTAAGAGAAAATTCGAGAAATAGAAAATCCAAATAAAACATGTCAATTTTATTCCAATCCCACTTTTATTCAAAATTAATATAATACTATCAAAATAATAAACACTTGTATTCAAAATAATTATAATATGTACTATCAAAATAATAAATAAGATAAACTGAATTCTAAATGCCAAACACAGATTTCAATAAAATAGAATATTCATATGTACATACAAATATACATATACATTATGTAATTACATAATTGTAGAATGTAGATGCCATAGGTAATTTTATGTACGTAGAATTACTATACATATGCATTGTAACTAAGATTCTGTTTGTGAAGATTAACAAAAATCAGTTATTTTAGTTTGTTTATTACAGGATGATCGGCTATCGAGAAATTTCTCTATTTTCTGAATGCAGTAGTTCATCGAATCAAGTGTAGCTGCTTGCATCTCAACAGCAGTGCGTATCACTTCAAATGATTTTCGTATTTGTTGACTCGTTGGTTTTTCATACTGAATTTCTTCAACTTCTTGGTCCGACATATCATCATTAACCTGTGACATCAGTTCTTCTACAATCGCCTGATCGTCGAGATATGATGTGACATTAACATTTTCGTCCATGTTTAAATATTCTTCGGGTGATATGTTTGTAGATTGAAAACCCGATTTTTCCACCCACTCATCCCAAACCACTCGATACTCGTCATAGTCTGATTCCTCTTTCTCAACTCGAGCTCTAATTTCAGCCAAATGTACTAAATCTTCGTCATCCCATTCTTCATTTTCCGTAAATCCAGCCTTACGAAAACAATTTTTGATAGTAGTCGGTGATACATCCACCATCCAAGCCGATGATATTACTCTAACAGCATCAAGTAAACTTATGCAAATTGGTTGACCGTCTTCTATTCTATCGAGTGATTTACTCAAAATTTTTGTTCTATAATGGGTTTTGAGGTTTTGGATTATTCCCATATCCATTGGTTGCAGCTCTGACGTGGTATTTGCTGGAAAATCCTCTAACTTTATAAATTTTAATTTGGATTGAACCACTTTAGGGTGTGACGGACAATTATCGGCAAATAGGAGCACATTCCGTTTCTGGCGACCAAAATGGACATCATGTTTTGTCAACCAGTCCTCCCATATGGAACTTGTCATCCATGCTTTTTGATTATTATAATAATCTACGCCGAGCGACTTGATGCCACGAAAACATCTCGGATTTTTGCTCTTGCCTATTATCAAGAGTTTTAATTTTTCGGTGCCAGACATATTTGAACCCACTAAACACGTAATCCGGTTTTTACTATGTTTAACACCATGACATTTGTCGCCTTTAAACGCGTAGGACTTATAGGGTAAACACTGGAAAAATAAACCAGTCACACAGTTAAAATCACAGTTAAAATTGTCATTTTTGTTATAATTTTTTATTAAGCGTGGCAGTACAATATTTTTCCACTCTTCACAAATATTCGAGTTTACAGAAGCACTCTCTCCGCTTACGACGTTGAACACAATATTATGACGTGCCTTAAATTTATCAAACCACCCAGTCCTTGCGCTGAAGTTCGAAATGTTAATTTTTTGGCGAATTCAAGAGCCTTTTTTCTGATTAACGGTCCACTTATGGGTAAATTTTGATCTCTCACTTGATGTATCCAAGTTAAAACGGCATTATCTACTTGATGGAATTTGCAAACTTTAATTCTTTTTCTTGTTTTCGTTAAGCTAAATGCACTAACACTTGTAATTTTTTCCCTGTTTTTCAATATGGTTGAAACGGTACTTCTCGGTATACCAAATTTAATTGCTACATCTTTTTTCAACATAGCATTATCTACACAACGAATCACTTCTATTTTTTGTTTTATTGTTAAAGATTTAAGTCTTCGACGTTCCATTTTTGCTCTCGAAAAGCCGTCTCAATAAATTATAATTTAATGTGATTTAATTTTAATTAAATTATCAATACAAATCGCACGTCGTTAACAATTTAATAAGCCGTAAATTTGAAATAAGGAAGTAAAACCGCATTCGAACCAGTATTCTACCTTGTCTTTCAGTGCGTGAAGGATCTACATACATATGTACCGTACATTATGCATATGCGTAAATGCGTGTAAGGGAAATAGCAAAATAATTCTCTATTAAGTTTTTCCAATTGGGAATTGGATTTTAACACATAATGTTAATGTAAGAATGGGCAACAGTATTCGAAGCGAAGAGAGCAAACAAAAAATATCAACCAAAAATAAAAAACCAAAACAAAAGTAATAAAAAATAAAAAAATTCGAGTAAGAGAAATAGAAAGTTCAATTTCTTTTAAATTTTTTGTTCGAGTACTAGAAAAATTCGAAATAGGGAAATTCGAATTACGGAGAAAAAATTACACAGAAAATATGCTAAAAATGCTCCTGCCATAAATACACGTTCGATTTAAGGAATAATTCGACTAATAGAAGTTCGATTTATAGAAGTTTTACTGTAGTATAAAAAAACACATTAAAGGGTTGTAAAATATCTGTATTCCATTTGTGACAAAAAGAAGTAAACTACGTTTTGCTTGAGTGATAATAAATATTTATGAAAAGCAAAATGGCCGGGTGCCACATTTATTAGCGGGTACTGAGTTTAACATCGAGTGCAATTTTTTTTTTCAACGGGCGTAGCATTTATTAACGGGCATCGAATGTAACAACGGGTGCCATTTTTTTCAACGGGGCCAACATTTTTTTTATATTACTGAGGCTATTCGAAAATTTTACGGTTAAAGGCGGGAAGACAACCAACATTTATTTTGGTGAACGGCGGCAAGACGCCCAACACATATACTTTTAAAGGTGGCCAACAACGTGGCCAACATCGTGGCCATCCAATATTTACAGTTAACGGCGGGAAGACGTCCAACATTCATTTTGGTTAACGGCGTGAAGACGCCCAACAATTGCGGACCGACGGGCAAGCACCCGGCAACATTACAAGGTGACCTATAACAGAAGGTCAAAAGGGACAACTTTTTTATTAATTTTAATTATTTCCAGTTTTCTATTTTTTTTTTTTAGTTAAAGTAAATGCAATTTAAATTCCTATTTTTCCAATTTTCAATTTTTTTTATTATTTTTAAAATTTCCAATTTTGTTTATTTTTTTAATATATTTGTAATCAAGTGCCGAATAATAGTTGCTTGGCGCGCATCATCTCATGTGCATCAAACATTGGTTTCGTTACACAATTTATTCAAGGTCAGCGATCATTTTTTTTTTGTTAAATTTATTTTTTTTTGCTTCCTTTTTCTCCTTTTATTGTTGGCGAAAATTATTTAAATAAAAAAAAAATTGCACTGAGGAATCGCAGTGCAATTTTTTTTTTATTTAAATAATTTTCGCCAACAATAAAAGGAGAAAAAGGGAGCAAAAAAAAATAAATTTAACAAAAAAAAAATGGTATTCGATTTTATTTATTTTTTTTATCATCGGAATCGATTTATGGTTCAGTTATTATTCTGGTTATTTTACCAATTCTTGTTTTTTGTAATAAGATGAATTACTAAATTTGAAGAGGAAATCTTATTTCGTGTCGGTTCCATAGTTATAGGCTGTCGCTTTTCACACCCGGTTAATATTATATTTATTTAAATGTTCCTCAAGTTTCGATCGACAGATTCTGGTGCAGATTCAATTTAGTTTCAGTTTATTTATTTTTTTTCTGTTACAATGTGTAGACCAGGAACATGCAAGCTTCAACTTCCCCTCGACTCAAAACCCGGAGATCTATTCGTCAAAATCACCGTGAGAGAGACCTCTGCATGCTTAGATAAAATCTGCTGGTTGGCTTACTGCCAACACGTAACACCTTAAGGCGAATAATTCTGTCTGTATCGGGTAAATACAGAAAATGTTCCAAACTTCTACATTTTGGAATCTGCCGGTCGATAATAGTTGTAATTCATAAGAATAAGTATTAACTCTGGTTTCTTTTAAAATTATTGATAAGAAAACAGCATCCAGGCTGAAGATGTTACAATTCCACAGTATGGAAAAGAAGGTTCGGTCAACCATCATCAAAATCTTGACTAAAATTTTCTTCAAGTCCTGAAGTTCACCAACTCTTTGAGTAACGAAAACTGTGAATCGTTTGGCGCAAGACCTGATCTAACAAAGAGCATTTTCCGAATAGGAAAATGCCAAAAAAATGTCACGTTTACTTTAAGGTTCGGCAATTTTTAAAAATACGTGACCAACCTTGCACCTACAAGTGCAGCATGTAGTTGGCTGAGTGGCGCGATTTTAATAGCGCTTTCCCATATCTTTTCCGATAGGTTTTCCCTACCAATTAGAACATTTGACAGTTCCAGAGGATCTAAACACAAAATAGTCGCAAATGGTTAAATTACGAATTTTGAATTAAAAATCCATTTGCAGATCACGCTTGTGGAACCAAAAAATACTACTGTATCTTAAAATATAAATCCGTGTCTGTTCATAAAAATCGCTGGGCTGGTTTATCTTCTTTTTGATTTTTCATTTGTACAATTTTACCACATCGTTTGTCGTCTAGGGACAATCGAAGTTGTGTTACAGCTTTTGTTCCGCTCGATTCTAACTTCTACTGTTTCTTACTAACTCGTGTAAAATGCCGTCTCTGTAATTCGAAATTATAATTTGCATTATGTAAATAAAATATGGCAGTGTAAACTAGAGTTTATTTTCTTATACAAACTGTCAAGAATATTTTATGTAAGATCCTGCCTATTTTAACATTTCTGTTGGCTACCTAACTCCGCAGGGGTTTGCAGAACCATTCCAGAATCCATTGAAATTATTTTCCGGTTAACGTCTCATTGGAATTAATGGTTTGTCATTGTTAAACGAAATGTTTGTTGGGTGAATATTTGAAATATTTCAAAGTCTTATCAAATTCTATAAACTGTGTTAGTAACGTAAATCCCTTCATTACCTTGATCGTGGTTTCCATTTAATCATCACCCTGACTGTTTCCTAACCATCTTCTTTGCACCAATGTATCATCACCATCAAAGGTCATCCAACCCGAACTTGTTGGTGTCGTCCAATAATGCCAATGTTTCAATCGTCATCTTGGGGCCTTTCACGTGAACTATTTTGTGCAATGCTATATTCACATGGTATAATTTAGAGATAATTTGTATCGGTTAATACCCCTCATTCAACTAACGAACAACTGTTTTAGTGAAGTGTACAGAGTACACGTATTGACTTTTTGAATGCATCTTTGGCTTTATGCTTGACAGGTTCCATCTAATTTGGTAAAGTATCTCGAGTTTATATGATTCTTTTGCCTCTACCTCTATCCTACTCAAAAATTACATAATGTTTACCTTTAGTGGATCTTTATCGAGACGAGTTTCTGGAATTTTTAACATCTGAAACTTTCATCTATGTAGTAGAGTTAAATTCAGATCAAATATCGTAGCTCTGCCATGTTGGTAGGTTCCGTTTCGTTATAGTGGTTTTAAAAAATTTTTTAACTTTTAAATACAGGTCGGTTGTAATTTAAATTATTGAATCAATTCAAAAATCTTTAATAGTACTTGTTGGAGCATACGCCGCAAGCTCCAAGCCTATCGGTAATGATACCTATCGGTGGACACTCTAACTTACGAAAACCTGATCTATCGTCGCCAATCTGTCAACAACTTGTTGTTGTGTACTTATTTGTCAAACATAACATTCCCGGGCTGAAAAGTTTCTCTTACTCAACCCACCATTCGAGCAACAACAACAACATCCCACAGATAAAACAACAATTAAACTCAATAAAGCGTATTATCCAAATCGCTTCACATTTTTTCATATTTGGACAATAGCTCTAACATTTTGAGTCCTTCGACCCGTAATATCTGCCAGAATCAAAAATTTGAATCAGCTGAAAAAGTGAATTGAACGGAGTGATAGATTCTTTGTGACCGAAGAATTGGTTCAGGCGCAAATCGACCACGTATATGGAATCAAGTTATCAGAAGTTGTACGAAGCGCAAGTCGTGGGTAGACCAAAGATATGTACGGTTCTAAGGAAATCGAGAGAAATACGAATTGGACAGGATAACTTTACTCATCCACAACAATAAGCAGCTGATCAATTCTAGAAAACTGCAATATCTCAAGTCGAACATAAAGAGGCGCTGCGCTAATACTAAAGTCTGTAAGATATCACACATCATCGACGCCAATTAGGAGAAAAGAAACGTATTCTTAAAATTCGTTATATACGATCACTGTCTGTTCATCGAAATACCAACCATCATCGTTCGTTGCTTGACAAACTATATGGATCTACAAACCCGTTGAGAATGAGTATTAAGATCTTATCGAATTCCTAAACGCCCCATGTCAGTTGTTGGCGATGACCTCCATGACTCGAACCAACTCTAATTCATTACAACCACACAAAAAAGTTCCGTAACTTTCGTGTTCATCGTACACTCAACCACATCCCAAACACAATCAGCTCGTTCACTCGAGTTTACTTCGGACTCTCACATATCCGAGTGTCAAGTTTGCACCACAAATGCCAGAAAACATCACGTGTCGTTCGCGTTTGCTCTACATAGTAAAACGTTATGCTTCAACTGTTTACGCACAGGGTACTTCAGCTTGCAGATCCTTTACGTGTCGGGTATATGTCATAAAAAATTCCCCCGAATCCACCGAATCATTACAAGTGTTTTTGGTAATACCAATCGCTATCGTACCGAGAACACTGTAATTAGTGTCGGGTTATCAAGAAAACCAACCGCTGTTCCGAACAATATGGAACCAATACCAATGTGACACCACAGATTACTTTGAAAAAATTGTAAATACTTTACTTCGAGAACAAACACAAAATAAATTAAAATATGGGCGGTATTATGAATCGACACATTATGGCAATTAAGTCGGAAGATACACAGTCTTCCCGACAACAACTCATTACCATTGGATACGAGAAAATGCAATCCTCCGATTATATCACGAGGAACGTCGAGTTGTTTTATATAACATCGATTGTTTTCTATTTAATATCGCCTGCAATTCATGTTCCTGCGGAGTTGTTGGTACTTTTCATCCCGTGATACAAAGTTGCTCCACAATCAATAGCCCAAAAGTGCCTCACATATCAAAACGGTTTATAATTGTTAGAAGCTATATGCTAATTGAGAAGAAAAAGCTACCGAAATCTTCAAACAAACCCAAAGCAATTTTATATAGTAGAACGAGTTTGGCAAGCTTTCTGTCAAAATTACTACCAATTGGCATTACTATCAAGCCAAAGGCCGCACCACTGAAAACAATAACATTGCCACGTTCAGGGCTTTGGGCTAGCGTAGTCTCTGTATGCCTCTCCGGTGGAAGTCATTCGCAGCCAATTAGTGTTCGCAAATTTTTGAGTACCCTCAACCTAATAATTTGAACTAGATTGACATCAATCACAAGCTCGCCGATCTCACTTGCGGTTGATGTAGAACCAATGCTATTGCACAAACATTCGTAGTTGTAGAAATTTCCACACCATATACTATTTGTAAGATTTACGCCAGAATTTACATGCGAAGGCCAAAATCAATCGTCGCACCTGATGCACATGCCGTAACTCACTTTGCTGACGATATATCTCAATGACAATCTTTTTGTGTTCCTCATCAAGTAACTAGGAGAAGGCAACTGATGAGATCTTCCCACCGTGCTACCCACGGCCCAGTCTCCCGCCACCAAGATCCAGGTGAGATGCCAGAGCGCATTAAAGCATTAAAAACTTTTAGGGCGTCACAGATAAATCAACAATAAAATCCGCTTCAACGGTACTGATAAATTTCGATTATCTCAGTACTAATCTTCCAGGTTCATTTTAAACATTTTATTGCATATCCATTATACAAGCAAAGCCTCGATACTAAAATTTGCAATACAAGATTTATATAGAACCGACAGATGTTAGGACGTGGAGCACCCAGAGATGAAGCCCCTAGGGTATAATTAATATAAATATTTCTTTGGTACTGTACCATTTCAGATACATTACAAATGTTCAAACGTTTTATTACGATGAGATAATTTTTTCATTTCAAAAGCATTAAGCGGTATAACGAATGGTTTATAATTCTAATTCATAAAATCCAGCACGGATAGGAAATTCCTAAGTTGTCGCGATGCTGCACAACAAGAGCTGCATTGTATTTTGTCGCCGTGTAAAATATACAAATGATGAGATTATAGTGATGCGATCACAATCCACCGGTATAACCGTATAATTTTTCCGCAAAGCGAATCTTTTTTTTTCTATTGTTTGTAGACAATTAACTGTGCACCGTACAGAATACCATAAAATATATAAAATTGTTAATAATAATTTTTTATTTGTCGATCCTATAGAGATTATTTAATTTATTACTCGTATATAGGCGTTTATGGAGTTTGTCGGCGTCCTATAGTTGGGGAAACGATATAAATTTTTGGCGGCACCATTATCTGTGGTATAATGACTTTTAAATAATTAACATTATTTTGTTCATTTCCGCTCCTGGATTGGAAGATTCAAAACTCTAACAATGTTGGTATGGAAACGATTTATATCGCTATTTGAAACAAAATAACAATCTGATCAATTGTTTTGTCACACTTCAGTTATATAAAGGAACTAGTACATTTGTGCTGCGCAATTAAATTGACTGCAGTGCCAGTCATTTTACTTTTGATATGGATAAAAATCTTCGGTTCTTGTCTTAGTTCAAAAACGATACAAATCAGTGTGGGTAATTACAAAATATCGACCTAATATCTAAAAAAAATGAAGTAAGCCTTTGATTTCACTGAAAGATCGGTCAAAATATCAATGCAATAAAAAAATTATGACTTACAGAAAAGTATGATAAATATTATGACAAAAAAAAAATTCCTTATGAAAAGAGTAATGCAGCTTACCTGCGGATTCGATTGTGGCAAAATTCTGTAGTTTTGGGTTGAAGTTAGTCATTGCTCAAAATACTAGTCTATTTGGTACGTGATTTTGCTTGTCAAATTTTTCATTTCTAATTTTCGCTTGGACGGTGATAAACACGCCATATAAATATTTCACAGTCACCATACCCATACTAGAGTAACTTGAATCCGGTAACTTCTTTGTTTTTTTCCCATTGGGCTACAAAACCGGTTTTGTCGTAGATCCTTTTTTAAACTAAAATTTTTGTAGATTCAAACCAACACAAACAAAAACGAAATAAAAAAAACCTCAAGGACATTTTTTTTGTATTTTTTTTAGTTTGATTTTGTTTTTGAGCCTTGTGCATCCAGCGCATCACGAAACAAAAATTTTAATTGTAGTAAAAATTCGGATACGAATAGTAACAAAATAAAATAAAATATAATGAAATGATTTTTAGTTAAATGAGTAATAAAATGATTAATAAAATGATTTTTTTTGTTAGCATTTTACACCAACACATAGAAAATTATAAAACCGGATTCAAATAAAATGTGTGTACCGGATTCAAGTTACCCTAGTTATAGTATGGGTATGCCTAGTACGATTCTAATTACGCTTTTTTTGTAAAGGGATTGGCGTACATATTTTATTAGTTTGATGTTTCAATTTTCGGAGTGAAGAATTTAGTCTTTGTGTAACATTTTGTGTAACAAAATTTAAGTAATTTAAATAGTTTGAGAAATGTCTTAACATATTCGTAGAACGGTGACCATTATTTACGTGCACAACTAAAAAAATAAAATTCATAGAATTAGAATCCATCTAAACTAACACCACAAGCATTCAAAAATTATTCCGTTTTAAAAATGATGAATGCCTATGATTTGTCCAAGCTGGAAGATATCTATGAAGCTGAATTGGCCGATCAACTCGAGCAAGTAATTTAAGATTATGTTATTGCCACTGGAACTAATTCATTTTCATCGGGTTTTTATTTTCTAAGATCGAATGACGAGGAACAAATAAAGCCATAGCAGTTACAGTGTATTCTTAAAGTACGTGAAAATAAATGAAAAATTTATAACTGAACCGCAGCAATATGAAAAATTGGTGAAACGAATGCTAAGTAAACTACAAACAATTGATGGAGAGAGAAAGTTAGAAGTGATTATGGCTGGGTGATTATTACAAGTAATTTTACTATAAAATACCCTGAATTCTTTATTTAATTTACTATATATAAATACGTAACCTTAAACCGAAGTTAATCAAATTTGCAGCAGAAGAATTGGAACTGCTTAATTTTCGAAAACTACTCCACCCCAATCACAATTATCTTGCGTCTATATGCCAAAATTAATTTGGAAATGGAATGTCTTGGTATTTGAATCGTGATGAACATTTCTGACGTAAAATGTATGAAAAATAGTGTTCTCTAGTTAAATTAAAAAAAACAAATGGTTGATGATTCTCTCTATCTCTCTCTCTCTCACTCTCTCTCTTTGGCACTAAAACTCATCAAGGGATTTGGCCGCCTCAAATGGGGTTTCATGATCATATTTCCATTTCGGATAATGAGTGATTAATTCATTGATCCTAAACCAGCTGTATATAGTGATGAACTTGTAGAACAAACCAGTAGATGAATAATATGCGATACACCTGGTGATTTGAGATGACGATCTTAAATGCTGCGTAGATGGCCGATTGATGAGTTGTAGAAACAGAAAAGAACACGAACTTGTATATTTTATTTATTTTAATGCACTTTAGACTGAACTGTTACAATTATTGAATTAATTTAATGATTTTTTATTTTATTAGAGAGTCTTCACTCCTCGCCAGATTACAGAGTATTGAATACTTATAATTAATTTCACAATATAGTTTCACAATTATATACGTTAATATAACTACTGTCATATTCGAATTTTATAAAAAATGTAGATTGTATCAAAATTTTACTCTATAAATGTATTAAGTAAAATACTAGTACAAAATATACTATGTAGCTGCGGTTACATGGTTAAATACACTCGTCGTACTACTACGCTAGTACAACATTAAATATTGACAATAATGACAGCTTGTTTTGTGTTTACAAAATAATAGAAAAGATAAGTATTACAATTAATTTTAACAATATAAAATTATTAATTAAGTTCTTAATTTCAGGTGTCTAAATACTAATTGGATTAAATTACATTGTTTGGTAAGTAAAAGTGAGATATTTGCTTTTGTATGACATTAATTTTGTTTACTTTTAGGTATATGATGAAACTGGAATGTCAGCTGATCCGTGAATGATGATAACTGGAATATCAGCTGAGTTATTGTTTACTATTTTCGATGGCCATCCGCAGTTATTGAATGATTGATAGTGATATTAATAAAGTTAAAATTATTAATAATGTTAAAATGTATTTCTCAACAAATGGTGTTTTATTTGGTTCAACACCAGCCGTAAAATGATTTCCTTGTCACCACAGTTAATCAAACCCGGGACCTGCGGTCGCTGGAGCAAGTATGCTGACCACTTTACCACCGGGCGGCGGTTGATGAATGGGATGCTCAAAATTCATTTAGTGGTCAAAAACCAAACGTATTCACCAGTTTAGAATTAAGGCGTGATTACGTATTGACTTTCTAGCAACTCAACATGAAATGAGCTCGCCGGAAATGGTTTATATAGGGACATTCGATTGACCTGAATTAACAGAATTGTAATTGAGTTACTATTCAGATTATAGAGTTACTATTCACTTAGTTGAGCTACTGCGAAGTGAATTGGGTGTTCGAATCGCACATCTTCTTTTTTGATAAATGTCAAAAATCATTTTAAATTTAATTCTTTTTTATTGAAATTTGTTTAATTTTAATTAGAAAAAAACACTAACACACTTTTATCACAAAACGCGGAATGAACGCCAATAAATGTCAAAAATACAACAAAAACAACCTATCTGATTTAACTACACAAGCAAAATATCTCTTCAGTTAATTCAGTAGCCCAATTTTTAACTGAAGTGAAGAGGTGCGTATCGAAAGCTCAATTCAATTCAGTTGATTCAGTGAATTCAGATAACTTTGTTAATTCAGGTCAATCGCAAGTCCCTTATATTTAGTGGTATTCCAGTGTACGGAAATATTATGGAAAAAATGGCATTGTGCTACCAAATTATTCTCAAAGTTGGCTACATCCTTCTCCAGTATTTGACCTTGAACGAAATTTGCTTGGTCCATTTTATACCAGTCCGCAACACTTTCTGCTACCATATCGATAGCTGGGTTCACATCTTCGACCAATAATGATTTCAATCGTTTTCCAGTTTCAGCAATTTTTACTTTTTCCAAGGCATGGAATTATTCATCGTTAAAGTTAGTGAACTAGTAGCCCAATCGCGAAGTAAATGTTGCCAGGCGGTTTTCAATTTGTCCTTTGCCGAGTTCGGCACGGGCATCGAATATTTCTGGTCGCATTTTGCCATCCTCGGCGTTAGCATCTCATCAGTTACTGACTTTTCGAAAAGTTGTCGCACAAGATTCGCAGCCTTATCGAAATACACTTTTAATTTTACCACCTCTAAGAGTAATTTAGATTTACTGTAATATTCATCCTGTTTTACAGACAAACAAGATGACAAATATCACAAATGTTCTAACATCACCAATATATAATTGTCAAATATATCTCTATTTTCTGTCAAATATATAGCAAAAATAAAAATGTCGGCTTACAATGAGTACCAAATTTAGTTCTATTTGTAGTTTTTGGCTGGCAAGATTGAGGAAATCATTACTCAAAATAAAACATATTTCAATTCGATTGCGGCAAGAGTAGGCGGGGCATAAAGCATTTCACGCAATTTGATTGGTTTAAACTGCGTGAACGATTGCGACAGTCGTTGCATCCGCAAATATGTATTCAGCATAAAAGGCAAAAGTCATAAGGAAAAGATTTTTGCATTGGGGTTGGGGATGCGATGTCCTTCGACATCTCGATGATATATGACACTGAGGCGTACAGTGAGTCTGAGTAACTTTAATATTCGATTTTTCTATAATCTTCAGGTTTCAAAGGCTTTTTGGTATTAGAATAGCAAAAATGTTAATAATTATAATTTTATTAATTTTCAATAAAATTCAAATATTTTCATATTAAATAAAATTACCGTAACAATATTGATAAAAGTAGAACAAAAGATACTATACTGTTTCATCGTAACTTTAATATTCGGTCAAAATCAAAAAATCTGTTTTTAATTATTTTGTGGGATATCCCTTCTGCTTTAAAACGTGATGTAAGCGTTTTGGCATATTCTCAAAAAAAAAATTTTGCAATAGTCTTGACTGATTTCCGTCCAATCCTGTTTCAGTCTCTTTTTTTAAATCAGCTACTGAAGTAATCGAAGTCTTTCGAATTCACCGGTTTAGAGCGTCCCATATATTTTCGATGGGATCCATCGAAACCGAGAAACAGCCATTCTCGAACCAAATATGATTTATGTTTACCAATGGTCGTAAAAAATTTAAAAGTGGAAAACATTTCTAGATTTTCAGCACTTTTCTTTAAATTTTTTTAGAATGTCTAAATACACTTCTTTATTCATGTTTCCATTTAGAAAAACTAATTCCCCAACCCCATTAGCTGATTTACATCCCCACACTACATGTCCACCACCATTTTTTACAGTTGGAGTTATATTAGATGGCTTGAGCTCCTCATTACACCTGCGCCATACCATATTCCGTCCATCTGATTCAAATACTTACAAATTCAAATAATTGCTCTCGCCAACAAATATTACGTCGTTCCAGAAACTGAAATATTTTCCAATATATTCCAAGGAATATATTCCTTGGCGAAATGGGTTCGTTTTTTTCTGTTTCGCTGATTTATAAATGGGTTTTCTCTGGCTACGCGGTCATTATAACCTTGGTGTTTTAATGTTCTGCGGATGGGTTATGGATGTACTGCTGTTCCCAGTTCTTCCAGCACCTCTGATGCAATTTTCGCGCACTTCATCACTTTCTATGATTTTTTACGTTGGCCCTTTTGCTGCTTCAAAATAACTCTCCCTTCATTTTTATATGGCCAAACGATATCGCCAACTGTACTTTTTGGTGTATTCAGCCATTCTGCAATTTCCACATAACTGTTCGACCTTTAGCATAAAAGCAAACTATTAACTTTCGTTGCTCCAATGTTGATTTTTTTCCTTTACGGCCCATTTTAAATTTAAAAATAAAAAATTTACTTTACAATATCATGGAGAACTTCACATTAACAAAATCCTTCAAAATATCGATGTACCGACATTTCACAAATAAACGCATGCAATAAACGCAAACCTGTTTTTGGGCGGTAATAGGGACCACATAAAAATCTTTCAAAACTTCACGAGTAGGTATAAAAAAAGTTTTCGCAACACATTTAAAAAGTTTGTTTATGCGTTGAATTTTTAGACCTGCATGAAAGAATGACAGCCTGACGCAATACTTACCCAATGTGATGAAATATCATAAATCGAAAAAACAAAATGGTCTACGTCAGTTTTATAATGGAAAAACAGTAGTCAATTAGCAAAATAGTAGTCAATTTTGTTTTAATTCTTTTATAACAATCATTATTTAAATAAAATTTTTCATTATTTTTCAATAAAATTCAAATAGTTTTGTATGAAATAAACAAATCTATTTGAATTTTATTGAAAAATAATAAAAAATTTATTTGTGAAAAACAAAATTTTACATTTTTGCTATTTTATACCAAAAACCCTTTGAAACCTGAAGATTATAGAAAAACCGAATATTAAAATTATTCACTTTATTTTTTATTTCCAACTTGTTTTGTTGGTTAATTTTTAACAAATAATAATAATAATAATAATAATAATAAGCCTTAATGGCGATGATGTTACCCCTCCCAACCGCGCGGGAGGGTATAGTATATCAAGTTATCCCAGTTTTTCATCCCAAGTTTTTTTTTATATTTATACGAAACTATTCTATCCCATCCCAGATAAAGTTCGAAATAATAATGCTTCATTTTATGAGTTGAAAATATTAAGGGCAACATACTGAGTTTGACAGTGCTAGCCTTATGTTAGGATTGGTAAAATCTTTCAGCTTCAATACGGCTCTATATAAATTTATATATGAAAATCGGTTATAACTTCCAAAACTTTCCTAAGCCAGAAATAACAATTGATGTTTTAATATGGTAGGTGATCAAGTGAATGTTGGCCAAGTGGCCAGCACCTGTTGTATGTTTAAATTTGATTAAATGGCAAAATCCAAAATCTCATGTTAAGTTAAAAAGACCGGAAATTATTCTTTATGTTTTGAGTTGGAAATGATAAGGACAGACTATGATAAGCCCTCAGCACCAGCCGTATGTTAGGATTGGCGCAAGCTTCCAGCTACAATAGGGTCCCATAGAAATTTATAAGAAAATGGTCTATAACAAACACCCAAGCTCTTCTTGGAGCGGGAAAGGCCAATGGATGTTTTGAGATAGAACATTACTAGGTGGAGGCTGATCAAGAGGCCAGCACCAGCCATACGTTCAAATTTGAGTAATGGGATAAGTTCCCAAATCTCAGGTCAAGTTAAATAAAAATTTGTAAAAAAACTTCCTAGACCGGAAAAGGTTCTTTATGTATTAAGTTGGTTATGATAAGTACAAACTACGGTGGGCTTTCCAGTGCCGCCTGTATGTTAGGATTGGCACATTTTTCCAGCTTCGATATGGCCCCGCATATAAATTTATATGAAAATCGTCTATAAGTTCTGAGTCCTTCCTGGACCGGAAATGATAATTTATGTTTTAAAATGGTTTGTGATTAAGTAAATACTGACCAAGTGCCCAGCCGTATGTTCAAATTTGAGTAAATGGCCAAAATCCAAAATCTCGTGTTAAGTTAAGTTTTTCTACGTTCTTTAAGTTTTGAGTTGGAAATGATAAGGACAAACTACGGTAAGCTCTTCAGTGCCATCCGTAAGTTAGGATTGACAAATCTTCCAGCTACGATATGGCCCCTTACAGGAAATCGTCTATAAGTTCTAAGACTTTCTTGGGCCGTAAAGGGTAATCGATATTTTGAGATGGTACGTTATCGGATGAGTGCTGACCAAGAAGCCAGCACCAGCTATATGTTGAAATTTAAGTAACTGAACAAGTTCCAAAATCTAAGGTTAAGTTACACAAAAATTTGGATCTCTGAAGAACTTCTTAGGCCGGAAGTGGTTCTTTATGTTTTCTTTATTGAGTTGGCAATAAGTATGAATGGTAAGGGCAAACTATGGTCCCGGTGGTAAGGGCTATGGTTCGGTCTATGGTCAGCTTCGATATGGCCCCATATAAATTTATTTGAAAATCGTCTATAACTTCTTTCAACCTTCCTGGACCGGAAATGTTGATTTGCAAATTGAGATGGTATGGCTTCGGGATAAGTGTTAACGAAATGACCAGCACCAGCCATATGACCAAATTTGAGTAAATCGTCAACTTCCAAAGTATCAGAAGAAAAAAAAATTGAATCATCTAAATTTAAATGGGGTCATATCGAAACTGGAAGATTGTGCCAACCCAAACATACAACTGGGATTAGGGAGCTTACTATAGTTTGCGCCCTATCATTACCAACTCAACACATAAAGAACCATTTCCGGCCTAAGAAGTTCTTAAGAGACTCGAATTTTTATTTCGAACAATTTTTATTTTGAACAAGTGGCTGGTGCTGGCCCCTAAGTCAACATTCACCTTGTCACCTATTATCTCAAAACAACAATCGTCATTAGGACCCAGGAAGGTTTTGAAAGTTATAGACAATTTTCATAGAAATTTATAAAAGACATTCCTAACTTGCTAACTAATCATTACCAACTCAAAAGACAAAGAACAATTTCCGGCCTACGAATTTCTTAAGAGATACAAATTTTTATTTAACTTAACTTAAGGTTTTGGGACTTGACCTACTCAAATTTGAACATACAGCTGGTGTTGGCCACATATACTCCCTTAATCACGTACCATCTTAAAACATAAATTATTATTTCCGGTCCAGTAAGGACTTAGGAGTTATAATCGATTTTCAATAAATGTTTATGCGGGTCTTGGTATATTGGTGTGGAGGCAGGTTAAATATGTTCACCCATGTTAGCCCGCGTAAAACAAATCGAATACAGGCAAATCTACGTTTAATTGCTTCAATCATCTTTATGAGAACCTCATGATAAGGCGGACCACAAATGATTAGCATACTCGAGAAGGGGTGGGAAAAAAGTTGATAAAAGCGCCTTCGTAACATAAGGATCATCAACTTATTTCGATCAACGCTTGATGAAACCGAGCGCATAGGTTGCTTGATTGATAATACGATTGAACAATTCTGCAATTCAATTCGCTGTTACTTATGACACCCAAATTACGAACAGAACGGATGCATTTTAAATTAAACAATCAGCGACATTTGATAGACAGAAAGAACAAATCAGTTCCGAATACCTGCGGTTGGGGCACTCTAACCAAAATAACATTAAATTTCAACTTAACTGAAAACAATTGAAAAGCAAGTTAATATGCTTTCTCAGAATAATTATCGATTATTAGGAATGAGGATTAGTAGGAATTTCGCGCTCTTCCCAATAAAAATAATTTCTTGGTTCCGCGAGGAATTAAAGTGCAATTTACATCTAAAAGTAAAATTGCAAGTGTGGCTAGTCAAGTGAACCGCAGTGTAGATGGCATAAAATTTGAGCTAATGCTACAGTTTAGAACTGAATATTAAAAATGTTTTGGTTTATGAATGTTAGAGACATCTATCAATGAGTAGGATGAACTAATCACTAATTAGTTATGTAGTAGGAAATTTAGACAAAAAATCGACATCACTAAAAACTAATACTTTTTGCCTGAAACCAATTTTTCAACTAAATTACTAACCAAACTAATATCATGTTATTTCGTATCGGTTCTCAATAGATGGCGTAAAATAGAATGCACTGAACTTGTACGCAAAACTCCTAATTTAATTTGAGTACAAAATAAAAAATTTACATTTATTATCAATCGTGCGGATAATTACCAACTTAGTTTTATGAATAGTGTAATTTAGATTGTGGGCGTTTCATCGATTTTTTGTGTAAATTTCCAATTTACAAAATTAATGATTAATCACAAAGAAACTGTGTCTGTTGTTTAAATTTAAATATCATGCATATTTTGGTATAAAATAATAGAGACATCTATTTGAAATTGCTATACACTAATTTTCAATTTTTTAATAATTTATTGACGAAACGAAATTTTAGCACGGCCTACTTTATGAAAATAAAAATTAACATACAAAAATATACCCAACAAGTTTATTTTTTTTGCCGTCAGATCCACTTATAGGTGTATATAGTATTAATAATTTGCATTAGCTGAAATCTCCGTAAGCATAAGTAAAAAATTTGGGGATCGTTCAATCTTACTAGCGGAATTACATATGGTTGTCGACGTCGTCTACGAGTAGCCGACATTGTCGACGAGTAGTCCAGGTTGTTGACGATTTGTCTACTCAATCATGTAAAAATTAGTAGATGACGCACAAACTCACATCTCTGATTATGGCACATCTGCTCCATCATGGATGCAAAGCTTTCATTCAGATGCGAAACTTTCAACGAACATCATTCAGAAAGGAATACTGACGTGACTACGCCCCAAATGATCAAAATAAATCAATCAATGATGGTGCGAGGGATTGCTAAGATTATTATGGTTAAAATTGGCTGAGACCCAAGCAGATTCCGCACTCAATGGCACGCCAGCTCTGGCAAAAAGCTTGAACCAAAGCAGGGATCGCAGTTGACCTGCATTAAGAGATTCAATTAAGAAGTTCTGGTCAACCACAATCAAAGTGAATGCTGTAACCTTCCTCTTTAAAGCAGTTGTCACACAAGGAATATTGAACAAGCCCCATTCGTTGTAAATGGAGGTTAAAGCGGCCGTTACAGCTTAAAATAGCGACCATAAGCGCTTTCTTTCCTTAATTGCTGCTTTAAGGCTGCCGCAGGTTCAGGTCCAATTAATTACAGAAGGGAGCCTGCTTTAGCTAAAGCATCAGGTATCTAATTTTTCTCAATATCATAATGAACCGGAACCCATGTAACCCTGACACTACTACTAGAGCAAAGAAGGCTAATAAAATGTTTCCAGTCCTCGACCAGTTTAGAAGTAGTCAAAGAATTCCATAAAGAACTGAACACTATCTGTACACTGTATGTTATCACCTCGGCTTGAAATACCGTGTAGTTTAGGCCTACACTCTCGTGTGATCGTAAATGATCTGAAGGACATTTAGTTCTAAAACGCGCACCAAATTCAGAGTTAGAGCCATCGGCGAACACACTTGTGACCCAGACATCAAACTATTGAAGTTTTGAGACATTCATGAGCAACGCGTTGGACAAACCACGGAAGAGGAATTTTCGAAAGAGAATTCTGGTAGCAATTTGTCATTAACTATAATGATTTCTGGTATAAACAAGTACTGTAAGCATGTTGAATGCTGTTGTTGTCAACAATTCTTTCAAAAGCTTTAAGGTAATATGAAGAAAGAATTTTAGAACGAAACCCCCAGGGGTCCTTATAATCCAACTTATCAACTTTCGGAATAAAAACAACTCCCCTCCTGTTCCAAGATACAAGTACAAGTAAGTGATCATGAATGGGAATATCTGACAGGCTGTTCCATGAGATTAAAAAGTACGATTTTTAAATGTTCCTTATGTATACATTACAACGTTATTTAAGCAATCACATGACTTTCTAACAGGTTCGACCTTGCCAAATCTCTATAAAATCATGTAACTGTATTTTTAATCCTATGGAATCTGTCAAAACCCATTAAAAACCATGTGACTGCTTAAGTACCACTGCTCCATTGAGTCTGATGGACATTTTAATTTGTTGTTAAACGCCTATAAAATAGTTAAATAGTTAAACTTGGTTTGAGCCCACGAACTTCTATAGATTTCCATTGCATTAGGATCACTGTATACAACTCGAAGCAAATGGTTTTGTTGAACAGTTTAAAATTATGTTTAAAAAATCGATGAAGGACATCTAATTGGATCTTCAACCATACTCAACTGCACCCCATCATCGAAGAAGACACAGATACTGCGGCGTTCGTGAAGTAATATCTTATTACCATAATTATGACTTGCTTTACGGGCACAAGACATCCTACAGAATAGGCAACTTACCATAATGGTATAACAACATTTCAATTTAAAAACAATTTATAAACAGCAGCTAAGATCGCAACATTTTGAAGAATTCGATATAACGATGTCTGTCTTCTTACCAATAGTCACATAGTGTTTAATAGCAAGTCTGCAGCACAAAACTTCTTATTCTAATCTTAAAAAATATTGTACATAGAGGAAAAAAAACAAAACAATTAAACCAGAAGGTGTGATAACTGTAGTTTTCTACAATATTCTCTGCTACTTATTATTTACAAAAAAAACGATAAATCTTGTTTTCCTTCTTCTTACTTCTTGGTGTTCTCTAAGATGTTTTATTTTGTCTTGTATAATTTCTGTAATATATATTATTATACGATTAATAAAAAAAACTACCATAATCCAAAAACGTACAATAATTCTTACAACAGGTACAACAACAGCAACAATAAAAATATTTAATGCTTAAAAACCTAATGAATGGAATCGTATATTCGTATTTATAGAACACAATGACACACAAGAAATCTTCCCATCAGATGTAAAATCAAAATGCAATTAAAAATCTATGTCAAACTTTGCGCTCTGTACCATATTTGTACTAAATTAAGATCGAAATGGAAACTAGAATAGTAATTTAACAATTCGATGATGAATAACACAATGCGGAAACGAAGCGAATGAATAAGGATTGGAAAATGCTGTCGATGAAATACAGAGGACTATACCCACCCAAAATAGCATACACATAGACAAAAACTATAAAATAAACTGCCTTTTAGTTCGGCCGGCAGGAGAGATTGGCTCTAATCTATCGCGCCATTGTACAAGAAAGAACTGGGACAAGCCACTTATACAAGAACTTACACAGAACAATAAAAAATTCTTGAAATTTCAGTACCGCATAATATCTTCTCGGAAACCTTCAAAAGTTTATCATCGAGTGCTATCCAACACCAACTTAAAAGGTGCGCCAGTTTTGAAACAAAAATTGTTAAGTAAGAACACAACTTTCAAAATAGCAATCTGGAATGCGAAGGGGATTATGCAACATATTCCAGAAATAGAAATATTTTTAAATTCAGAAAAAAATCGACATTTTCTTAATATATGAAAGCCATTTAGTTAAATCTCCCTTTGTTAAAACACGGGGTTATTACTTATATCACTCCATCCATCCAGCGGAAAGGGCAAAAAGGTGGTTCGGCATTGCTAACAAACGAAAATATAAAAGACCATTGAGAATCAGAAATCGAAGAGGAAACAATGCAAGTCACCACTGTAAGGATCCAAAATTAAACACAGACAGCTTACTGTCTCTGCATTATATTGTCCTCCCCGGCATATCTTGAAAAGGGAGGACTACCTTAAACTAATTAAATCGCTTGGGAGTGATTTTATTTTTGGAGGTGACTTTAATTCGAAAAACACCTATTGGGGGATCTAGAAGGTAAAGAATTGCTTCAAGCATCCAGAGAAAAGCGTCCACAATTGAACAGGTGCACAGAATATAAAAAAAGTATGCTACAGCATATTTCTGGACATCGCACAAGCATTCGATAAAGTATAGAAATTGCCGAGGCAATTCTCTGCCATACTAAGTTCTTATTTATGCAATAGACATTTTCGTGTGAAATATGAGAATGAGCACTCCGAACTAAAGAAAATCTCTGCCGGTGTCCTGCCGGGAAGTAACTTACGACCATCCTGTATTTATTATATACAAAGGATAATCAAACAACAGATGAAGGAAACATAGCCACTTTTGCAAATGACACAGCAATCATGGCGACTACGAGTGCGGTTTGTAACTGTGCCACATGCAAACAAAACCAAATATCTTAGAATGACCCTCAATGCCAAGCTCAAGTGGAAAGAGCATGTCAAAAAGAAAAAAGAAATTCACAACAATTCATACCAAGCTGCTGATATATCGGCAAATACTGAAGCCGATATGGACCTACGGTATTCAAAACTGGGGATGTACTAAGCAAACAAACGTCAAAATGATAAAGACGTGTCTAAACAAGGTTCTCCGTAGCATCGTAAATGCGCCGTGGTACACAAGAAATGAAGACCTTCACAGGGACTTGCAGATGGAATACATCAAATCAAAGATGAAATAAAAAAAAGCACACCGCCAAACTCGAAATAAGGCTCCAGGAAAATGGAAACCTCTATATTCGCCATATGATAGATTACCCTGGCGTTGAATGAAGACTCCATAAAGAACGAGCCCACTTAACCTAGTGCTCATAACAAATTAAAATTACTGTTTTATAGGTTTAATTAATTATGGGACTAACCATTGGGTTTCACCCCAACAAATTTGAATTGTTTAACAAATGTAAAAATTGTAAAAATGTGAAAGATAGATTGCTAGATGAGCACAGTCTCAGTTGTAAGAAGAAAAACAAGTTTTTAAACACTGTTAATCAAACAAATGCCGCACGGCGAGAGGAATACCGGATATTATCCTGTCGGGCAAAAGAAACATCTAGAGGTTTTTTTTTAATAAAAAATCGAAAAAAGGCCTTCTCCTTGATTTAGTGGTATCATCTCCACATAGGGTTGCATTTGAATTCTGCGATGGAGACTCGCGAATCCAATAATTATTTTGATTTATTGCGCCCAAATAGTTAAGTATCTGATTATTGCTAATATCACAAAAACCCCATCAAGTAATCCATATTTTCTGTTGCTTTTCCAATAATGACAGAGACCTTAGATGAAAAATTTTGAGCAATTTGGGTGAAAATTTACTATAACTTTTTGAGTTTCTGTGGATGAATTCATGAGATTTTCTACGAAATAATTTTATTTCGTTTCTGGCCAATATCTCGAAAACTACCACAAGTAACCAATACTTTTGGCTGTTTTCTAAATGCTAAGATCATACTGAGACTACATGGGAAATGTGGGGCAAATTTGTCGATTAATTTGTTGTTAAATTTACACTTTAATTTATTGATATTCTGTCGCCATATAAGATCTTTTCACTTTCTGGCTAATATCTTAAAAACTCAAAAAATTGATAGTAAAAATTCTAACCGATAAATTTTAACAAAATTTCACTTGTAGTTTCCATCTCAGGTCTCTCTGGCCGTAGCTATTAGAAAAGAAATGGATCGTTAGTCTTACAGCTTACTCCTGAAGCATTTATTTGCTTGTAGCTCGCGACGGGGCCATCTAACCTTGAACTTCCTTTAATATTAAAATGTTCTTGCACCTACATCAAATGGATGTTGGGGACATTTTTAGGTTATTTTCGATGTAAGCAAAATTTATGCTTTAATCCTGATTGCCAACCTGGTTGTCCCTAAAAGTGAGAATATCTCTTGCAGAGATTACATTATACCTCAACCAGTCTACGGCCTCCCTTCTCTCAATTAGTTCAGCCTGGGACATCCTGTAGTGGTCGGGGAAACGGAAGGAGAGATTTGTGTTCTATCTGCCATTTTCTGTACATCTTTAAACCATCCGAGAAGAAGTTAAGAGCTGGCGGTCTCCATTGAGTTTAAAGTGTAGAACCAGTGTCCGATGTGGGTCTTGAAACTCCATTCTTTCCCGATGGCTGATTTACAAGTGTAAACGCTATAGAAGCTTTCTTTACTATTTCAAATATAGTAGGTTTCCAGCATACTTTACTGTCAACATAAGACCTAAATACTTTACTTTGACTCCGATGGTGAAGCTAATAACATTTAAAGTGAGGGGTCAATCCTACTCTACTCATAAATTTATGAAAGTAAAATCTAGCCAGATTAGCCATAGCGATTATTTTTTTGGTATATGGTGTATTCAGCCTATAAGTACTCGCCCACCGAAAGAAATGCAATTGTCCGAGTAATCGTACCCGAAATGACGTTATTGAAGCACTTCTCTATATTTAGCTTTTCATAGAGAATTCCTTATGCTCAAGGGTTTTCCAATACAATAACTAAGAGCTTGGAGAGCCCACATATTTCCTATTACAATACGTGTGGTTAGATTTCAACAGATTATTCGGCTCAATCTAACATCTGCTGTGTGCTTCTATTAGGTTGTAGGAAAAGTTCGTAGAAAAAAAACTCCGCTCTTCTCCGTGAGGCAGCCAAACTGCTCGTGATCGTATAAAATCCATGATTCATCTCCAGTTACCAAATCTTCCAGAAACTCTTTTCTCTTAGGCCTTAGAAGAAGCGGTTGGCAAATAGACAAGCGGCTCATGCGATTGACTCGGTCAGTCGGTGAGGTACCCATTGGCTTTTTATTTTCCGATATTGTAATTGATTAAGATGATCGGCAACGGTAGTAAAATGCCAGCCAAGGATCTTTGCTAAATCACGTACTTTAGCCTCCGGATTTCCTTTAACAACGCGCTCGAGCTCGTCATTATTTGTATTGGAAGGTCGTCCAGTACGAGGCTCGTCATCACATGTAATATCTCCAGACTTAAATCGAGCAAATCATTTGTGCACTGTGGAAACGTGAACACTCGACTCCCGAAATGTGCTGTTGATATTTGTTGTGGCTGTACTCGCGTTTGAGCCACGCAGCCATTCGTAATAAAAAATTACTCGCAAATCACGTTTCGACAATTTCTCCATAACTGCCGTAAAATACGCCCGGGTCAATATTTATAGGGCTGGTATGAAAAAGCTAAGAACGTTCTAGAATATTCCTGTATATTTTCTATTTTCAAGAACATTCTGGAAAAATAAATTTAGTTCAAATTTTTTTTCGACGAACTTTTCTTACAACCTAATATATCTATCATTCCAAAATCAACTCGAAGCTGCAAAAAAATTTGTTTTGGTGAAATAGTTTTTATTAAAAACATTTCCGCTTAACTTTTGAACCAATGGATTTTCTAAATATGACGTTTCATATATACCTTACCGAAACAACAGTCAAGCCGTCTGGGCTTAAAGATGGCATTTTAATTTTGAATCGTTTTGTCTTACTTGTTTTTCGTACATGCTTTACTTTTTTAAACATTTGCGATAACATACAAAGTACCTATGGAAGCTGCCACTTCCGGTTTGCCGATTTCCGAACAATTTCACAGGAACTTCCAAATTTATGAAATAATCTTTAAAATCAATTCATCCCACACAGTAAATTCGCTTGGCATCTAACAAGGTTGAATTTGAATACGGTAATTATTTTGAAAATTATTGCAAAAAACAGAAAATAACCGAAATTTCCAAATTTGTCAAGCTTTGCTAAAGTTGAAAGTGCAGCAGTAAGAGAAAATACTTTGTGCGATAAACTAGTATGTTTTATAAAAGTTTTATTTGCTCTGTGATTAACAGTTTTTAATTAAAACATGAGTAAAAAAATAACAGTTTCAACGTTAAAGAAAAAATCTAAAATTATTGAACAATTTCGTAAAGGAGCAATAAGTGTTACAAATTTATCCAAGAAATACAATGTTGCTTTTTGTGCAATTAACAAAAAAAGCGAGGAAATTTTAAACGCGGTGAACAACACCTTTATGGGGCCTGGTAAGAGAAGAACCCTTAAAAAGTCAGCATGAAATTATATCCTTGGTATCTTGGGCAGCGCGATAAAAATGTCCCTGTAAGTGGCGGTTTCCTTAAAGAAAAAGCTAAACTTTCCATGCAAGTGAAAAATTTCTGGAGAGAAGTTCTCCTCTCAAGCTGAACTTATGGAGCCATGTAAAAGAAAATTGCATGCCAAAATAATTGAAATTGGTCTGTCTGTAAACCAAATTCATAATGCAGATGAAACAGGCTTGTACTGGGAACTTTTACCAGAAAATACTTTTGTTCCGTCATTAGAAAAGAACGCGCCTGGAAGGAAAAACGAAAAACAACGCATAACTTTTCTAGCATGTACTAATGCAAATGGACTCCATAAATTACGACCATTGGTAACTGGAAAAGATATTAAAAAATCTAACTGTCCTTTGTAATATAAGCATTCAAAAACTGTGTGGATGACAGCTGCAGTATTTAAAGACTAAAGGCTTTATGGAACCAAAGCATTTGTGCAAAACGTAAAAAATTCTTTTAAACCAATAAATTTAAATTAACATTTTATCAATTTAGGTACGAATATTTTTGAAAAGCTCCATTTTTGAATGCTCCATGTCATCCACCTGAAAAAGAATTAGAATCAAACGATGGATGCATAGTAACAATGTTTATGCCACCAAATATCACACCGCTCATTCAGCTAATGGACCAAAATGCGATGTGAGCTTCAATAGTATGAACATGATAAAAGTGAGTTGCTAAAAAAATTGAATCTTAAAGATGCTATACTTTGTTTAATTGCGGCTTGGGAAAGACTTGAGCAAAGTACGATCGCTCACGAAATGTTGGAAAAATACTAGATTTTGTTGAAGATAAGGAAGATCCAGATGATGATGTTCCTTTGAGTATTTTGAGAAATCAAAATACTCAAATGGCATGCTGAAATTAACTTAGCAATAGAGCATATCATTGAGATTCTTCATACTATTTACCCTCAGGTTTGCCATTGCTTTTTCTAATACTTTTACTAAATTATGCTTACAAAATGTAATAAAACAAGTGTACGGTTGCAGAAGTCAAGAATGGAATGCAGATATGCAAAATGAAATAACTGATGAAAATATCGAAGACAGCGATACCGACAGCGACCTAAAAATTATTCCCGAGTCCAAGAAAAAATTCGACCGAATGAAGCAATTTTCAACAAGGCTTTACAATGGGTTGAAGAAGATATGGTGAATTTAAAGGAAATAATAGTTTTACGAAATTTGAGGGACAGAGCCAATGAGTTGGAAAATTCACTCCTTCATCTTCTTCTACCACAGTATCAAAATTGACTCGAATGAAAATGAAGGAGATTAAAACATGTTTTGAATGTAGATATTATTCGTATCGACATCAATATTTTTGCTCCTAAAATTACCCTTTCGCTCAGCCATCGATGATTGTTGGTATTGTCTCGAAAGTTTGGAAACACATTTTGAATTAATGCGTCTCTAGATCATGCAATAATTATCTGATAACTTGATTGTCTGGTCTGGCTCATATGATTTACATTAATTTTGCCTTCTCCAACAGCAAGCAATTGCTTTGAGAATAGCGCAACAGATGGATAATTTTGAAGTTAGACACGAATATTTGTTGTATACTTCAATTTGTAAACACTACTCCACAGTGATAAAGCTTTGAAACAGGCATTTATTTCACCTGCATAGCTGGAACGTGGAATAACTTCAAGTGTTTGTCGAAAATCTTGTAAAAACAAAATGAGACTACCACCAAAGAGTTGTCATTACATTCATCCCAGATTATAATTTGGCATGTTTTAAGCACATTAACCGTAACTGAATGCGATTTAATGTTGCATACTGCATTTTCATTTGTCTGTGTATTTAACGGCAATTTAAGTGCGGAATGAGCAGTTCTTCCGCCATCTAATTAAGTAGCAATATGAGGGTAATCAAAAATGGTTGGCCAGTGCCACGTGGAGCATCCAAAAAGAAGACTCCGCCTTATTTTGCAGTGACTGCAATCATTACCGAATCAAAAATTTAATTTTGTTCTGCCATAATTGTTTTTCTTGTGTTTTAATATACTCATTCAAATCATCAATAATACATGATTGGTCTCGTTGTTAATCTCGATTAAATAAATCACTTGCCGGACGGTTGGATGATGATAATCCCAATGTAATTCCAATTTTATTTATGCTTCGTTAAACATTGCTGGTGTATAATCTAAAAATGGATTTCCATAAATTGTAGGTTGTGCATGTAAAACTTCCTCACTCATGGCGTCCTTAAATTTCTCCCACAATTCGTTGGGGTTGTTTGGAAAGCATGTTGTAAATATAATTGCAAATAAAGAGTTCCGTGAGCGTCCAAATGAGAATTTCCTCGATAAAGGAGCACTAAATAAGAACATGGTTCCCAAGTATTTTTAGGCGTATTCCATGAAAAATAAGTTGATATGTCTGAATAAAGTTTTTTTTTTTTGCGAAACATCCAAAATCGTTTTGGTGTTGGCATAATTTGAAAAATTACGTTAACTTGTTTTTGGTGGTGGTTCTGCTCGACTGACTGTATTTTCTTCTGTGAAGTAAACATATTGCCCATTTTCAAGATAGTTGGCTAAATGAGTGACAGCTGGTCTTCTTTCGTGAAGAGGAAAGGATAAGATTTGCCCGAGTGCCTCATTACTCCTTATATAAATGCCCATTTGGTAAAGCGTAACTTTGTCATTTTCATTGACATTTTGGACAGCAACAACGGCCATATCGCTGCTTTTATGGGGTGACGGTCTCTTTATCGTAAACAATTTATCGTGTTTCAATTTAACGTGAACATTTAATCGTAGAACAGTTTATCGTGGACACAATTTACCGTGGACACAATTTATCGTGGGACAATTTATCGTAGAACAGTTTTTGATGGACAATTTATCGTAGAAAGGTTTTATGTGTAGTATCAAAAAATTAGTGAGATTCTTTAATGATTTAAAAATTGGGTATGTTGGATGGAAATGGGATTATTGAATGATTTTTGGAAGAAGTTCTGGAATATTGCCATGTGGGACGGAACTCGGTATTTTCTTAACTGATTATGATGGGATTTGGTATGTTATATGGAAATGGGATTATTGAATGATTTTGGGAAGAAGTTCTGGAATATGGCCATGTGGGACGGAACTCGGTAGTTTCTTAACCGATTATGATGGGATTGGGTATGTTAGATGGAAATGGGATTATTGAATGATTTTTGGAAAAAGTTCTGGAATGTGGCCATGTGGGACGGAACTCGGTAGTTTCTTAACCGATTATGATGGGATTGGGTATGTTGGATGGAAATGGAATTATTGAATGATTTTTGGAAGAAGTTCTGGAAAATTGCCATGTGAGACGGAACTCGGTAGTTTCTTAACCGATTATGATGGAATTGGGTATGTTGGATGGAAATGGAATTATTGAATGATTTTTGGAAGAAGTTCTGGAATTTGGCCATGTGGGACGGAACTCTGTAGTTTCTTAACCGATTAAAGATCCCGGCTCCTACGCCCCCCCCCCCCCCAAAATAAAAATCTAAAGAGCTCCGCAGGGCTACGGGGAGGAGCGTAGGTGTCATTAATATATTCTATATAATCCGCACCTACGTGCGGCACGCAGTGCGACATGTTTGAAGATCCCGGCTCCTACGCCCCCCGAAATTAAAATCTAAAGAGCCCCGCAGGGCTACGGGGAGGAGCGTAGGTGTCATTAATAGATTCTATATAATCTGCTCCTACGTGCGGCACGCAGTGCGACTCCCACTCTCAATTTAATATATTCATAAAAAAATATTAAATTTAATTTATTTTTAAATGAGATTCAATATTTTTTTATTAAATTTTTTTAGCACGTCTTATTGTATTTTTTAAAATTTTAGTTCGTTTTTATTCCAATAGATGGCGCTAGGTCCAAAATGCTAAGCCAAGGCACATTTTTAGTTATAAACAATTCCGCTCTTGGTCAAATTGGCGCTACCGTCGCTCAGACTGTCGAAAAAATTTGACTGCGATACTAAAGCTGTTCCAAACTGTTATACGATAAATTGTCCATGATAAACTGTTCTACGATAAATTGTTCCACGATAAATTGATTCCACGATAAATTGTTTCCACGATAAATTGTTCTACGATAAATTGTTCTACGATAAATTGCTCACGATAAATTGTTCACGATAAACTGACAGTAAATCGGATATCGATCAATTCCTAAAATATATACAGAGAAAACTACATCCGACGATTTTTCTGCGCCGAACATCACGTGACACATTCAACCATAACCAGAAAGAATTTTTTCGGCGCGACGACACAACACACTTAGAATAAAATTTTTTTTAAAATCATTTGTTTTTTAAATTCTTTTTACGATTTGACATTGTGCGCCAAATTTAATTATTTACCTACAAAACAAAAAAATTATTTATCTAAATATTGTTTATGTATATTTACATTTTTTCAAAACAAATCACTGTAAACTTGTGAACATCCAAACTTTATATAAAAAAAGTCAACTCACGCAAACATGCTTGCTTGGTTTTATTTTGTTCACGTTACCGCGAGTCTACTGTATATCTTTCGCCTAAAAAATATTGTTTTCGGAAAGCAAAGATTTACCATTTTTTGGACGGAAACCTTCGGCTAACTTTAACAGTAACCCGCTAACTTGTTAGCTCTCTATAGGTTATTCTTGTTTAATGCCTTAACGAGATTAATGCGCGGGAATAATACAGGCGATATCTCCACGTACATTCGTGGTAAAGGAAAGTCGTTGGCCAGGACATAATCGCACCTCCATTTTTCAAATCAAAATTATAATTAACTGAAAAATGTATGTGCATCCCAGCAATAATTGTTAAAATTGCTGGCAGTAATTGTTAAAATTCGCAATAACTCAAATTGTTAACTACTACTGTTAAACAATAATATTTTATAATTTATGGGAGATTAAAGATCGGGATAATAATCTCAAACCTTTAATCTTCTTACATAAAATATAAAATTATTAATATAGTAGATTTATTACATTACATAAATATCGGCTGTAACTCACGATGATTCAGCACTAATTTATTTTAAAAACAATTATGGAAATGTGTTTAAGATGTTCAAACATGGGAACATATTATCTACATATAGGTAAGAGATTCATGTTAATTATTCATAATAAAAATTGTACGAGTATTTCTCATACTCGGTTTAGTTTCACAATACTATATCGTTGCACATCTTGAAGAATTCTTATTATTTGTATTTACATGTGAAATATTGTTGCTATCATTTATAAAACAAACAGCTTATATGTGCTTGTTCTGCGAATTGGCACACCTTTAATAAACAACCCTAGGTAGCTATGCAACATATAATGCAATTTCCTGTTGTACCTATATAATGTACTAGGGTCTAATGCCTCTAGCCTTTTATCGAATACAAAATGCCGATAAATTTACGTTCGTGCAATAAATCTATTGTAATATATCTGAGGTAAACATATTCGTATAAATATTACATAGCGATATGGTCATCAATCAAAATTAAATCTTACACTCGCATATATGATAACACATACCGTGATTTGTCTTTTATGTAAAATGTGTATGATCAGAATAATTAATTTATTCGTAATACAATTTTGAATTTTAATTTCCTATATAAATTTTCTCGAGAATTTCTTTTTTTTTAAATCTATAATAAATAACTGACATTAAGAATTATGAATAGACGGTCGACCATATTGCGAGTTATATACAAAAATCGACAATGCGGGATTTGGAAATGGTGGCGAATAATTTTCTATTTTATGCTTTTCAGCATTCTGGTATCATTAACAATTTAAAATGAAATCACACTCGATCTACTATCAAGTTCTTACACAGGGTCTCCTGGATGACGCCGTGTGCCCAACGTACACTCTTTTAACACTTAACAAAATACGAGGGATTTGATATGTTAAATGGATGGAGCAGAATTGGCACGGTTACAGACATCTATAGGTATAACCGGTAGTTAGTAACACAATGACAACCCAATTCTAATTTGTTTAGGATATATTTCTGAATGTTTATCTGCTATATCCCATCTCAAAATAATGGTAGCTATATGTAAATGAAATTCCCCTTTTATATCCTGGGCCCTATTATGATAGTCTTGTGGCCAAATCACCCCAATCAGGCGCATAATCTCTATATAATATGCACACATCAAACTAAAGAGGTCAAGCTATTGCAAGCAATGTAAATCGGATTTTTCAGTACCCTGATTCTCTAAAGAACACGATAATGTGTAAACGCAAAAATAAACAAATTAACACGCGATTGTTTTTGTAATTTGTGTAAAGTCGAAAAGCTTACTATGGTTTTCAGAACGCCTATTTTGATCCAGAATTGGGAGACGAAACCACAAATTTGTATATACGTATACGACGTATAATACACAATTTTGAATTAGTGTGCTGTTATTTATTACGCATGTATGTGTGTTGTTTTTGTGACCATAGGCACCAAAATTTATCGAACCGGGTGGGATCGGTTCAAATTTTTGGTGCTTCCACTCCTGTTTTGTGACATTTTCCCATGGTATCTAGATGGGGAACAAATTTGTTCGGACGTAACGCCACACCATTCCCAATGTTTTTATTTTAGGTTAATAATTTTATATTTTGTAAATTAACAAATTTTATATTTTATAAAAAAAAATAATTGTAAAACTTTTCGTGTTCAATAAAAAGACACGTAAAAAATAAATTCACTTTCCTCAAAATTTAGCATAATTTGACAAAAGCAAAATTATTCTAAATTTTGAGGAAAGTGAATTTATTTTTTACGAAATGTTTTACAATTGTTTTTTTTTATAAAATATCCCTTTTCAACCAAAAAATGACTCTATTAAAGTCCAAACCACACAAATGTGTGAGTAAAAAACCATAGTATGTAATGACGTCTTTGATAAAAAATTGCACTTGATTTGAAGTACAACCAACACAATTGTGTTATTTTTCGAACAAAAATAAGTTTGAAAGGAATACAAAAATATGTAAGTTGGTTCAAAACACAACCAAAAATAAATTTATGACATGGTACTTTAGCCGTACCTACACAATTGTGTTAGTAAAACACAAAAGGGATATAAAATTTGTTAATTTACAAAACATAAAATTATTAACCTAAAATAAAAACATTGCGAATGGTGTGGCGTTACGTCCGAACAAATTTGTTTGTTACTAATACAAAAACACATATATTGTACACTATTGCGTTCCGGTAATTCTTCTCTCCTGTTATTATTTTTGGATCAAAATAGGCGTTCAGGTGTACACATTACGGTGTTTTTTAGAGAATCAGTGTATATGTAATACCCCTTACACTCAGAGAAAAACTTGGGTCAAAAGAAACAAAAATCTGAGTGTATTTTGTCAAAATCTTGGTGATTTTCGATCAACCAAATCTCTTAGTTAAAAAAACGAACTCGATCTTAGTTGAATAAAATTTTAATTTAAAATAACCAAATCGTGGGTATTTAATTTTCTACTTAGTTAATATAACCAAAAACATTTGTAAATACAACAAAAAAAGATGGGGTTACCAAACCAACACGGTAGAAGTTTGATTTCGAACTAACGAAACATTGAATTCTTTATATTAAAAAATTCGGCCGTCTCATCAGACTACAGTGATTAAACTACAAAAATATTGAAAATAATTTGAACTTACATTCAAAGTATAATCACAATGTTTTAGCGAATTTTATTGATTCGCTAGAATTTAAGTCTTAGTTTATTTGACAAAACTTATAGGTCAAAATAACTAATTAAGATAAACCAAAATACTTGGTTAGTTATATAACAACAAAATTGTTTACCTAATAAAACTTTTTTTTTTGGTAAAATTAAACAAAACTGCGTACCAACATCCTGGTAGCTCAAATTTCACTCACTTTTAGTAGTAACAAAGTAAGAAAAGACCAAGTTGCTAAATTAAACAAGAGATTTGGTTTATCTGGCTCAGAATTTTGTGTTAAAACCACCAAATTAATTTAACTAAGTATTTGGTAGTAATCGTTTTTCTGAGTGTATATACCGATTGATGAATCTCAATGTATTCCATCTACAATCCCAATAATTCCAACTCTGTCTCTTTTGGTACCTGGAATATTCGCGGAATTGACATCTCTACGTACGTTCCAACTCAAAACTTAATCAATTTAATCAACGAAAATGCGCCAACTAGCTATCCTAACTAGCGTCACATAGTGTTGGATCTAGTGTTGGACTCGTGAAAAAAATCATGCGACCTGCGTGAATGGCTGTAAAGCCATAAATGCTCCAATATACTTCCGTAATGTTTTAGTTACGGTTTCACCTACAACTTTCAATTATAAATCATTAAATTTACAATTATTGCAAGACGAAAAAATAAGTGTCAATATCAATCCATTGCATCATCAATCCATGAGCAAGTCACTCAAGAGAACAGAAAGATCAATTCAAATATCAAATGTTCTTGTGAGTTGTCTTTACCAAAATGACCTTTAAACGTAAACAGGCCTTATGTAAATTCGAGAGCGCTAGATCCTAGATCGGCAACTGCCACAATATACGCTCACCACTCATTTTCATTGAACAGCGCGTAAAGGTCAATCAACAAATCTACCGTGAAAAGATTTTAAACGATGTTTTGTTACCTTGGGCACATAAACAATTCGGTAGAAATCATTGGACGTTTCAACAAGACTCGAAACTATCCCATAAAGCACGTGAAACCCAACGTTTTTACAAGAAAAACTTCCCAGCTTCATTTCTTCATGACAATGGCCACCATATTCCCCGGACTTAAGCACAATGGATTTTTTCCATAAGGCCCATACTGGAGGCAAAAGTATTAACTAAAAATATGAGACGGTCAACACCTTAAAGATTGCTATTCACCGAGAATGGGACAAAATACTATCAGACCACATTCGTACAGAGTGTGAAGCGTTGTGAAGGTAGCTTCATCGAACAATAACATATTTTTTGTTAATCTTCAGAAAATATACTAGTAACTTTCCAATCCTTGGTTAAGAATATCTTGATCAATAACGAACTCCCTCCGGAAAGAGGAATTATGTTTCTTAATTTAAAAAAGAAAAGAAAATTAAAAAATGATTAAAGTAACCGGAGGTTGAAGAATACGGCGCCTGAATACAATATCCATCTGCCTGTAACTATACAAATCACAATATCTGGTTAACCGAATTATAAAGGCTTGCTTTTGGGAAAAAACATTAACTAAATGGTTTAAAGTATGTACAGAAATAATAAAAAACAAAGGAGTCAAGCAAGGATGCCCAATATCTCTCAGAATATTTAACTTCATTCTCAATGAAGTTTTACTCACAGTAGTTTACCAGTTTCCCGAACTAGAACTGCAGCAAAATAAAAATATACATTTACCAATAATTCTTACCTACGCTGATGACATTATACTGATGCCGCGAGATCTTACAAAACTAGAACCCATTCTAACAGAATTGATAGACAACCTAATATACGCTGGTTTAGAGATAATCCGCAAAAATGTACCACAATCATACGAAATCCAGATCACTCGTGTTTTTTACTACTAAGAGACTTCGTAGTAAAAAAAGTAGTAGTGGTGCCCTCCAGATCCAACTTTATTTGAGTATTGCGAATCTCTGCAAAGACGGATTGGAAATTCGTCTACAAAGATTAAAACTCTCGTATTTTAACGTAATTCATAAGAACAAGCAGCTTACGAACTACCTAAAAGACATGTTCAAGGCCGAGCCGGTAAACTCATGAGTCATTTAGAACACCTTTGGGGATAAATACGATGCAACTTAGAAAATCCTAGAAAACCGGTTCAATAATTAAAGATTACTCGTATCTAGTCCATTGAACACTTACCACAAACCAGTAACAATGAATCCACAATGGACCCATGGTAACAATGGATCCACGATACAACAACCGAGTATCAATGAATACATGCATTAGAATCAAAACATGGAATCCATGTATTCTCATCTTATAACGTTTACATGAAAGTTATCTAAAAACCACAAAGGATTTCCAAGAGTCAAGCCAATTTTTGAAATGTCTAGATCGTGACTCGGTAGTTTTATTCACAGTTCTAGTTAGAGCGCAGAATATTTATGGGGGTTTGTCACAGAAAAAGCAGCACAACAACTTGGCTTGGCAAGAACAAGGGTCCAAGCAGAAGACTCGTAACTCCCGCAAGGAGGTCACCGAATGGATGATGCAGTCTTCAATAATTATTAATATCTCAAGCTCATGGGCGAATACAATTAGCTTAAGGGGGAGGACTTACTCTCAGAAAAAGAACCAGCAATAAAAAGACTGTAAAGAACTTAGAAAAAACCTGTCGGAAATGGGCCTCCATTAGACAGAATTTAATGACACAGTCAAAACACTTGAAACTCTAAACAGATATACATTTCAAATTGATTCAGGCAAAAATTATATCCAAGATTTACGGGCTACTAATGTAGGATAGGACAATAAACTCCATTTAAATCTTCAAAATAGATCGTTAAACAACAAACCTGGAGTAACAGCAGTTTTAGGTTGGATAATAGAAAAACCTTAAGATCATTAAGCCTTCGTAGCCAACAGAATTACAGAGGAACAATACTAATCCTAATCTTAATCAATTGTATCACGTTTTTCCAAAAGAGAATGAAGCAGCATTATGACGAATAAAGCAAACCATAATTTACAATTAAGAAAAGGGCCAAAGTAGCTGAAAGTTCCAACTAACCCAACTTCAAACATTAGTCGAAAACTGAGCGAAGCAAGGAATTTGATGGAAAATCAAAAAAAAACATTTACCAACCGTAATATTAAACCCTTTCCATCAATGAACATGATCTGTTAAGGGTGGGGAGAGATATTTGTTAGTGTCTAACCTCTCATGCTCTTTATGAAATCTTCCAACAATAATAGCTAAAGAACGCCACAAGTTACCATGCCATCTGATTAGTCATCAGAAAAACTCATTTACAAACACTAAATAGGGACAACCCAGTAACATTATGACGCCTGAGAGCGCAGTATTGGGTAATAAATGCCAATGGATGGAATATGCCTATGCCCCCCCCCCCCCCAATTTGCATGAATTAAGGAATGGTCGCAATAATAAATCAGCAAAAGGCTACTTTACCATTTTCATATGTCTACCATTTCCAGAAGAGGATTTTTTTTCTGAAAATATTGATTATTCAGTGATTAAGGTACAAACTTAAGGCAAATGGGAACTTCATTTTCCTTTATATTCCTGGGCTTATTGTCACAAAATGCAATTATCTGACTTTCGAGAATCCTCAAAAATGAAGATGTGCCCCCAAGTATTGACCACTAGTAAGGATTATTAAGCTGCCTGCATCCTGAAATAGCAAGTTGAAAAGGCCAAAATACGACGTACTATACCTAACAAATCTCAAATCCACCTTAGCATACACTACGAGAAGAGTGATCTGTTCAGTCAGTAATAGCAGAAAAATGTAATAAAACACAGCACCAAACACAACGAAAATACACGAATCATGCAGAGTAGCAGGAGAACAACCCAACGACGGGGTACTATACAACACAAACATTTACATTTTTAATTTGACAAACACAATTAATTCAATAAATCAGAATAAATTTAGACGCCAATTTAGTTGTATAACAAGCGTTATATTCCCTACGTAAACACCATCATTTAAAACCAGTAATAGACAAGCAGACCTCGTGCTATTCTTAAATTTCATAAGTAATAACATCGATTATTAAAGAATTTCCAACGACGAAGGCACAAAACCCACCAGAAACCTCTTTTCAGGAACAAGACAAAATAAAGGAATGGGAAAGCTAAAGGCTGTGGATTTGGAAGCCGGAGCCGAAGTAAGAGCTCGGAGAAATTTCACACTTTAAACGAACATCACAATCGCCTAATACACTATGCAACTCACCTTTCGGTGGTATCTGTCAGACGTTTTTGATGTCAATTTTTTTGAATTTCAAATCGAACGATCATTGTTTTATCAGCCGCCAATATTACAAAAGTCAAAACCTACGGTAGGTGGCATCGAAAAATGAGAAACAACAGAAACTTCATATGGAATAAATGTTCCACAGAATGGATGAGTTTGGCGTAAACGTCAAAAGTTTCTCGTACTCTCTTGATTTCCACAGTCACAAAATCGTTCATAATGGCATTCTGCTTTCTCTATAGAGAATGAATTAATGCCGTTACGTAATCTCCACCTCCAACCACAATCAAACGAAACGAGCAGTCCCAACCTTAGCATTATTTCGAAACTTGATTAGACTCCCGCCCCAATTCATAAACAATCGGCTGCTCTGTTAAAGAAGCTCCAGACGTCCAAAAACTACTCTTGAATCAATAAAAAGTAAGACGCATTTTCAAAAACAGGACAAATTGGGTAACATCAAGTTATTGGCTCGTCCGATGAACGACATTAAGCTCAGTGTCACAACCCACGCGTTTATAATACCGATATTGGAGCAGTATTGATGCTGATACAAAAACACCCGTTGGGGTCGTCACCGAGCATAACCGAGTATATCCCTCTGACCATAGCCATTCAGTCTAAAACTAATGGTAACCTAAGACAAGCAAGGCATTTGGATTTTTTCAGTCAATTTATTGCGGATTGGGCGACCTCTAGGGAAAATTTGATTATATATATAATCTTGATAATACCTAATAAACACATTTTATTAACCACTTGTTTTTTATTTCGCAGAATTATATTTTTGAATATTTTAATTAAAAAATTTGTTCAAAAAGTTTAAAAAATCACTCGATCGATTTCGACTTGTTAGGTAAGGAGTATATACTGATTTGTAAAAGTAAAAATTGTATATATAGAAGAAAAAAGCAAAAAAATAAGCAAAAGGAGGGAGAAAAAATAAGCAATAAAAAGCAATAAAAATTAATCTATTGATCGCGCCAGATGTGCGATTAGTCATCGGCTGAACTGAAGTTAGTGTTTGAGACTTGTATTAAACAAAATTATTTCTGTTTTGATAATACATGTTTCAAATTCGCTGATGGTCTACCCATGGGCTCTCCTCTGTCACCTTTGTTGGCTGAAATTTTCATGAATTTCTTCGAACAAATGATCTTATCAAATAACAATCCTTATTTTCGTCATATAATCTTTTGGTATAGATATGTTGATGACATACTATGTCTAAGGAGTGGAACTGATAGACTGTTAGACTCATTCCTTACTTGGTTAAATTCTCAATATCCCACCATTGATTTTACGTTAGAAAAAGAAGAAAATAAATGTATTAACTTTCTAGATATAACAATAACCAGGATTAATTCTTCTTTAGATTTCAAAATTTATCGGAATCCCACGTATACAGACGCTGTTATCCCTAGTTCTTCAAACCATCCCCTTAATACTAAAATGTCAGCTTTCCACTCACTCATAGATAGACTAATAAACATCCCTCTGTCAAATTCAAATTATAACACTGAGCTTAACATTATTCTTCAAATAGCAACGAATAACGAATATGCAACTAGAACTATATTAAAGTTATTGAATAAAAAGCTAAAGCGTAAAACTCTAACGGGTATTTATCCACCGGATAGTCCAACGCGGGAAAATTGGCGTCGCTTAGAGTATATAGGAAAAACGAGCCAACGGATTAGCAACATCGTGTCCAATTATACCAATATTAGTTTTGCTTTTTATAATAATAACACAATAAAGAAAATGATTTTTAACAATAAACCTAGAGTTGATCGCCTTTCCAAATCTGGCGGTTATAGGATTAATTGCAATGATTGTAGTTTCTCCTATATTGGACAGACTGGGTGCAATTTTGGAGTTAGAGCTAAAGAACATTTATCTGGTTGCAATCAATCAACTTTCCATAACCATTTAACTTTAGAAAATCATACAGCTAGCTTGAACAATTTAGACATATATATGCCTAAAGGCAGACGTTTAGATACCTTAGAGTCTTACGAAATTCGAAAATCAATATTTATCATAAATTCCGATTATTTTAATATCAATTCGATCATTCATAAGAACGGATAAGGTTCACACAGGGTTACCATCCCCTACGAAGACCTTAAACCGTAAATCCATACGAATCAAGACCTAAATAAACGACTCTGACTTTATAAAAAATTATATAGGTAGCGCGCGAATACCACACCACCGTAACTGATGCTGTATTCATTGATAGTTGCATCGGATAACCTTTTATTAGTGAATAACATGTACTTAGTCTTTTTTGCGTTTAGATGAACTGTTTTCGTTAAACCATAGGTTTATCAAATTCAAATCTTCCTGCATATCGTCAAAAACGCCTGAGAGAGTCGATCACTATATTTTATAACCGCGTTATCAGCATACAGTTGGATTTCCTCTCTAAGGTTTAGGCTGCAAATGTCATTTATATAAATGTTAAACAGAACAGGTCCTAGTATGGAGCCCTGAGGAACGCCTTTGGAAAGAACTATAGCTGTTCACTTTCTATCCGATTTATAGCGACAACTTGTGGACGGGATCTGAGATAAGACTCGAACCATAATAATTGCATCGGGTCTAACTTCAGGATTAACTAAAGCTTGGCGAGCAATATGTCATGGTCTATGTTTCTCGAAATAAAGTTTGTTAATTCAAGGCAGGCGGCTTGTGTGCTGGATGATTTGGTGAAACCATATTGTTGTAAACCAAGAATTCAGAGAATCGGGGATTAACTATTCTTTCGTATACTTTAGATATTGCACTAAGTACAGAGATTGGTCGATAATTCGTTGGGTTCTGGCTATCAGCATCCTTGTTTGGTACAACCTTTGCCATTTTCATGTTAAACAACCTTTGCCATTTTCGGTTAAACCTCTCTTCAATTTTTCGTAAAAAAATTGAAGGAACTTACTTGATATTTCATCCCAGGGCTCTAATATTTTGGGTTACCTCAACTTCATTTATATCAGATAGATTCAACTTGTAGTTTATTCGTTGTTCTTTAACATTTAAATTGACTTGTGGCCAGGGAAAATCACATGCATGCGCAAAGCAAGAGTTTATTGCATTGGCAAGGGCAGCTGGTTCATCGATTGCTAAACCATTGATATTGAGAGATATTTTTTTGGTTATAGACCTGCGATTAATTAAATATAGGCTTTTTCATACATTTCCAAAATTCTTGTCGTTTTCAGTTACAGTGGTTAGAAGTTACGCTTTACCCTTCTAATTTTAGTTGCAACTGAAGCTTTTAGGGCATTATATTTTTTGATCAAATGAACACAATTCGGATATTTTAGCTAAGTTTAAAAAAATTATCTCATTTTGATATCGAGGAGTAATTCATTCGTCCTGATTTGATCAGTCCATACAAGATCAATTAACGTTGTGGTGGTAGGTGAAATCCGAATTGCGTATTCCGAATTCTTTTTACTTACAAGCATAAAACCATTTGAAAAAATTATATCTATAGGTATTTCCCAACTTTTGGATTTCTAGTATCCAAAACATTTAAATTGAAATCCCCGACAATTACCGCATTAGGAAACGTCTCTACAATCGAACTCACTTAGAAAATTGTCAATTTGTGATCCTGGACTTCTATATATACTTATTATATTCAGATTTTCTTTGATCAGTTTTAATACTAAGTAATTATTTTTGTCAAAATTATTTTCGAATGCAACGGAACACTGAATATTATCTTTCTCCAAAACCCATATTCCACCTCAACTAGTATCTCGATAACCGTGAAATACGTTATCGTTAGGAAAATTAAGTATAGGCATATCTCATTGTATAACACCCAAGATTCAACAAGAACAATATGAGGAAATAAAATTCATCCTTTCACTATTCCCATTTTAGTTTAGAAATCCACCGTTTTGGCACTAGTAAAGAATGCGAAAAATTTTGATGAGGCATCTAAGTACTCAAATCTACCGTTGTGGCGCTGGAAGTAGTTACATCTTTCCCAATCATATATATAAACCATTTGAAAGACCTTGAAAAAAAGCAACAATCTGATAATCAGTGATTTAGTTCACAAATCTACCGTTTCGGCATTGGAAGCTAATTATAAAAAAATTAAGAATATATACACGTGTCGCGAATTCTGAACAGGTCACCAATTTAGGTCATGCAACATATAGTATTCAAAACTGTTATTGTGGCGCTAGAAGCATTTTTCGCATTCTCATTCAAAATCAATATGAAATTTGAGTCGGTACCATACTCACTAAAATAAAGCGACAACCAAAGGTCTTTAGACATGAATCGACATAATATTCTGTAATAGATAATTATTTCTATAAAGTCATGTTTGCTTAAAATTATCTCTTCGAATAGAATTTACAGTTATCTGTGATGTTTGGTATGCGTACATTTTTATTTTTACAAAACAGATGTATAATCTTAAAAGGTAATGTTTAAATTAACGTAAAGATCTTAAGATATAAAATAAATGAAATATGTTTGTTGACAAATAAAGGGGATGAGCGGATTATGTGTCTTAAGTTTTATTTATATTGATGGAAATGGAATAAAATGGAGATATTTGGTCAAAGTTCTCTAGTGTTGTTTAGATTTTAATGAGGCTTTGGTTATGGGCACTAGGTCATTTGATTTAGAGTTCGATGTATCCATAAAGAAAATAAATGGAATTTGAACTTTGTCGTTCATGCCATATTTAAAATACACAAAATAATTTACCGTAAATTCATAAGAAACCTAATTTATTGTTTGCAAATTCTTTATAGGTGCGACTTTAACAAACAACCTTGTGGACAAAATTAATTTGGAATATACCGTTACACAAATCTTCTATTTGATTTCCATCCATATGAATTTCTTCTAGAGTATATAGTGTCAAACGAATTAGTTTAATAAATTAAATGACTTTAAAAAATGAAAACAATTAATTTCATTTTTTTTATTGGTCATTATTTTTTATCGCGTCTTAATATAACGGGCTGAGAGTACGGATACATTATAAGATAAAGACGATACGTAAATTAGATCTTAATACGCGTTAAAGGTGTTTATAGGTAGTAAAATGATTAGGTTGTCCGGTTAATCAATGTCCGGATAAAAGATGTTAGACTCTATGTAACATGCACGTATTATATTACACAATTGAATAAATAATAATAATAAGATGAAAAGTAAATGTCGATGAACTAGAAGATATATATATGCACACACAAAACCACATACACACGTATTGCATATATGGACTATGGAAGTAATTTCGAATAGTTCAAACAAGTTCTAACTCGTGTTCAAATATAAGCATTTTCTTCTTCATCTTATATGTATGCACAATATGTTATTTCTTTTAAAAATTATCGAAATCTTATGAATTTTTCTTGTACATAAAATATTTTTCGTTTTAACATAAATATATGTATGTAGTTTTGAACAGCATATTTACATAATTTTTATTATGCTTTTATGAGAAAAAGAATTATGTGAACTTTAAATTCTAACGAAAGTGTAATATGATCCAAAAGCAGTTTACAGTGCTTATTAATTTATAAATTAACCGTTTCAATTTGTAGTGTCACCGCAAATAAGTAACATACGTAGAATTTACAGGCATATCACCTCAAAAATCCCCAAAATATTTAGTATTTTTTATTAAATAATTTTAATAATTTTTGTGGGGAATTTTGGTCAGTGACATGACTTTCTATGCGTGCGATTTCTATATTGTATGCCGGATTTAAAGCAACATTCTTTTTTTTTATATGTCTAGTTCTAGTTACGCTATCTTCGATTAGAAACTTGAAAGTGAAAGCTTAACTTATTAGATGCGAACCTGTAGCAAAATTTATAGAATTTGATTTAAATTCTATGTTGGCGCTCCAACATCAATTTTCGAATGCATATCTATTTTTATACTTTCACAACCCCCACAAAAAATAGGAAAACAGAAATTATCTTGTTTGGCGTAAACAAGTTGGCATTGCTATTCGTTACTTTTTTGTTTCTATTGAAGGCATCAAAAAATTCAAAAGCTTTCACTCTCGTCGTGTATGTTATATAAAAAGGTATTATTCACATTAGAGACTGGCAGAAAAAAGATGCGTGATTCGAGATGCTGGCCACACAATGTGAGTAGAGCTAGCCGACCTTAAAGGTATTTTAGACGAACGAATAGAGATATTTTGTCGCTATTAAACGCAACAGGCAAATATAATAATACAAATATAATCAACACATTATTTTCTTCTACATAGTTCTAAAGTCTTGATTTTGAAAATCGGCCGGACTAATAATATTTTAATACAAAAATAAGATATCTTGCCTTGAATTGAAACGTATTGATGATGTCTGACACGATGTGTGTAGGAACTGAAAGGAACGGATAATATAAATCAAACTTTAGGGTTTTAATAAGCAGTTAACTAAGGTTTGGATGATTTACAAACTATTTGAAAAAAATTATCTTTGATTTCGATTTTGACGATCAATTTGGACAGATTTTGGAAAAACAGATTGTTTTAAAATTTAGAAAATTTAGGCTGACTATTAGATTGTCCCTGCGAGCCCTAATAGCCTAAACAAACTCGACGCACGAGACGCGCGTAACTATCAAAGACGCGCGAAACAGTTTATGAGGTTTTTTGTAATACAATCTCAACGCTCGTTTTTGACATTTTCTCATACAACATAACCTATTCAGTTTGTTAAAAATACACATACCATCCACAACATGTAGCGCTTTGGCAACTTTTAGCCATATCTCTGCCTTTAATGGCGAGTGTCTGTATACCCTCTGGATGTTGTATTGTACAATATTTTATTTTCTTTCACTAGAGCAATTAGCTGCTCGTCGTTGATTATAAATATTAATAAAAGGTTATTTTTTTATTATTAAAATTAAATGAAAATAAATTTCAAAAGCATTGCATGAAAAAAATCGCATACTTTTAAAAATAAAATGACACTTGGATGCGTATCAGCGAAAATATAGAGTCGAAACCTATATTTACGCTCGTATCGCGCGTCCAGTATATATTCGTTCATAAAATTTCATATATTTTACTTTTATTTGACAGCCAGATGCGAAATACTTGCGTCTCGCCCGTCGACTTTGTTTAGGCCATAAAGATCAAACTGGTATGCCTATATTTGTCAATTATAAATGCGTAGTTTATTTAAATGGAGAACAACGTCCTTATAAAATGTAAAGTAAATAAAATAATAAGTGAATTTTGAAATATCGTTTAACGTTTAAAGATATTTTATTTCTTTTTTGACTTTTGTAACTTTGCTATTTGTTTTCGAATATAATTGATTATAGGGGCAGAAGCCGAATGTCAAAATTCCACGTATCCAGTCAGTGAGACATTTTGGTGAAGGAAAATTTTATCAAGCGCAAATTCATTAATATTTGATAAACAAAAAATACAAAATATTCGTTAAAACAAATTAGAAAAATTATGTTTCCAAAAACGAAAAGTAACCCCTTTAACATATTTGGCCCTTCGACACAGCGGCCCTTTAAGACATTCGGCCCTTCGACACATTCGGCCTTTCGACACATTCGGCCCTTCGAAATTTTTCCCTTCGACATTCGATCCTTCAACATTCAGCTTCAATAACTCTCGCGGGCACGCGGGAAGCCGCATCGGTGCTCCCTCTCCGTTTACACCCTCCGAGGGCCTTTAGAAAAAAATTCCAGGAGAGCGGGGTTCAAAAACATGTCGAGAACAAAGGAGCAGTTTTACTAGTTTTATTCTAGTTTAAGTGAATGATTCGAATTCAAAACTAATTTTTTGATACAGTTCTAGAATACGGTCGATAGGAATGGAACTTGACCATTTCTTTACTGATTATGTTAAAACTCTACAAATAAGGTCTAAATGGGATTCTAACACCCTAATTCTGATGTATACTCACAGACGTATAAATCCTCCTAACTAAGAGGTTTCTCTTAGCTAAGACCAAAACCTCTTAATTCGTATTCTGTGTGTAGCCTTACCTATGATTTCTCTTTAAAAAACCTCTTAGCTAAAACCGACGAATATGGTGGTCTTACGCATCATAAGTTTGACAATTGTCTTTGAATAAATTTTTTGTTATTGGTGTTACTTTTATAAAAAACTATAAAAATTTAATTATAAAATTATTAAATTTTATATAATATAAAACTAATAATTTGAAAATATTAATATTATATTGGTAAATAAATTATTAATAATTAAATACATAATTATATCGAAATTACTTACTATTATAAATATCCGTAAACGAAACCGACTACAAAAATACCAATTGACAGCTCTCCAAAATATTTGGAGAAATTTTAAGAGGTATTTTAAGACTACTAATATCAGAATACCTATTGAGACTTTTCTCTTAAAAAACCTTTTAGTAAAAATTGTCACAGCTAAGAGGTCTTAACGCCAGAATCGGAGTGTAAAATGATTTTTTGCTAAAGCTCTCGAATATGGCCATTACCGACAAAACTTGGCTATTTCTTGACATATTATGATAAAATTCGATATGTGTGATGGAAATAAGATTCAAAAATGATGTTTTGACTAAGTTCTGAATAATATCGCTCTTTTTGACCAGATACGAAGAGCTTTATCAAAAAATCATCCCATTTAGATCATGTCAAATTTAAACATAATCGGTTAACAAATGGCCAAACTCCGTCTCTATTGACCATATTCCACAGCTTTATCAAAAAAATCATTTAAGAACTCCAGTTCCATCGCACGTGACGAATTTCAACATAATCCATAATCATATCATCCATTCAACATAATCTATAAGAAGGGACCTAGTTCCATCCCTAATGACAATATTCCAGAACTTTATCAAACATCATTTTAAAATCCCAATTAGATCCCACATGTCGACTTTCGACATAATCGGTTAAGAAATGGCCAGGTTTCATCTCTATCAGCCTTATTCCAGAACTTTATCAAAAACACATTTTTTGAATCCCATTTTGACCCACATGTCGAATTTCAATTAAATCGGTTAAAAAATGGCCTAGTTCCATAGCGATGGCCATATTTCAAAACTTTATCAAAAAATCAGTTTAGAAATCTATTTCCATCGCCGGTGTAGAATTTCGACAAAATCGGTTTAGAAATGACCTAGTTCTATCTCTATTGATCGCTTTATCGAAAAATCATTTTATAGAATCCCATTTCCATCGTACATTTTTAAATTTTATCAAAAATCATTTGACAGTCCCATTTCCCCACATGTCAAATTTTAAAAATTCAAACCGGGATTTTGAAAACGAGGATTTTGAAAAGCGGTATTTTGAAAACCGGGATTTTGAAAACCGGGATTTCGTTACACATCCGTTAAAAACAATCAAAATCCTCGGTGTCAATGTCACTGTAAAAAACAGTAGTTTGCAAGGAGCATACCTTTGCAACCCAGCCGAAAGCAATATTATTGTAAAAAAAGGTCAGCGACATCCGCGAAAAGGGAGTGCTGATCGAAACTATATGAAGTCGGAAGACTTGGTATCCTTTCTGAATAACAAGAACTTGTTGAAAGTTGGTTTGGTATGCAATAATGTTTGACACTTGCCTCACGAAATATTTTAATAGAATATAGATTGGGGGAAACTCAAGATTTTGGGGGAGCAAGATTTTATTAGGGTCACAAGGTGCTTCAAATGTGTTACATTGCAAAATTTTGCAAATAAAATAAAAAAAATGTGGGCACTGCTGTGATTCTGGACATGACCAGAAGATGTGTCCAAAGAAGACAGAGGTACCAAAGTGTATCTGCTGCAAAAATGCTTAAAAACATTTAACCACTCATCACGGGGTCTGTATACCGCATATAAAATGGCATTGGATCTAATGATAAGAAATACAGTTTCATGTCAACTAACTCATCAAGCATCTGCAAATTGAGGATTACTCAGCTAAATATGCAAAATGCAAAAGTGATCGGATATGAAGATCGCGGATAATGTTAAGAATTTCATAACATTGACGTCGTTTGTATATGCAAAAACCTTACGCGGTAAAAGGTAGAGGAGATGGCATGGTTTCGTCGTCATGTATTCGTAGACAATGTCAACAACTACACACACAGCGGCACAATTAAAACGAGAACAAAAAAAGTGTTTAAAATCAAATACACGTTGATTTATGAACATCTAAGATAGTTGATATAATGAACATCTAAATACAGAAAAAAAATTCTAATATTTTATTGAAAAATTATGAAAAACTGTGATTATGGAAATATGGTACATTTTTGAACAGATTACCTCTGATTGAGATAATCAAATAAAACAAAATAACCAATTTTTGTAATCTACCGGTTTCCTCAGAAACAGACCATATTCCTTGCCATGCTTCCGATAACACTGTCGATCGTTTCTTGTAATAAATTTTCACATTCCTTCAAGAGTAACCCGTCCCCCGGCCGGACCTCTCTCCCTAACATGTCCCAGACATGCTCTATCGTATTCAAATCCGGAGACCTTGCAAGCCAGTTCAACTTGTTTTTTCCAACCTCACACAAAAAGGTCATTACAATGGGAGCAGTTTGTGGCCGGGCATTATCCTGCATTAAAACAAAATTTCCAACGATAAATGGCACAAATGGTATTACAAATTCTAGCAGAGTAACTCTAACATATCGATCAGCTTTAAAGGATCCGCCATCAATAATCACTAATTCTGTACAGACACCTAAACAAATACACGCCCAACACATAGTTGAGCCTCCACCATAAGCGACGGTTGTCGTAGTGTTACATTGAAAATACCCCACCCCTATGGTCGTCTTCATACCCTTTGCCTTCCGATCGAATTCGCTAAGAATCGACTCTCCCTCAAAGAGAGATTTAACCGCCTTACTTCTAAGGTTTGTCTCTCTGTACTACTAGCCTAGATGATGAATCCATAACGGAATATGCCAATTGTAGCGCGCCTCTCTATCTAAGGATTAGTCGAGCTCTCCACTCTTACATCGAACTAATATCAGCCGTGTTTGTTTTTATTAGCGCCCAATAGATGTATCGGGAGCACCCAATTTTCGATGTCAAAACTTATATTTAGCACGCTATTTTTGCATATAACTTATTTATTTAACTCTAAACTAAGGTTTTTCATTCGACTTTTTAGTTAAGGATCGATATAAAAATATTTTGCTCTATCTATTCATCGCGCGCCGCTATCGTGAACTGCTATCCATTTCAAATGGAAATTTGAAAAGGCCTTTGTTTTGTACAACCCTTAAACCAAAGCACACTTCACCAAAGCACAATTTTGACGTAATGCCATTTTTTATATTTTTTGACGTTTCGAAAAAAAATCTTTAAACGAAATGTTTATTTTTTAGTAAAAAGTGGTTTCTGTGTATTTTTGAAGAAAAAATAAACAAGTGACAAACAACAATAAACACAAAAGTAGAACTTTCATTCGACTACATGAAGCTACATACAATTGTTTTTATTAGTAGCGACACCAGTGAATAATAGCTGCAGTTATAGTAGAAATTTCCCATAACACAAAATAACACAAAATATGGGTAACAGTGAATAATTAGGTTCCCCGTCTGTTGATTTCTGTGACTATTTCTGTACATGTGAATATTTTTCTCGATAAATTTATTAACAATGTTCAATATTTATAATAGAAAAGTGCAAAAGTTAATATACGGATTTACTTCAGTTTTTGAGTGTTTTTTTGTCAATTACAAATCGAAAGATAAATCTTGAAAAGATGGATATGATTAGGCTAACGATGATTAGAATGGCTTTACCAATTTCAATTTCTGAGGAAAAACTTTAACCCCTTTTTTCGAGTTAATTTCATGATTCGGGGGATGAGCAAATAGTCACGCCACACTTTTATATTCATCAAGAGTTACAAAAAGCATTTTCTTCAGTAACAAGACTACAATAATTTACTTCGAAAGCAATTTCAACACAAACCGAAAAATATAACTCACTATGAAAGTACAGTTTCGTCAGTTAAACATATTCAAGAAAAAAGCAGACAGCTTCTGAAAGGGTATTGTCAACAGCTGGTTCAATAAATATTTGAAAGCGGACTAGTTTCAACAGTTTAAAATATTTGTATCATTTATCGTTTTATACGTGCCAGATCGAAAGAATCTGGATATTTAGGATAGTAGTAGTTTAGGATAGTTTATACATTTTAAACACATTTAGTACATTTATTCACAACAAAATGAAAATATCAAAATTGTATACTGTCATGATCGATAGAAATCTTCCATCGTAATAAATAGGCTATTTAATAAGAGATGTCGCGCGAAGCAAAGAATAAGCTGTTCCTTATTGTTAGATAGATGGTTTTAGATAATTGGGAACATTTAGGTTATCGACGTTGTCTACATCAGGAATGTAAAAAATCGTTATGTAATCTACGTAATGGATTACGTGTCGACAATCGTGTATATTACATTGTGTAATCTACCTCGCCGGACCCTGTTCTTCAGTCTGCTGGGAATAAAATGACAATGGATAGCCAACCAATTAATCGTATAAGTTGATGTTGATTTAGACAGAATAATGACGTGAAATGGCACTGAAATTAACGCAGAGTTCATAAACTTCGCACTGAGACATGTCTGACCATCCCAGAACTATGACAAAAATCTGTAGATCACCATGAACATAGCCATCTGATAAATCTAACACAAAAACATAGTGAATTTAGCATTATATTTAGTTTTATAATTCAAATATTTGTTGGTATTTTGAAGCTACTACTATCCTACTATAGATTATTTAAAATCACATATTTATCTTAAAATATATTTCATTTTTTATTTCACAAAAATTACACAAAAACCACAAAAATTACACCTAACATAATTTTTGTAACTCTTATGAAAGAGTATGTAATTTTAAAAAGAGTAACGAAACAGGGGAACCAATTTCATCAAAAAATGCATGGGTTATGCAAATTAAATGGGATATACAATACACTTACACAATAATTTTTAATTTTTTTGTTTCGAATATTTGATGAAAATTTTTCATTTTTTTCATTACTCTTTATAACATTAGATTCTCTTTGCTCTTATTAAAAATATAGTATCGCCTAAATGTTTGGTTTTTTGGTGTACTACCAAAGCAAAAACACACTTTTTACTTAGAATTTTTTAGGAATTATGTATTTCATTCCGGTATAAAGGTGTATGGAAGTTTTCCTAAACCTTCCCTAAACTTTTTATTTACTTATAGGATAAAGAGGAAACATTTCATGAGCATAGAAGAATGAATACATTAATGTGTAGTATGAAAGTGGATCAATGTGTGGAAGATGAATTAAAAAAATAAGAAAGTGGCTACTAATTTGGAGTAAAACCATTTAATATCTAGGTCAAACCATTTAATTAGGAAACCTAATAAAATAAAAAGTAAAGGATAAAATAATTTTTAATTTTAGGAGCCTTGTTCCTACTTTCATGTTAGAAGCGTAAAAATTATATAAAAAATATTAAATAATATGAAACGTAATAAGCGGATCAAAATACGTTTAAAAATTGTTTGTTTCCTCAATAAACAATTGAGTGCTTCATTTTCCTTAATACGTTTGAGTGCATAATTTATAACGTTCGATCAAGGAAATAACAAAATCCATCGATTACTAACACGAAATTAACGAAAATTACGGATACAGTCTACAAAAAATTCACTGAGAATACAGTTTTTAATGATTCGATTCGTTCAATAATGACAGAACATTATTTTGTGAAATCGCGTTTCCGTAACAATCATTAAACGCCCTAATAATATATTAAGGAACCATTAAACAAAAGAGGAAAATAATTAAAATTTTCGAAAGGTCGACAATTCGGACTGATATTTTCAATAAAGAAATACTGGAAAAAGAAGGAAAGGTATCAAAGTTCCTTCTGGTCTGCAAGCCATGGTGGACAACCCAGGTAACGTCCGTCAACCGTTTTTGGACCTATATCAGCATATAAACTCTGCGCTTAATAACGCCGAAATATAGAAATCGTCTCCCTACTCCTATGTGTTCATAAAGGACGGTACTCGAAGTCAAAAGACTCTCTTTTCTATTTTTCAAAAACCATTATCAAAGAAACGGCCAAAAGATAATGTTCTCGTTCTATTCCATTATAAGCTACTAGCTCATCAGATGAAATATTTTTACATATATAAAAAAATAAGTCGAGTATCCGGGTAATGGCGAACTGATTACACGACTACCCGGGGGAAGTAATAGAGTCGAGTATCTTGGTAACTCTAATTGAGAACTAAAGGTAGAAACTAATCGATAATAAATACTGATGTATTCCAGTATTAAATATTACACACAACAGGCATTATATGCCAAAATTTAAAAATTATGATACTCCTGATATGATCAAAACCAAACCTGAGAAGGCCCCCTATAATAATTGAGGTGGTGTGGGGGTGTGGTAAAGCGAAAAATAAATATTAGTCTCTTATGAATGACCCCAGTCAATAAGCACTTACATTGCTTTTACATTTGCACACCTTGTATCAATCCATATACATACAAATCAGATGAATATACGAGTACCTATATTATAATTCTATGTGTAATTACACAAAGGGGAGTTTTTATGTAAAAGCACAATGTGCGGACAACATACAGTTAAATTAAACACATTTCAAACGATTCCAATTAGTAGACTAAATTAATGGATAAAATATTTACTTTGTGGTAAATCAGAATTTTGAAATTTAATTACCAACGTTTACGCGATTGTGTGTTTTTCCACGACAAAGGGTGCACCATAATAAGCAGTGGCGTAGGTATGTTTTCTAGGTGTAAAAATTTTTAAATTTAATTGATCGCTATTTTTTGTCCGATTCTCGAAATAATCATACAACGAAATTTTTTGTTAAACCTTAATGCTCTTAATTATCTTGTCAGTATCTTTTTATGCTTTATTTATCATAAATTATAAAATTGGGTCATTTCGTAGATTACTTTGAATTCAAAGAACTTGAAAATTTATATAACACTTTCATTATGATAAAAACCAGATTGCCATAATGACACAAGTAGGAGAAAGCTGAAAGAATTATCGATTAGGTATCATACTGAGTTGTTTAGAATTTGTCCCCTATACAAGTCATCAGAATTACGAAATTATTTTTTTCTGTAACCTATATTTGGGAGGCCCCAAGTGGTGTTGAAAATTATTTATTAATCAGGTGAGGTTAAAATAATTTTTATTTAAGTTTGGAACATATGTTGATTGATTTAATATTAAAAACATGTGAAAATGTGCGATATGCAGAAATAAAAAATTTTAAGATAAAAATATAACAAGACCTATCCAACTCATTCGACGTCACTTTTCACGAATTACATACCTTAGTCTACAGAAGTGCAACTGTAACACAAGTCTCGTATTCTTGGCAAGCATCGAGGTCGACTGTGAAATTTCTCGATAGCAACGCCGACCCTCAATCCATATCAGGATACGCGGGCATTTCGAGTGAGAATCCCATGGAATTCGCTGAAAACGTTTTCTTCCACAAAACCCACCCCAAATCAATAACCAATACCAAATCCTATAGCTGGAGTTATGGTCAATAGAATTAGCATAGCCAGATCGGTGTTCATCTGGCAAAATATCAAATTGAAAATTATTTTATTAACGAATCACCGGAGAAAATGTAGGTTATTGTTTCATAGAAATGACCATCGGAGGACTGTCAAAAAGAATTTCTCAACATAATATAAACTCATTCAAAAAATTCGTGGACCAATTATTATGTTGTACCACCATATAAGAATATTAAAAGTTGACATTTTTCGATGGCGTTCCAGAAAACGACATTTGTGAGGTTTGGTGCCGGATTTCCATACAACAATTAGTTTTTCAAAATCAATTTCGTAAAGTAGTTTTACAAAACTTAATTGCGAAAACTTTTGTTTCATAGTTTTGTTTCATAAATAAAATTTTCGCCGACTGAAATTTAGTGTGTCTTGAAACGCCACTATGGAATCAGCTATAACTAAAAGCTTTATCTATTGAAAAAAAAGGTTGCTATATTCAGGCGAATTGAAGATGACTAAAGGTTTTCGAATAGTAGCAAGAAATTATAAGGAAAAAAAGTGAAAAATTTGCAAAACTCGTAGTTGAATAAACATTATTGATGTGGTTCAAGCATTAGCAAACAAAAATGTCCAATATCCGGTCCAAAGCGGAGGAAATTGTAAAGTTGAAGAGTTCACGTACACGATTTAGTCCACGGAAAGCTGAGTTTTTCGCGTTCTTGAAAAAATATGCCATCCCGACGAATCGGGACTTTTTTATAAAACGACGCCCTTTTTATTATAAAGTTAAAGCTCCTCTTGCGTGGACTATAAAGACAATAAAAGGGCGTGAATGAAATTTTTAAAATATTAACAGTAATAGAAGAACGACCGTTTCTTTAATATATGTGATCGAAATTATTGCTACAGCATCAAATCATGTTAATAGTTAGATGATAAGTCATGCTGGTTTCTTTTCTATTCTTGATGATGATTAAATGATCCTGTGGCAATTATCTACGATGATAACGATGGAATCCCACTTTTTGAATGGATTAAATTCTTTCATTCGTTGCCAATACGAGAAGTGAAGAAAATTACATCTTATACCACATATAGTCCACGAGATCATTGATATGTCAAATAATAACGCGGCAGTGGATATTGAAGAAGAGACTGATGGCAACATTTGACGCTTTGTCCACGATCAAAGGGCTTACGAGTGTTTTAATTAGCAGCTTAGACTTGGTGCTGCTCTTGTCACTCGCTAATATTGTTTTGCGTTACCGTTGGCTCGAGCTGCATCTGTTTGGAGTTTTTCCTAATCATCGACAAACTTTTTGAGCCATATCTTTAAATGTAAGATGCTGTTCTCCAATTAATTTGCGTAGATGATATTTCACGCACTTAACTGCTTCTTCCAATAGTCCAACCATGTGTGGCGCCCTTGGTAGTCCAGCCTTAGCGAGGATTTCCGCCAGCTTTAAGAGTAGTTCTTTTAATGCGGCGACCAGATCCGTCACCCCACGGTCGTCGTGGAGTTCGAATAATGGCCTCGACTTGAAACCATAAAATCTCACAAATAAAATGAGTGGCAAGTGCAGTCTAACTTTAGATCAACCCACGAGTGTATGAAACCAACGTCACCTAAATGTGAATGTACATTTTAGCCAGTGTTACTTCAACTTGGGATTAATCAGAATACAAGGAAGCTGTACAGCTGCAAAAACCATTGAGCTTCTTGATGCCAAGCTCCCTGCGGTTTCGATAAATTTTGAACGAGATTCCCAATACCAACATCAGCTCTGCTATAATCGGCATAATTATGGATGTCATTTACAAGAAACATAGCAATATAACAGGGGAACCCGAACCAGAGGATATTAGTGATAGTGATCATGCAGAGGAATACCTTAATGAAGATTGCTCTGAAGCCGATGACGAATCCGAACGATCTCATTGTTGAACAACCATATCACGCAAAAATGCACATTGGAAGTAACTTAAATGCGGTAATTGAAATGGTTCGAAATGGTTGTAAAGTTTTTTTAAAACAGAAGCATGGAAAAGAGTTGAATTTTCCCTTGCATTGCAGAACCACATAGAATAGTATGGTCGCAATGCAATGCCAGAACTAGGTTTTTGAACACCATCGATTCAATTTGTGCGGCATTAATTGATTTGGGATCTAATCTACTAACTGAATCTAGTATAAAAGTCGTATGTGATTTGCACATTGCTTTGAAACCCGTCAAAATGACAATTATAGCGCTGGTAAGATGTGATGCAAACTTGTCCTCTGCGAACGACATCCTAAAATTTTTGTTGAAGTCGTTGAAATCGAATAAAAACGAAATTTCAAATGAGCTTTATGACGCTTTATAATTAGCGCGAATCAAAGAGGGTCGAAATCTGAAGCTTGCCTCGTTGCTGAAATTTCTATACATACTCTGAATTTGGAAGATGAAACCGACACAGAGCAACAACTGATATATTCGTGAAAAACATCAGTAACCAAATGTGCAGTGAGTGTTATGAACAGATTATTTGTTGTAGGCAATACATCAGCATCGGCCTGATTATACAGCAAATGAATATTTGGAAACAGCAGCAGAAAATGACAAGCAAGGAAACCGGCAAAGTACAGAAAACCGATTTTGAAGAAAATACCGGCCAAAAAGATTACAGCTATGATGTCCAAACTTGTCGCTTGCCACATTGACCAAAAAGAACTCTACAAAAAGAAATTTAAATTTACGAAGCTCGGTAGCTTAATAACACAACAACAAATATAAAGAAACTGATAGATGCGTTGTTCAGCCAACATCTATAGGAAGCGAACGATCGCTTATTAAACGCTCGTGTTTTTAAAAATAACATTGAACAATTTATATCCAGGGAATTCCCGGGACCCCTCGAATAATATTTCAAAATTCCCGTTTCCCGGGAATCAAATAATCCCGGGAATAGTGACCTGGATCCCAAGCCAGCTTTAAAACGGAGTTTTGCATTCAACGCCTCGGAAGCTATCGTAGAAACGCAAGATTAAGAATACAAGGCTTATGGCACATAGATGCAGGAACAAAAAAAAGAATGGCCAAAATTCACATTCTTTCAAAAATGGTACCTCCTTTCGCAGTGAAAATATTTATTCTCAAGAAAATTACAACAAATATTCCAAAATATAATGGTGTGAAACATAAATACGATAAAATCCATGTTGATGACAGACCTTTCGTTGAGCAAAAGATGCGGTAGGTCGACATTATCATATTTTCTCGTAAATGATATGTAGGTACTTTTCAAAATATTTGCGTAAAACGAAAAGCTCCTATGGAATTTGTACTTCCGGTGGACTGATTTCGACCTAATTACGGGGATCTCCGAATTTATGAGAAAAGCTTAAGTATGAAGCGTTATCCCCATCTGTTTTTTTACTTCGTAATAATCTCAAATTCATGTATCACAAATTCATAAAGCTATATGCATGTGAAGTTAGCCCAGAATTTCATCCTAAAAAAATAAAAAAAAATCATCGGGTAATACTAAAACTGCAATGATATTCCAGCCCAGAATTTAATATAATAATTTCGTTTAATCTTGAAATTTTATTCTAGCACAGAATTTTTTCTCAAATTTTTAATATTAAAATCAAAGTTAAAAATTAAGTAAACTTATAATTCTGGAATTTTATAAAATAACTAAAAGTTATTTGTTGTGCTATTAAAGTATGATCAATAAAAGGCCATTGACTGAATGTATTATGAATGTCTGTCTCTGTTCTGAATGTACATTAAATTCTAGATAAGGTTGCACAGTTAGTTCTTAGTTCTAGTTTTAATTTCAAACCGATTTGCATGTTGTGAACAGAGCTATGATGGTTTGGGTCAGTATTGTATCGAGTTCATATAATATCCAAAGGGATTCGGGCTGGTATGTCTTTGTGCATCACCTGATAATCGAAATTTACTAAGAAAGTTACACGTTATACAGACAATGAACATTATGCAATCAATATCAGAAAGGAAATAAAAATGTCCCGCCAAAATATTTGAAGTTTTCCAAAATTAACACTACGTTAACGATGTAGGGCACAAACTACTAGGACAGAGGGTATTAACTAGATCTCTAAGATGTGCAAATTGAAATCCAAATTGTTTCTACCACCTCTCAGCCAAAATCTTAAATTAGTGTTTTCTTGGTGTACCTGTTGTGCCTGAAATGTGCCCGGAATTGTAAGACATGTTTCCAACAGACCCCTTTGACAGGAATAGTAAAGGTGGAAGCCACCCACCCCACCATAAAGATTTCAGTTATTAAAATTTTTAGAAAAGAAATCAACTTCACTACCGCTGTTTCTCACAAAGACAGATTCTGAATGAGTGTGCATCTAAGTAAACAGTTAACGGTAAGTTGTTGTTTGCAATGCAAAACTATACATTTCCTTTTGCTAAGTCATTGATGCCATTTTCGATATTAACAATTAAATATTTATCCCCATTTATGTCTGAATATTATATGCCAGGTAGAATAATTAAAGTATTTGATCCGCCATTGTTTCATTAGTGTATCATAGACTTAACGCCTGATAACCTAGAGACACAAAGTTATTTTCTTACACTGTAATTAAAACTATTCACTAACGATCTGTGTACATGCATATACATGCTGCTTATGTAGGTATTTACCTTACGTCACAAATAAATAAGATAATGGAATAATGATTAAAAAAAAATTCATTTGGAACAATTAACTGTTGAGAAGTTGCATACTATGTGGTACACGCGATTTCAAAGAAAAACTACCTTGTGTGAATCATCTTAGATAAAAGCATCATTAAGCATCTATACAAAGAACGTATTTTGCTTGCTTATTACATGAACCTAAAACGAAACAGAACGCATTTTAAACGGACGGCGATATATTAAAATCATCCTGATATGTGTAAAGGTTAGAAAATGTATTTGAACAGGAATTTCACTTTCGAGCACAGAATGACCTTAACAAAAATTATAAACTGCTCAAGCCGTGCTTCTTCGTTTATATAAAAACGATTGTTTTGGTACAACCTGCTACCAAACTATAAATCGTTATACAGAATAGATTAATCACCATAATCAAAAATCTATCTAGATTCAAATTAACATAGACCCTAGATAAGAAAATAACAAACTATAGAATGACCCATAAAGAGTCGGCCAAAAAACGAAAACAAACCTTAAGCTGAGTGAAAGTTATATTAGTTACAAGAGATCGAAATATGTTTTTATTCTTTTTTAAACCGTCGACGGTTCAGTAGAATAATATTTTTTATATTAATGAAAATTAATTATAGTTCTTATTAACTAAAAACCCAAATTTTCATCAATTTATTCAAATTTGTTTTTAATCATCTTATATTGGTGTCCGTTATACGAGCATAAATGTTAATATGCAGACGTCGGCGTCTGGGAGTTTTGATTTTACAAATTTACACTTTACTCAAATTATAGAACTGATTCCAGTATCGAGAATAAATTTTTGATAATAATCGGTGAACAAGGAAAGCCAAACTGCATAGACCTAGTCCGCACTACGACTACGCATTGGAATATTTTACGATTACTCTGAAATGTAACTGCTTTATAAATAAGCTTGAAAACGCGTTAAATTTTATTACAAAGTGTTGATCAAAAACTATCAAATAGCTACTAAATATCCCGTTTAATATATTAAAATATCCGGCCAGTATAAGAGAGAACTCCATCTTCACGACGGATCACTGGACAACCTGCGGGGTTTTTAAAGTATAATCCGTCTGAATACAATTATAGAGATCTCTCCAAATTTTATAAAGCAGAATATAATAACTAAGGCCGGATTTATGGTTGGTGTTCGTTCGTTCGTTTTGACAATTTTTCGACCAATATGATTGCTCAAAAATGACGTTTTTTCTTCTGGATTTTTCCACAAAAGATGATTAGTCGAAAAAATGACTTCACTGTGTGGTCAGTGAATATTTTCATATTTAACAATGTTAGCCAACATTATCTGGAAGGTCCAGCGTGCAAACAAGAGTAGAATTTTTATGGTGCAAACTTGATTCAATTCTGCAGTGACATCAACAAATTTCTAACGCCACCAAGATATATTTTTTGTTCACTTGGCACTGAAATCATGCTTGACCATCTACAACAAATTAAAAATCTGCTCAAAATGAGAGAAATTTGTAAACCAAATCTCATAGCAGTTCAAGGAGTTCCTCGATGCGGCAAATCTACTTAAATTATAAATACACAAAATATGTGAAGTGATATGGTACTTTGCCCTACTAAAGAAGCACTGGTTAACATAAAGTTAAAAGAAAAAAGTTGATTTAAACAATGTCATATCTAACTTGGGGTAACCAATTTTTACAGGATTCCACATGCTACAGTAGATTAGGGTAGGAACCAAGCGCAAATTTTATCGATTAAAAAAATCAATTGAATATCCATAAAATTCCAAATAAGATTGTACCAGGCCTTGGATTTTACTGGGTGATCAAAAAACAAAACTAGATGAAATATTTCTTGACGGATATGGTTAACTTTAAAACTAAAATAAGTCTAGCAACCTTTGCCTTCTCCAGTTTCCCCTAAACAAATATTTTTGTATGTTGATATTTTTTTATCGATAAATTGTGTGCTTGGTTCCTATCCAGTGTATTATTAAATAATTTCTAAAAAAAATTTAGGAAAAATTCCAATAATCCAATTAACTGGACACAAGAATCGATTATCTCGTGCAATAACTGCGAAGATCAATTACGGCATACTACAATATTAGCACATCCAGTCAATTCAGCATGTTTTAAGCCAGAGCGGTTGACCAACAATTCGTTGCAGATGACTTTTTGTTTTTTATTATTACAACTGAATACAATTCATCTAGTAATTTTTCTTTCTTAATTTAGTCACTTGTGAATGAGAAGACGCCCATTGGCCAGCTCCATTTATATGTTATTTACTGAAGAAGTCTTTCCTTTCGTGTCCTTAATCCATTAAATCAATTGGTTTCGTTCTCTGCAATCGTCTTACTGCATGTGAAGGGCCCAACATACCACAAAGCTCTTCATTTACGTGTTGATAAATACGTTGTCCATGTATTACTGCAAGTGTTTTTATTTCTTCTTGAACCATCGAGATATTTAGATCCCTATGAAGGTCATCCTTCCTAATGTACCACGGAGCGTTAACTATACCACGTAGCACTTTGTTTTGAAAAGTTTGAATTATTTTGATGTTGGTTTTCTTTGTACAGCCCCAGAGCTGTATTCCGTAAGTCCATAAAGGCTTTAGTACCTGTTGATATAACAGCAATTTATTTTCGGTTGACAATTCCGAGTTTTTCCCGAGCAGCCAATACATTTTTCGATATTTGATATTAAGTTCTTCTTTATTCTTTTTAACGTGCTCTTTCCATCTGAGCCTGGTATCTAGGGTCATTCCTAGATATTTAGCCTTATTTGCATACGGAATCTGCTGACCATTAATGATTACAGGTTTGTAACTAACGTTTAGATTAGTAAAATTCACATGCGTGGATTTCGATTCATTGAGCCCGATACGCCACTTTTTTGTCCATTTTATGATTTTGTCACATGCTTCTTGAAGTTTCCTTGTCGATTCCTCGATAGTGTCTCCTACTGAGAGAACTGCAGTATCATCAGCAAATGTTGCAACGGTAACATCGTTTAATTGAGGTAAATCTCTGGTGTAGAGTAGGTCCCAAAACACTACCCTGCGGAGCTCCTGCTGAATTCTTTTTTAGCTCGGAATATTCATCTTCATATTTCGCCCGAATGGGCGATTCTCTATGTATGATTTTAAAATCATTTAATATTGTTTTGGCAAATCTCTATGTAGTTTGAAGAGTAAACCTCTGTGCCATACCTTATCGAAGGCCTGTGCCACATCTAAGAAGATACCAGAGCAAACCTTTTTCCTCTCTAATGTATTCTCAATGACATCCGTAAGCCTGTGAACCTGCTCAATAGTTGAGTGTTTCTCTCTGAAACCAAACTGGTATTCTGGGATAAGGTTTCGTTGTTCTATGATTTTTTTAATCTTTTGAGCAACAGCCTCTCAAACAATTTCACTAGTGTTGATAGAAGTGAAATTGGCCGATAAGATTTTCTATCATTCGGTGCCTTGCCCGGTTTCGGAATCATTATTACTTCTGCTACTTTCCACTGCATTGGCACAAGTTTTTTCCTTTGGATCGCATTGATTATGTGCAGTAATTTACGGGTCCCTTTTTCAGGCAGCTCCTTTATTATTTGCCCTGTTATCAGATCGTAACCAGGAGCCTTCTTTACTGTTATGTTCTTAATTTCAGCTTTTAGTTCTTTCAATGTTACAGGCCTGATATCTTCGAAATCAGATGTTCTGGGCGTATTAGCAGTGTTTTCGTAACTGGTCTGCTGACCTATAGGTTGAAATGTTTCTTCAATATGTTCAGCAAACAGGTCGCAGCTTTATCTTTCGCACTTCTAGCCCAATTCCCATCGTTTGTTTTGATTGGGGCGATCTGCGTTTTTGGTCGTTTTAACCCTTTTGTTGCTTTCCAGAGGGAATAGTCGGTATCTTTAGTTGGGGCTAGAGTACCTTAAGTTTGATGCACAAGTTGTTTAAAGTGGTTTTATCTTGCGGCGCACGCGTATTTTGTCATTTCTTTCGGGCTTTTCGTTTTTCCTGCACTAATTCTCTTACTTCTATTGGGTAAATAACGGAGTTTTCTTTCCTGGATGATAATTTGGGGGTGCATTCCCAAGCCGACCATTGTATGACATCAATGAGCCGGTCTAGTTCCTCTTCTATTTCATTTTCACTTTTGATTGGCACTTGAAGTTCTATCCTCTACTAACTGCTTAAACAATTCCCAGTTTGTTTTATTGTTTGTTAGGTGTGGTGAATTTTTTTTTTCTATTACATTTTCACTGATCGTCATAATAACAGGAGAATGATCAGATATTAGACTTTCATCATTTTCTAAGAAGATGTAGCGTTCCGATATGCCTTTAGTGATGTAGAAATCTATAAGGTCTGGGATTTTGTGAGGATCTGTTGGCCAGTACGTTGGTTTCCCTCCTGAGTAAAATTCACAGTTCGAGTATTGGCCAGCAGCAAGTAATCCTTGCCTTTTGGAGAGGTTAGTCTTGAACCCCAGAAGGTATTTTTTGCAGATGACTGACAACCTTTAAACTTTTTCTGGCTCAAACTTACAGATACATCAGCACAGACTTAATGCATTCATTCAGAACAAATTGATTTACCCAAAACGTCGATTACGAAAAAATTGCTGAACCTGAAACATCCGATGAGAAATTACAGGAGTAATTAAATTGCGGTTCATTAAATTTAAGATTAAAACAAATTCCTTTAACATTTAATTCACATAAGAAACTATATTGTGATACATCAACAGGTAAATCGAGACCACATATTCCATTGGAGTTTCGTAAAAAGGTTTATGAAGCATTTCATAATTTATCTCACCCAGCTCTGGTTTCCCTGGGAATAGGCAATTGGGATAAATATTTTCATAGCATTTTTGTCTCAATTATATTTTTCATGCCTATACTGTTAGAATTCGTTGGGTATAAATATTTTTGATACAAAGATATATTGGGAATTATTTTCCCCTATAAAGGTTTTGTGGTTCGAAAATACTTACATCAAACTAATTCCAACAGTAGGCCAGGAAAATATAATTTAGACAAAAATGCTTTCTGGCGTAAATGCCAATTCCCTATTCCCAGGGAAAATCTGAATAGAACCACGGGAGTTAAAAGTTCATTTAATATGACGAATACGTCACCTGTGGCACTATTCTGGTTTTCCCTGGGAATTGGGAATTGGGAAAAATATTTTCACAGCATTTTTGTCTAAATTAAATTTTTCTGGCCTACTGCTGGAATTAGTTTGGTGTAAATATTTTCGAAACCAAGTTGATTGGGAAACTTTTGTTCCCAAAAATTTTAATAGGGAAAAATAATTCCCAATATATCTCTGATTCAAAAATATTTACACCCAACTAATTCCAACATTAGGCCAGGAAAATTTAATTTAGACAAAAATGCTATGAAAATATTTTTCATAATTTCCAATTCCCAGGGAAAGCCAGAATAGTGACACTGGCCACAATTAAATAAGGCAACAAATTAGTGACACAAAGTTGTTTAGCGTGACGAAATTATCCTTTGGTTTCTCACATATTTTCAGAGATAGATACATTAGGTGACTCGAAGCGATTCTTATTTCCAACATTTCACCCAATACAGTTACATTTGCAATTTATTCCACATGGATCAGTAGATTTAGAGTTCCAACGTCAATCACTACCGATCAGGGGATACTCTGTGAATCATATTTGTTTGCAGAGCTATCAAAATTATTGGGTCTCGAAGGAAAAAGAACATCCAGCTTGTCAAATTGAGACGCAGGAAAATAAATATTTTTGAATCAAGTTGGGTACTTTATTTTAAAGATTTATCGATGCCATTTATATATGAAAAATGATATCACCCAAATGCTTACCATGGCTGGATTTACAGATGTCGATCCGATGGTCAATATTTTTATGACATTTTCTAGTGGAAACGTTTCTGTGGCATTTTTCTCGCCAATGATGCTGTTTTTAGGTCTTGGATGGTAGCTGAACTATCAACGTACACTTTGCTTTTCAAAAATCACAATACAAAGTAATCTAATGGCGTTAAATCGCATGATCTTTCAGGCCAATTCATATTTCCTCGGTGCGAAATTAAGCGACTTTCGAAGAAACTTTGCAATTCGTAGTATGGCAAGTTGCACCATCTTATTGAAAATAAACATCACCTAAGTCGTTTCCATCAAGCTGAGGCTAAAGTAGTACGTTATCGTTAACGTGCGTTCCCGTCCTCATTTTCAAAAATATTCACGAATATTCACGAATTGCGATCAAAATATTCACGAATTGCACGAAACGTGTGTTTTATTTCACTTTTATTTTTCACCATTTTTGTAGTGCTCTTGAACAACTTTAACTGCACTCAAGTGAATGTGAGGCAACATAATGTAACGATGTCGCTGAAAGACTAAACTTCAGTCTGCAATGCAGTCTCCGGTTTTTTCTTCTCTCAGTTTATAGAAAATGTATCATATTTCAGCAACTGTGACAATGGCACGGATTAAATGGACAATGGCACGGATTAATTTAATTATTCCGCAGGGTGGTCATTTTGTGGTGCTTTTTATCACCAATTTATATCACTAGTGGAGAGTTTTTTTTGTGATAAAATTCAAAACAAAGTAGTCTACAAACACAACCCTGCAAAAATTAATTTTGAGGGGGAATAATGAACTGAAAGTGATAATTTGACATTTCTGTTTTAGTTATATGAATATTTTATATGAAGTGATTTTCGTACGTGTGATATACCAACAAAATGATGCAAAATGCGGAATTTTTGCTGTTTGCTGTTCTCAAAAATGTACACATTTGGTTGAGCTTGCACTATTTTCCCCAGCAAATTACAATTCACAACAATAAAAATATTAATTAAGAAGAATTTTTTAATCGTCCGTGAATTTAATTTATTTAAGAATTTTTTCGGCTTTTCGGACAAAATATTATTTTAATGGACACCCATACAATGTTTACGACTATTTTAGTCGCAGAAAACAAAGAGGCCATTTATTAACAATATTTCTACCACAAAAGTAGAAAAAATGCACTCCCCTCCCCCAAACCTTTAACCCCAGGGCGTACTTGTGTATACAAAGAACACAAACCCTTGCAAAAATGAGAACTCCCTTAGGTAGCTTCTTGGCAGCTTGGTTTCGTACTGATAAAAAGTTGGTCTACTCATCAGGTTGCAACGACCAAACTGCAAAAATTCCACTCTTGCTTTGTACCGATAATACAAAACAAGAACATATCGATTTAGCGAATTATATATCACTAAATCAGAAACCACAGGAAATTCTCACTATGTGTGTGTAACAAGCCAACACATTTAATTAAGAAGAATTTTTTAATCGTCCGTGAATTTAATTTATTTAAGAATTTTTTCGGCTTTTCGGACAAAATATTATTTCTACTTTTGTGGTAGAAATATTGTTAATAAATGGCCTCTTTGTTTTCTGCGACTAAAATAGTCGTAAACATTGTATGGGTGTCCATTAAAATAATATTTTGTCCGAAAAGCCGAAAAAATTCTTAAAAATATTAATGTCGACCACAACTAATGTTTTATTATTTTAATTCTTCTTTAATTTATTATTTAATGGCGAAAATATTAAGTTATATAATGACGATAAACATTTTTGACACAAACGTCAAAACAATTTTTTTATATTTGGTGAAAACATATGGAAGATATTGTGCTCTTTTCCATTCGCATCTATATACGACGTGACATAATTCATCCATAATCATTTAGTTCATTCATGGACGACTACGACAATTTCTTTATATCATACTTTTTATCACCAATGGTGATAAAACACCACAACATGACCACAGGTCTCGAATAGGGTGATAAAGCTAGACAGCTTCAAAGTTTTGTAGATTTATACTGCATACATAAATTGACGACAATAGCTTTTTGAAAAGGATTTTGTGGACAGACGAGTCTAACTTCAATCTTGAGTAAATTGTGAATTTACAAAATTTGTACCATTGGGGCAAAAAAAGTCATAAGAAAAGGCAGGATTCTTTCTAAAAGAAAATCAGTGTTATTGGCGCATATTTTGTCAAAACGCCTTTCCGGAGATATTTATGTCGAATTTGTTTGAAATGTGCTACCTGAGCTGATTCTACCAGTTTTAGAAGAAGATCCGCTGATTGTTTTTGAAAATGACGACACATAACTAATGAACGGTAAGAGAATATTTGGTTGATTCATTCCCATACTCATGGGTTGGTAGAAGTGGCCCTATTCCATGGCTCGCATGGTCCCCAGACCTCATACCCTTGGCTTTCTACGTCAGGGGTATTGCACGCAACACATGTGTACGCAATAAAGGTACTCCCAATAGAAATTTTAATTGAAATGATAAGCATTTGAAAAATGAAAAAATGAAATGCAACTTCGCACAACAACCGTGGAGATAAGATAAAGATCGGATCCGCTCGAAACGTGATATTTCAAAATGCGATATTTCAAAACAAGATATGACAAAACGAGATATGGTACAAAATGCAATATTTCAAAATGCGATATTTCAAAACGCGATAGGGTAGAAAATGTGATATGGTACAAAACGCGATATTTCAAAATGCGATATTTCAAAACGCGATACGGTACAAAACGCGATATTGTACAAAACGCGATATTTCGAAACGCGATATTTCAAAACGCGATATGGTACAAAACGCGATACGGTACAAAACGCAATATTACAAAACGCGATATTTCAAAACGAGATATGGTACAGAATATGCGTTGCGAAGCGGCGGGAGCGCAGCGACCCACCTGATACCGATCCTATATACTATCGTTCCTATCGATTTTTAAATTCCTATAAACTGAAATTAAATTTCCCCTTCACCCGCCTGATATAACCCGATCATAAACTCCCGTTTTGTACCATATCGCGTTTTGTACCATATCACGTTTTGAAATATCACGTTTTGAAATATCGTATTTTGCACCATATCGCGTTTTGTACCATATCGCGTTTTGAAATATCGAATTTTGAAATATCGCGTTTTGTACCATATCGCGTTTTGTACTGTATCGCGTTTTGAAATATCGCGTTTTGAAATATCGCGTTTTGATAATTCGCGTTTTAAAATATCGCGTTTCAAATGGGACCCGATAAAGATACCGTACATGCATAAAAATTTATCAGTAACTTAAAACTTATTTTTTTAACCCTGACCCGGGAAAAATAGTATCTCTTACTTTGGTCACAAAATGAGTGATTCCTATGACAATTTTCAATACCATTGAAAATGGTATATTATTAAATAATGATTTGTTCAGAATAAAATCACGTTGAGTGAATAGAATAGAATGAAAGTTAATTCGTGTCTTTACGACTACAAACAAGAGAATTATCACCATTTAAAAGCAAGATTTTGGGTAATTTAAACTAAATCTTAAAAATAGCATATGGAAAGCTTCGAAATTACCCCCCAATCGGCCAAAAAATTGTGTCGATTCATGCGCAAAACATCCATAGTTCTGATCATTTTCCTAATTTTGCCGGAAACGACAAGTATCAATAAAAAAAAAAATACTCAAAATTCGACATCTCTACAGCCCAAACAATCCGCCGACTATTCGGAATGAAACTTCGTACTTATAAACTTTTTGCTTAAATTGGAAGATCCTTGCGAAATTTACTGGATATCTATGTACCGGAAGTGGCAACTATGGGAGCTTTTGGAGAATTCAAGGAATCAAATATCGATTGAACTCGTTTGTTTTCTAAAATTTAAGCAGGAATAATTTTTTTAATTATATAGCAGACAATTTTTACAAATAGTCCGGAAAGTTTAATTTTCCGCTTTAGAAATCAAATGTGGTGCTTTCGAGATCTATGTATACGTTACGGTTGAAATCTGAAATCGGTAAATATCCGGAGTTTTTTTATAAATTCGTTTACACGATTAGAACACGGTTGTATAAGAGGTCCAATGAAAATGAAATGTTTGCTATCCTTCCAGAACCCGTGAGAGTAAATAAAGTCATTAGCCCCTCCTATTCAAGATGACTTCGCACTATTACCATAAAAAGTAGTCTGTGGAGTGAAGAGTAAATCATTTCATGATTATAGGAGTACCATTTCATAGATTTCGGAGCAATAAAGCAGTTTAGTGCAATTTTTATTCTGAAATTTACCGGTTTCGAACTTTCACCGTAACATACACATTCATGGAAAAGAAAGTCGGGTGTTGATAACATATTCACACCTACTTTTTTAAATAAAATGATTTTTTGCAATTTTTATTCTTTTATTCTTAAACTAAAACGATGGTTTCTGCTAGCTTTAGAAAAAGTTAGCAGAACCCATATCAAAAAATGATATAGATCCAAATCAAAAAATTGATTTAAAACACATTATAATTTTCCATTCCCAAGCTAGCCCCGGACCCAAATCGCAAATCGAACCAAAACAGATATTAGCTCGCAAAAAAGATCTAATGCCATACAAATGATTAAATTGGTGTTGGTTCGATTTTCGATTTGGTTTCTGCTAACTTTAAATTAATTAACCAAAAGCTAAGTCTAAAGCGAGTAGAGCAAAAATTTCCAGTTGGTTGTAAATCCTTTTGTAATATATGGGTTCTGAAAACTTTTTTTAAGCTAACAGAGACCATCATTTTAGTTGGAAGAGATGAAGCTCAGAATTTTTAAATATGGCATTTAATTAGCCTGTAATTATCCATAGTAGTTCATAAAGTTTGAGGTGAAAAACTGAAAAGCTTTTGGAGTCATTCTTATAGCTGAATACAACTTCAACTGGCCAACTCACTATAAAAAGACCGATCTTTGTTATGACGTCAATAACTTCCAGGTATAAACAAAATTTAATGAGGTTGCCAAAGATGTCGACAAGGCGATTTTAGCATCCACACTGTAATTATAATGTTGAAACGGCTGAACAGAATTTGATTTTTTTATATACATTTTACTGGAATCCATTATTGATTTTTAAATGTTCTTGTTGTTGTGCGGTTCAAGTAAATTTTGCGAGAATATAGTTTTCGCCAATATTACTATGAGTTTCTCTCTCAAGCACTCGTTTTAATAAAATACATAAATTTTATATATTGTAATTTGGGAGTTTTCATCGTATTTCTACATTCAAACAAAGACAATAAGTATACATAATGTGTTGTGTACGTACGTACATGTGTTTTGAGAAAACACAGAGTAGTTCAAGAATTAAATAAAATTATATTTTAATATCGGGTGGCCAACAACTGCGAAACATTTACACGGGCAATTATGTGCGGACTTTCGCCCGCTATACTTCTGAGTTAGTTGTATGGCCAGCTTAATTGGAGAAATAATATTATCAGCAAATAGTGGATAAAGTCACTCATTTCTTGTTTCCAAATCATGTATGCTGTTGATTTCCTAATTATAGTTTGGGTCCATGACAATTCTTTAATTTGTATAATTGTTTACCGTTATCCGCTGCTTTTGTATAGCATTCCAATACACTTGCTAAAATTGCCAATTTCCAATGTAGTATAAAAGCTCAAGCTACTCAACCTATACTCAAAAAATCCTTGTTAGTTAATTTTTATGAAAAATACAGAATACTAAAAAGAGTAGGTTTGAATATTTATTTTGCAATCGTAGGAGATATTAATATTTTGATCGTGTAAAAAGCAAATTTTAATTAAGGGCCGTGTAGCATTAACTTTCAAGCTCGCATATACAATCTTCCAGTGAGAACGCGATATAGGTCAACGTAAGATCTCTATCGAATATCACCCTATTCGTACATGTTTTAGCCGAGTAGTAATTGGCGCTAGTGATCTATGTGTTATTATCATTATCAGAGAGCCAAAATTAATTTTATCTAAAGTTTATTTCATCATACCATATGGCTGCAGTGCTTCGTAAAAAAATAATATTAGTTTCGTGGCACACGACATTTCCTATAGTTCCGTTCAGTATGGTGGAAGGTATCTCAAATTTATTTTAAATTGTGTCGTAAGGGCCTCCATGAAGCTGCCACCTTATACAGCGAGTTATGGAACATGAAAAGTTGGGTCTAATTGGCCACTATTTGGCCAATTATTTGCAGTATTTAGTCAGCGAAAGGAATTTTTTAAAATCGTTTTTAAAAATTTCAAGGTCAATGAAAAACTTTGCCTCCCGAAGTAAGGGAAATCAAAAAAAATGGATGCCTTCGATTAAGCTCAAAATTCTGATAATTTGTCAGCTAAACCCATAATAGTTCATGTCTGCTTAAACCCAGTGCATGTGCGGGTTTCATCCAATGTCACACAGAAGGTTTTCGTCATAAGTAGATATACATATGCAGCACAAGTAAAATTTTCCCAAACGTTAATTTCATTGATTGTACTCAACTTAAGTGTCTAATAGATTATACTGTAATCTAAATTTGGCCTAGAAAATACTTGGAAAATAATTGCAGTACGCTGACAAAAGTAAGTTACAAATGTGCCAACAAAATACGGCGAACATAATTCACCGAAGCTGAAGAAACCTCATACGAAAATACGGTATGAGAAATATTAGGGATGCATTTGGTAAAATCTTAATAACAGATGAAGCATAATTGAGGAGATGGAAGGAATATTTCGGAGAAAATATTATCCATGTTTAGCGGGATTAGCAACGCATATTCACAACTACAAGAGCTGTAACACCACTAACAACAGAAGTATGGAATTCCGATAGAATGCAATGTATATCGCTCCTCAACAAAATAATAAAAACAATAGCAATGATCCCTAGAGAAAATTTCACAAAAGCGAAATTAATAAAGGAAGGTGGTTTCAGACCAGAACGAAGTTACACAAGGAAAAAGGAAAAGAAAAATCAAAACAACCCAACAGAGTTAGATGATCCAGCTTAGTAGACGCCCTATGCTCCTAAATGCATTGTATTGTGAAACAAAGTGCTAACCAAACTTCGTAGTAGTAAAGAAATGGACAAAACAAAATGATTTTATACCCCAGGTTGTACACCATTTACATCGGCAATTATGTTTGTCGACCCAACGGATGCAGATTGGCCCTACGGATTCCGGCGAGAGCCAAAAATTACATACGGAACAATTCAATCTCGGAACAGTAAATTTGTTTCCAAGAAACACAAAAATAATAAAATCCCTTCTAAAAATTCGTAAACCAGCAAAAAACAGGAAAATTAAGGAAGAGTCCTCAGGAGCGTATGAACAAACAAACACAAACACAATTAAAAGAGAGACCGTCACAATCGGTAAACATAGTAGGAATAATTTTTCAAAAATCTAAACTAGATGAACTGTGTATAAAAATTTGACAATAAAACTAAATATATGAAAATAGAAACGGTTGCCATAAGTGATGGCTCGAAGACTACATCCAACTTGTGTGATGCCATAGACAGAGTATGAGAGTACTGGTTTCGTAACTAAAATTTGGTGATCATGATTTTCTAAATGAGAACTCAAGGCACACTATAATTTCTTATGTCTTCTCGTTTGGTTTTAAATAGTAATGGAGTAAGCATTGACAAAAATGTCAAGATTAGCATTTAATTGTCAGAAATGACTTTTATATTGACAGAACAGAAAAAATTGTTCCCGCCAACTAAATATCACAATGACAAATACAAAACTCAAAGGAAACTAGATTTTCTTGGTAAACTATTAGTGTCCGGAATCTCCATTTTTGATGTATTCGGCGTTGGGAGCACTAAAATGCATCTAAATGAGAAAAAATATGTCATTTCGAAATTGAGTTCAAATTTAGTTTGAAACTTAAACATGGCACACTAGTACGAAATTATGGTTTCGAGTTAATCATAATTACGAAACTAACAGTGTGTCTATGGCAAAAGGCAGGATATTGCTGACGTTATTTGGTTGCTGTTAAATGAAAAGATGAGGGGAGAAAATGTTCAAAGTGCTCAAAATAAAAACGCTCAAACTGCTGTTTCAAACAGAACACTTCCCCTCTTACTGTTAGTTTTTGAGATGAGGGTAATAATTGAAGCAATCAAACGAGCTACGACAAAAATTTCCCAATGCAAGAATGTTTAAATTATACTAAAATCATGCTAAAAGTACTGGAAAGCACTCAACACAAATCTGTATACTAAACCACCAGACGGTTATCGGAATTGCAGACTTGTCAAAAAGGTAAAGACACGCAAACATCGCCAAATAAGACAAATTATGGTTTTTGGAGATGACACCTGATGACTTCTCGTCGATCGGTGGGCACCTTACAACCAAACACAAAACGTCGAACAACTTTGGGTAACACATACGAGTTCTTGTAAAAGTTTTTCTTTCTTCTTATCTTAACCTCAATTAAAGCACGAAAAAATCACAAATAAGTTATACATTAAATACGTGTTTCATTCTTCATTATTATTATCGTTTCCCAAATAGCTCCAACATTTGTTGGTTTCCTGCTGGATGGTTCGTATCCCGCAGCAATAAAGCAAACTCGTGGAATTAGTGGTTCGTGTGCATAAAAACTGATATTTGGCAGATAAAACTAACGTAAGTCGGTGGTGCAATGACAAGTAGCGTCAAGCATCGCTACAGCAAGTCCTCGAAAAGGCAGTCATAAAGAGCTGTGAGCCACAATTAACATGCAAGGAATAAATTACGAACTTGTGCAGACGAAAATCGACCACGTGGGAATTTTGCGACTTACAAGACTAGATCAAGAGTACGGTAAGCGCCCTCAAGCGGAAGACTATTAAGTTAATTCTATTAAACATGCACGCTGCACCGACCAAATTAGCCCGCCTTTAAGAAACCTATACCATAATTTGTTACACATTTATTACAACAAATCCCGATTTTATTACAGTTACCGTTTTTCGGGAACGAGAGGTGGGTTTAGCTTTTAATTAAACCTGCACCGCCAAAATTGCAACTTTTGATGTAGCTATGATATAAGGATGGTTATTGTACTATAATTTATTACAAATTAATTACATTGATTAATTAGTGCAAGGCCAACCCTATAACTTGCCTAAGGGTAAGTTTCATCCCAAACGATTATCTTATTAATAATGCACAAATGTCCGTAGCTTTTTTCACCTCGAGAAGGGTAATACGTAGAAAGTTGATATTTAGCATGCTTTTAGGGTTTGGTGAGAAAAGCTCATAGCCGTTGGAATTACACCGATAGGTTCTTCCTGGGCTGAGCTGGATTCAAAAATTCATATTTTTAAATTTTGCAACAAAAAAATACTACATACTTATTACAATGTTTAGAGGTATAATAATTTCCTTATTTCACATACTTTTTTTTTAATTTTTATTTCGATTTTTTTTTTACTTCCCTCATTTTAAATGAGTAACTCACGAGGCAAAATCGATATACTGGTGGCGTTCTAGTGTAAAAAATCATTAAATGTGGTAAAACTGACATTTTTGAAATAAATAATCGTTTGGGGTGAAATTTACCTTTAGGCAAGTTGTAGGCTTGAACTTGTGGCTTGAACTAATTAATCAATATAATTAATTTGTAACAAATTCTGGTCTAAGAACCCTCCAGATATCACAGCTACATCAACAGATGTAATTTTGGCAGTGCAGTTTTAATTAAAAGCTTAACCGATCACTCGTTTCTCGAAAACGGTAACTGAAACAAAATCGAGATTTGTTGTAATAAATGTGTAACAAATTATAGTATGGGTTTCATTGAGACGGACTATTATGGTCAGTATAGGTTAAAGCACTAGATTATTACCTCGTCGCAATCTCAAACGTTAAAACCATAAAGAGACAGTTATGAGCCACGGCCTAGAACCCGCTAGATGACGTTAAACTAGTGCACGCAAAGCAGTCGTTTGATACAAAGCTGCCTTGAATCAAGATTCCAGTCTTCGACGGCGACTACACTAATTGGAGTACAGCATTTTTACTCAAGTCAGTGAGCATCACCAACGATAATTCACGAGGATGCGCTTCGAGAACGACATAATCATCGTCGATTCATCATCAGTAGTCGTCTTCAAAATTTCAGAACCATGCATGCACTACTAATTGAATCAGCCGTAGGATTGCGTACAAGATCTTCGTTTGCAGTCTGAAATCTTTAAAAGTGCCGGTCACCACATGGAATATTATCTCAATTAATATCAACATCAATAAGCTGGATCCGGAAACCCATCGATCACAATTATCCTCAAAATCATACTTCAAGAATTGTGAATACACGGCATATCGTGGGATGAAGCGGTCCCAAAATCAATAGCCCAAAAATGTTATACTTATACCGAGATAGTTTGTTATCACTGCATAACTCGCGGTTTCGTATGCTCTACAACGGTGGTAGATGGATCTGTCAAAATTACAATACTAGCATCAAAAACAAAAACCGCACCACAATACTACTCGCTAAACTCATGCTCAACATAATTCAGTCACTCCGACGACTCGCAAATGATACTTGGCTGGCTAGCAGCTCGCCTAATTACTGGAAGGCGTTTGTGGCTAATCGCGTTTCCCAAATCATGGATTACAGTCAACCAACTAATTGCAATTATGTCGACACCAAGCATAACCCCGCAGATTATACGTATCTCGTGGTATTCAACCCTCATTACTACACAGCTATCCGATGTGGTGGATAAAGGTCCTGTTTGGTTACATGAAAATCCCAGTCAATGGCCAAGCCAAAAGAACGAGCGGGGTCTACACTAACATCAACTAACAAAAAATAATGTCAATGATTGCAACGCATGAAGAAACCGTGACGCTTCAGAATGACCTATATACAACTTACTCGCCCGATATTTATTGCTCGGAAAATCACTTTGTCTTTTGCACACGCTTCATTCAACTCCAACGTTTCCGTCCAGTAGCCCGTTCTAAAGGCTTCTTCACCTTACCCGAGCTCAACTAGTCATTCGAGATCTCGGTCAAGCTCTGAAGAGGCACATTTCGCTGACGAGATTTCAAGATATCAATCGGGAGAACATCTAATATTCTAGAGCCCACTTCAATCTCTGAACTCTTTCGTCGGCACTGACGGTATATTACGGGTCGGAGGGTAGCTCAACGAATCGAATTCAAAACCTTGGTGCGCTTGAACCAGCAACTGATTATCTTTCTTACATCGCAGAATCGTGTCATTCCATCGAGACGGTTCCTGCAGAGTGGTGTGAACCCATCAAATTACACAAAAGCCACGTCAGTGCATCGACAAAGGGCAAAATTTGGATTTTCGTATGCTTATTTACATTCCTCCGCATTTCGGCAGCTTTTGGGAAGTAGTGGTAAAATCGGCCAAGCATCATCTATTCTACGCATCCTATGCACAAGCCTAATTTCTAACGACGATACAGACGATATAAAAATACGATTATACATTTAAATTTTTAGTCCCCAATAAAATAGTTGCTACCACTTTTGTGTTATATATTGATAGATATGGCAGAGGTGCGGCGAGTTAATAAGACTATAAATCACGTGACTAAAGAAGAAGAAAATTAATAAAATTAATAATTTGATTAATAACGATTAAAAATTTAAGTTATTTCACTGTCATTTGTCTTTGTTACAGTTCTTTTGTTAATCTCTTAGACAGCTCTAGATTCACTAACCCAGCGACATAAATTTGTCTGTGTTTTTTATTTTAAAATTCGTGATCTGACACATATACCCCAAAATCAATGTATACAGTTAAACTAAGTAGCTTTGTAGTGGTACTTAATTGGCGCGAATAATTTCTTGTGTCCACACTCCACATATATAGTTTTGTGTTAAACAATGATGAATGATAGTTTAACGCAGAAATTGATTTGGATAGAAACATACATAAAAGTTTTGCAGGATTTTATAAAAATAATTAAGACAAATTGAATTTAAGAAGCATAATACGAAATTTAATTCAATTTTTTTTATAAATTACGCACTCGAGTACTAAATAATTACGAATCACAAAAGTACAATCACATACACGTATCCAATTTCGTGTATTAGTAACATTAGACATGCATTTCATAATAAACTGTTGTCGGATAATCGAAAGCAGCATGTTAAATATTTATAAAAAAAATAAAATCTACGGAGAATCGATATGGTACAAGCAAGATTTGTTGTAAGAATTAATGAGCAATTATTTTTAATGTTTCATCTAATATACGTAGGAAAATGGAACAAAATGTTCCTACTCCGGTTAAATTCTTTAATACCAGACGACAATATATAGTGTGGAACTCCCTACATATACGTGCATATACACTCGAAGAATTTCGTACTCCCACGTAATTGTTTTTTATTATATTAAAGTATCCGGCATACATGCTGATGATACTACATCTTTCTTTATAATATATTTTGACCTATTTCTAAGGTAAAGATTTTACGTTTTTTTTTAATCCAATAGTGCGTAAAAATTATGTATAAAATATCAGTTTCTTATTACATTTAAGGCCGGGCACTTGGGTTCAAGTTCGTTATGTATATAACGCACCCATACACACCAACGCATTTGTAGATTAACATTTTGTCCGTTACTTTAATAAGTTTCCGAAAATAATAACATTACATCACGTTCCGGTTCGAAAATGATTCTAATCAGCAGTGGCTTTCCAATCGACCACCGCAAGTACTTATGAGCACTCAAGGTGTTTGCCTTTGCTAAATTAACTACTCGCAACTGCTCTACCTTGTTTTCACGAGCGCAGTTGCAGGTAGTTATGTCAAATTTGTCTGCTTGGTGGTTGATCGTCAATTTTATATGTCAAAAATATTAAATTGGGTTATAAACAAGGTTATAAACAATACAATCAATTATTTTAATTTTATAAATCATTTCGATATTATTTAATTTGTTTAAAACCATGAATAAGATGAAAATTAAATAGATATCCAATTGTTCGTATCCAGTTTGTACAGTTACTCAATACATCTGATTCATCTACGGAAGAGCTTTTAAATTTGTTTTGGTCCGATTCATCTTCGACCTCATCGGATGAGGATTTACCAAAAACAAGAAGAGTGAAGATAGAAGATTTCATATGTACTATTAACAAATATTCTAACGAAGAATTTGTTAGCCATTTTCAACTGCAAAAAATTACTGTGAATTCAATTTATAAAAATATTTATAATTGTGCTAAAACTGAAACTGTTTACGTTTGTATATATGTATATGATTTTGATAATTGTGTTTTTTTTTAGATAATTATTTTCTTACTATGTAGGGAAAAAAGTGGCTTTGAAAAAATTAGTGTAGAAAAGAGGATTTTTGTAACTCTTTGGTACCTGGCCAATAAAAACACATTTCGAGAAATATCAAACTTATTTGATATTAGTTTTAGTAAATAGGTGCGTAGTACGTGTTACTCACTAGCTAATTAGATGTGCATATCTTTACATAAAATGGCTAAAACTAGAAGAAGAACAGAAAAATATTTCGTCGTTGTTTCAACAAATGAAGGGATTTCCTCATATCTTAGGGAGTATTGATGGAAGCCACCTACAAATTAATAACCCCACACATAATTCGAACGATTATTACAACCGAAAGAAATACTATAGCATTTTACTACAGGGGTCGTCGGGCCAAATTATAAATTTTACGACATTCATGTAGGAGAATTCGGGAGCATACATGATAGTCGTATGCTTAAAAATCCGAACTATATAAAAGATGTATGCTGTTTCAAGAAAGACGCGTTTTATTGGGAGATTCCGCCAATCCTTGCCTTCCTTGGTAAATACCACCCTACCAAGATCTTTGCAATTTATCGGATTCTCAAAAACAATTCAACATAAAACATTCGACGACAAGACTTGTAGTTGAACATGTCTTTGGGTTTCTAAAGAATCGGTTTAGGAGATTAACAAAATTTGACAACATACTCGTATCTATCGATTTTGTTGTGAATTGTACCATTGCTGCGTGTGCTTCATAACATAAGAGCCATTGGAAGAAATGTTTCCTGATACTATTTGAAAATAAAAATCTATAGAAAATATCTAAATTACTTAATTTGATTTCATTTGTTTTCTTTATTTCTAATATACTCCTGCAATAATTTCGTCTTCTTCTTAGACGCTTCGATTTTTTGCGATTCGGTGCCACATTTTGGTCGACATTTTGTGAAGCGCTATCTTCGTCGTCTATTTCCTTTCGAAAATTTGTATGTTCTCCATAAAGATCGCCATTTTCTCGACATGTTCGGCCGTTATAGAATTTGAATAAAATTCATAATTATTATGAATGAATTGTCTATGATTACAATTTTGCACTTACTAATATGTCCAGAGCTTCAAGGTCCGTTAAAATAGCCTCCCAGTATTGCATTTTCTTCACCGTCGTGGCATACCTACTTTTTGCCTACTTCCATACGGTTGAATGAGAGCTTTTGTCTCGGCAAAAGACCAATTTCTTTTTATTTTTTATGCAATATGAAACGTTATATTTTTCTTAATTATATTTAAATTAATCACAATTAATCACAAATTTCATTTATCACAGAATTCGCTTTTTAGTTTTTTACATAAAATGACAACGAATAATTTCTAGGTTATGTTTTACTCATGTCATAAATTTTTGTGTGTTCCAATCGACCATTTAGCGCAGAGAGGTGGTTGCGGAAAACCACTAATGTTTCGATAAAATCCGTTGTTAAAAATAACTCTGATTGTGCGTTCGCAGATTAATGTTAATACAAGTCAATAGGAAGCATATACATAGTTTCCAAATATTTCGGATCATCTACTACTAAATACCAAAGAGTGTAGTATCCTGTAGCAACGGGTTTAATTATTACTAAATTGCTTCAACAAATTTTATATTGTCCTATAACTAATAGTTGTTTCAGATTTTGCTGACGATTTCGTCGCCGGATTATTTAGTATTTGTATTCAATTTTATAAAAATTATTTAACAAAACTTTTAAATGATTTTGTCGCACGTATTATCTTTTGAGACTTAGGTAAACTTGTTTCTGCTTCAAAATAGTGTTGTCATTGTCAGATATACGATGTTGAAAAATACATTGGGTAAATGAAATAAAACGAAATTAAACATAGCACATAAACGAATATGATCTTAAAAACTGTTCTGATCAATTCACCACCGCAAAGATACCAACATAGAAATCGACCTAAAAATTTTTCCAGGTATGATCATCAATAAGACCTCTCATTTGAATCTATTTTCAGCTATGACACTTTAAACGGTCAATTTTTAGAAATTTTCAAATTTTGTGTGGTCGATATATTCAACCGAGTTTTCCCGGACTTCCAACATAGAAAGAGACCTGAAATTTTTTCCAGGTATGATCATCAATGAGACCTTTCATTTGAGTCTATTTCCAGCCATGACACTTTAAACGGTCAATTTTTATAAATTTTGTGTGTGCGATATGGTTAGGTTAGGTTAGGTTAGAGTGGCTGCTATCGCACACATAGGCCAATAATGGCCCATTGTGATACCACAGGATCCAATCTCCCCTTACTCCCGCTGACACCAACCAGAGCTACTGATGTAGCGTAAAATATCTCGCACCCCAAAGTCCGCGAGTTCAGAAAGGTTGTCCATGTTGTACACACCCAAGTACTTACGTCTTTTGTATGATAGTGCTGGACACGAGCATAGGAAGTGAACTAACGTCTCTTCCTCCTCTTCGTCCATACAACTTCTACAAAAGTCATTCGTCTCTAGACCCAGCCTTCTCGCATGCTCCCCAAAAAGGCAGTGTCCTGTCAGTATCCCTACGACCAATCCTAAATCTCGTTTTCCCAGAGATACAAGTGCCTTGGAGCGCCGCAGGTCCAGTTTTGGCCAAACCTGTTTTGTTACCCTTTACGTGAGAGTGTTGGTCCACCTCTCATCTGTCAAGGCGATTGCCTTTTTACTGAGCGTCAATTTGAGCGCTGCTATAGGCCTCCCCAGACCTGCCCTTTCCGGTTGCATCTGGAGAGTCGTACCGTACCTAGCTAGTTCGTCTGCCCTGCAGTTTCCCGTGACGTCCGAGTGACCAGGGACCCAGATTATCTGGATACTGAAATACTCGCTTATCTCGTTAAGAGATGATCGGCAATCCAGCGCCACCCGTGACTTCAGAGAAACCGCCTCTAGTGACCTGAGTGCCGCTTGACTTTCCACATAAATCGCGATATCCCTAACAGATACCACGTTATGCTTCAACCATGTCACGACTTCCCCTATCGCCAGTGTGTGCGATATATTCAACCAAGTTTTCCCGAACCTTCCACATGAAAATTGACCTGTCGTTTTTAAATGACATTTATTAGATGAAGTGCCGTTTAACCCTTAGCGGGTATTTGAGTCATATATGGTACATTTATATTTCGCTCATAAATTTGTTGTTTCCGATCGAAACCGCTTTTTCGGTTTACTGACACTGAGAATATAAGTAATTTTGATTTTCTTTGCATATTTTGTTGAATGGGTTTTCTGTCATAACCTTTTTATTATTTGGCAATAAAAATCGAAGTCACATTGCATGTGTTCGCGCAACTTTTAGCATAATATATTATATTCTCACAACTAATTAATTATTATATTTTTCGTAATTAATATCAGAAACGAAGGTTAGTATCGCAATAAACCTAGTGATTTATTAAATACATCTTAAATTATCCGAAATCGGTAAGTAAACTTTGTGTATCATATATGGTACAAAAACGGTTTGCCCAATTTTTACATTATGTTTCATATATGCTCAGTTTTAAATTTGAATATTCCAAAAATATCGTTAGTTTGTTTGCTTATAGTTTTATTTAATTATTGTTTTATTTAGATACTTATTTCGTTAAGAGGTAATCTAATAGGTAGGTAATTAATTAAAATGCCTAGACCAAAATATTTGCCTCTCGAGGAAATAGAAGAAATCATAGAAGAATGGCCGGATAGTAGTGAGGAGGATATGTATGACGATGAGGGTAATGAAACAAATAATAACATCGAGGAGCCGAGAGGAATTGTGGAAGACCTAGATATTGAAAATATCCCAGTTGTCTTAGCCGGTGATCTGAACATACAGGGTTCTTACATATTTGAAAATATGGATGTTGAGGGAGAGGCACAAACTGAAATTAGCGAACAAGGTATTAGTAACGAAGATGCGGAAATCAAACAGTTAAGAGATAGATATAAGAAACTAATCTGGAAAACGCCCCATTCATTCAAAATCCATCGAAATTGAAATTTACTGCAAATACACAAGTTCCACAACAAATAATGAATTGCGACACCCCATTGGCGACTTTTAATTTATTCTTCAATGATGAAGTTTTAGATTTAATAGTAGAGCAATCAAATTTATATTCTACGCAAAAGAATGTTTCAAATCCATTTATTCTGTCAAAACTCGAGATTAAAAAATTCCTCGGAATTTGTATCATTTCTACGGTACACCAAGTACCTAACACTGAGCTATATTGGGATTATATTGTGGGAAATACACTTATTCAAGAAACTATATCATTGAAATTGTTCAAAAAAATTAAAAGCAATCTGCACTTTGTAGACAACGAAATGGCATTACCAAAATCTCATCCCCAGCATGATCGCTTATTTAAACTTCGTCCTTTTTTAAACCTGTTGCAACAAAATTTCTTGCAAATACCGTTAGAAGAGCATTTATCTGTTGACGAACAGATATGCACTACAAAAATAAGAAGCTACATGAAGCAATACGTGCCTTCCAAGCCTCACAAATGGGGTTTTAAAATTTTTGCTTTGACAGGAGGGTCATCAGGTATGATGATTACACTTAAGTTTATGGCCGAAAACAAATATTTTGTTTTATTTTAGGTTTCTTGTATAATTTTGAAATTTACACAGGACAAGAAAATAATTATAGAAACGAAGGTGAGGAAAATCTTGGCGAATCAGCCAATATAGTTGTCCGCTTATGCAGATCTGCTCCTAGAAATTTAGGTCATAAAGTGTTTTGTGACAATTATTTTACCACAATACCACTTGTTCTGTTTCTTGAACAACAAGGATAGAGACGATAAGACGTAATCGCGCTTTGCATAGAGACGATAAGACGTAATCGCATCCCAAACTCTAAGCTCAAAACTGATAGAGAGATTGGTAAACTTCCACGAGGGTCTTATGAAGAATATACGGCGTCTTTTGAAGGTACTGACTTAAGCTTAGTGCAATGGAAGACAACAAGTCGGTTACGCTGGTTTCGTCTTATGTTGGAGCAAACCCAGTGTCACTGATAATTAGATGGGACAGCTAAAAACGTGCTGAAGTAGCTATTAAATGCCCGGAAATTATAAAACATTATAATCGACATATGGGTGGTGTTGATTTACATGATAGTTTTATAGGTCGGAGCCACATAAAATATAAATTGTCGAAATGGTATCACAAGATATTTTTCCACATGGTTGACGTTACTGTTGTTAATTCTTGGATTATACATCGGCAAATTTGCAAGGAAAATAATCAACTGGCCCTGACGCTTGTAAATTATAGGAAAAATTAAGGACAAGCATAGTTGGTTCTGGCAGAGAGCGTCGAAATAATTCTGCAATATCCCGCCCAGTTAACCAAAGTATTAATAAATAAGTCCCGTAAGAAATCGGCTCAAAATATTCCTATAAAGGATATTCGTCTCGATAACACTAACCATTTTCCAGTTTGGGGAGAGCGAACTAGATGTAAACTGCCTAAGTGTAAAAGCCAGACCTTTATAAAATGTTTAAAATGTAACGTAAGTTTATGCATCAATAAGGCTCGAAATTGTTTCTTAGATTTTCATAATTAATTTTTTATTATATACTAACTAGTTACTAACAAATTAAATCCACTTATTTAATTTTATTTTGTGATCAACATGTCAACATGATTAGGTTTTAATCTTAAATCGTTTATTTGATTTTTTTTATATTATTTTTATTTTTACAATGTGGTTAAGTTCTGAAGTACCTTTATTAATTTGAATATTTTTTTATGGACATTCGTTTTATGTATGATTTTATTTACATAAATAAAATTAAAATGAGACGCGCTAAAACACATTTAAATGGAATAAAATCTTTCGAAATATTTAACTCGTAGTTTTTGTCATACTGGATTTTGTACAATAACTGATACATAAAATAAATTACATTTTCCGGAAAAATAAATAAATTCCAAGAAAAACTCCGGAAGAAACTTTTCCAAACACACCTAGATCTATGAAGTGGCAAATTGTGGTTCCAATAGGTGAAAAAGCACCACAAAGGGTTAAAATATTGTCCAAATTTGTAACTATAGAGGCATTTCACGCCTTACCTCCTCAAACATCTAATTCGGCACTTAGAATATTTTGGATTGGTATATTAGTTTTAATTGTTTCGAAAGAAAATTTATTTTACATTTTTTAGTTGGTTTTTATGAATAACAAAATAAACATTTTTAATATAAATTAATTCATTCCGGCATTAAATTCGTATCTGCATTATCGATATTTTTCGGCTGGGATGTTATAACACGGTATACCGACAAAAATCGGCTGTCATTTTCGTTTGATTAGTTTGAATCTACATTATCGACCTATTTCGGCTGGAGTCGGCTAACTTTAATAGGGTACCGCAAAGCAAGAAACAGAGGAAGATACAACACAACGAGAAGTAAAGTCGACAGAATTAAACAGCCATTGAATTAAAAACCATAAATACACAGAGACGGGCCAAAAAAACTCAAAGACGACATAGCCAGCATTATAAAAGAATTCAGCAGCGAAGGAATAAATAACATAAAAAGCGAACTGACGCGAATTCTTAGACACAGGGGGAGTGTTTGAAACGGGGTGCTCAGAACTATCTTTATTGCAGAATAAATCAACTCAATCCAATTTTTTTCTAATTTAAACACAGTGCAGCGGAGAGCGGTCGTATTCGAACCTAAAACTAATAAGAAATCATTTAAGAACCGCACTATTTCACAGATTAGTTACTATGTCAATAATATCAATTGAAAGTAATTATACCATTCAATAAATAAAAATTAGTTAATTTATGAATTTACCAGCAAAAAAGCAAGGAAGGTACAAATCTAAGAAATTACTGTGTTATAGCCTGTACAGACTGAGAATTAGTTAAACTGGTTTAGCAAAATTCGATCAAGTACTCAAGGAAATAAAATTCAAATCAGCTCGACACACTTCGAAAAAAGAAAAATCTACTAGCAAATTTGAGAGTTTCCATAGGGTGCTTGATTGAATTTTGCTAAACCAGTTTAACTAATCCACAGTCTGTACATACTATTACAGTTTTAAAATTTTTTTTTAATTCTTAAATGCATACGTATATATGTTACAGTTAACACCTGCGACAGTTACCCAATTTTAGAGTTTCAGACAAAACTCCCGTGTAAACAATAACAAGTCACTTATATGTGAAATAAGTTTTTGGGACATATATGAATGACTCTGTTCGTTTGGTACCGTCTGTTTTCCGGTATAAATAAGCATATTCAGCAAAAATCCATCTGGAGTACATAGCTCGTAAAACTTTATACCATACTTGTGCCATTTGTTAGGTGTATACTATCGGAATGTGAGTGTTCCCCGCTACAAAAGTAAAGCTTCATCCAAAGACAAATTTTTTGGTGTTCTATAAATGTTTTTCGTATTATAAAAACAAAATGGTTTATGAATTTCGAACATTTCGAATTTTGTATAATCGAGTGGAACTTCGTATTCGACTAATTGTTTGACCAAAAATGTTTTGGACATGCAGCTCGCTTTTGGTCCACTAATTTCGTAAGGAAAATTTTTTTTAACTGGCATTTTGCACTGCTTGCAGAGTTTTCAAATTCAATCTCACTGCTGCTTGAATCTAATGTGAATTCAACAGTTTTGCTGAGAGAGGATTTGCGCTTACTTACTCTACATGGTGGTATTCAGAAAACGCTACAATAACTTCGAGAATTCTGAATCAATTAATATACATGCATTGGTGAGCATTTATCCATCGCTGAGTCATTTGTAAACGATATCAGCGAACTATGCAACAACAACAGATGGCATCGTTGCTCCACTTGAGAATACTGGTTTGGCCTAATGTCAGCTATTCAATCTTCGTCTAGGTGGTCGACTAACAACCACAGCAGTGAAGGCGTACGTGGTTACTTTTATTTGCATGAGTAGCAAGACTTCATATTGAGGTCGCCGAAGATTTGTCACCCCAAAGCATTTTAATATGCATTTGATAGATTTGTTGGTCGACGTGGCTACTGCACAACAATGACAATGGTACTCGGTTCGTCGGTGTAGATTAAATTCTCGTTGTGGAACACCACTCCCGCTCAACAAAACATAGTTAATGCTGGTGTCAAATGTCAGTTTATCACCCCAGCAGCGTTAATAGCTCAGTTAATTATAGTTAGGTTATAGTATCCATATTGTATATTTACAAATTAATGTTCCAGATTGTTTGCGAAAATCGGCACGTTTGGACCAAAATGTTTTATCATTCGTGTTAATATGGACTGTCAGACATACCCCTTTCTGGGGTATTATATGTACCCCTTTTCTCACAACCAATTTACAAAATACCCTAATTCAAAAATATGAAATGGATTACGGAAAAATAACGCAAAACGATCAATATTTAAATATTAAAATGTTCAATCAGTTCTCTTGACGACTCCGAACGATACGCGACATTAAATAAATTTTTAAAATCTGCAACTCTGTTATCCGCAATACAAAGATTTGTTACGTTATGCTATGACTTAAGTTGACCTTGCTTCTACACTCAGAAAATTGATTCTTTGGCATGAGATTGTAGTAGAAAATTGTTCATTGTGATTAGGTTTTATAACAAAATTAGGTTTTATAACATAATTTCATTAAAAGAAAATTCAATTAAATTGATATAAACATATTATGGTAGTCATTAGTGCTCATTAAATTGTAACAACTTCGTGTGTAAAACCTCAATCCCTTTATCAATAAATTTATGAACAATCGTTGCTAGAACCGCATAAATATCTATATATTTTTGAAAATTACAACTTCGTTTCTTATTTCGCAAACGTGTCTCTGCTATACTAACTGAATAAGTTAGTTGTATATCTACTTTAGCAATAAGGATTGAACTGTGTGTTTGTGATAATCGTATTTACTTTCCATGTAAACGCATCATTCCGTTGTTACACCAAACTTAAAATGTTGATGTTATTTAATGTTAGCGACCTTCCGAGTGTTTATTTTGAGCGAAATGAATTTGCCACAATTGTTGAATAATTAGTCAATCGTTTGTGGAAGGATTAATTTTATTACCGCAACATCAATTCGGCCACAACAACCTCGCGAAATCGTACTACTCTCTCAGTTGATCGTCATTAACATAAATGAGAGACAAAAAAAATAAATAGAAAACCAAATTGGATGGTGTTTTTGGTCCCAGGTCCCGCTATGCGTCTATTCGTTGTGCGTCTATTCGCTTTTTCGTCGGTTAAAAAAAATCCAAACACCCGCTCTATGCGTCGGTTTTTCGTTATGCGCCTTCCTTTTTTTTTTATATTTTCTTGTTTTGTCATACAATTAATGAGAATTCTCGTCGCCATGGAAAATTTAGTGAGAATAATAATGCATACATAAGTATTTATGTATTATTTTGAATTTTATCTAGATAAATGTGTCGTAAACCGTAATACTTTCTGAAAATACATATATTTTAAATTGTTCGCTATGCGTCGAAATTCACTTTGCGTCTCTACGTGTGGAACCGAACTGCGACGCAAAGCGGGACCTGGGTATATATTTTACTTTAGTTGTGTGTGCATTTCTCTTTTTATCCCGTTATTCGAATGAAAACAACAAAATTGCGGCATATCCCTTTCTCAACCAAAAAAAAAATGGCGTTTTTGATAAAAAATTTCACTTGTTTTGAAGTACAACCAACACAATTATGTGTATAATTATAGTGTTTTTTCGAACGAAAATAAGTTTGAAAGGAATACACAAATATGTAAGTTGGTTCAAAACACATACAAAAATAAATTTTTGACATGGTACTTTTGTCGTACCCACACAATTGTGTTAGTAAAACACAAAAGGGATATAGCATTATCTCTCATTTTTTATGTAATTTAGTTTCTTCAAGTCTTCAAATACGATAAGAAAATTAACCTTTATGATTAGAAAAGTAAAATGTCGTTGATTATTTTTTTGCCGAAGAACCGAAACTAACTCCAATTTTTTAAATAAATTTCAATCAATTAGTGATGCAACTTTTTCAAAATAATTTATTTTATTTGCTCACAATTCAATATTAATTTTAATAGTAATATTTTATTTTTATGTCATTTTTATTATATTACTACTCAGCATGAGTATTTTCGTAAGCGTTTCTTATAATAACGTTGCCGCCATAATTAAATTAGTTCCATCAGACGGAAAATACGATACTAAAGATGACGTAGTAGAATTTATTGTTATATTTTATTTTAATTTAATTTTTTTGTAAATTCATTTAGTAAAAAACATTTTAATATTGAAAAAAATATAAAGTGTTACGAGTGTTTTATGTGACGACGACTTATGCCTCAACCAGTCAGACTTAAGAGCTTAAGTTACACGCCGATTGCACCAAAATTTTATAGGCTTCTCGTCACAAATAAACAACTGACCTCTAAAATTTTGGTGGTCGTACCGCTCTTCTAAGTGGTCCAAAACGGAGCACAACTTAAGCTCTTAAGTCTGACTGGTCGAGGCATTAGTTGATTATGTTAAGTCTTCGGTAGGCTGGTCGCTTGGAGCAATTGATAATGAAGAACTCGAATCAGGTTATTTTTTTAATAATTTCTCGTAACCTATAATTATATTCTTAATAATAAGAATATAATTATAGGTAATATATTCTTATATTATACAGTTTTTTGAACTGCAAGCTCACATATCTTTTATTGACATTTTTTGATATAAATATTATCTTATTCTATTCTAAACTGTAGAGGAAAAGCAAGTTCAGCAGTAAAAGAAGAATTATATTTACCATTGTCCGGAAATTTAATAGGCGGCATGCAAAATACCGACATCGAAATAATAACAATACCCTAGAGAACGAGTTATTGTCATTCTAATAAAGATTCTGGCAAAATTATTCTACGAAGTTACGTAAGGAACACTTTAACAGGTAAGCACGTGAAGTTAGCCCAGTTTTTCATCCCAGAAAAAAAAATTAAATTTCCTCAAACAATACTAATTCATCTCATCCCAGTTTTTTCAATTTAAACTTGTATAAGACGGAACTTTTGTTTTACATTTTTTTTCTCAACAACAAAATATCCATCCCAGATTTTTTAAAATAATAATAATTGTTTATTTTGATTAAAGATAAGAACAATATCAGTCAATATATTATTTCGGGTGATAACAGTAAGGGCTCGCAATGACTAAGAGAGCAGTACCAGCAGTATGGTAGTGTTGGTGCAAATCGCCAAGTTCCATATGGTCCCATATAAGAATAACAGAAAATCAAGCCATTCTCCTCAACATATGATTTGCCGGAACTGATTCTTTATGTTTGGAATAAGCCATGATACGGCCTAACTGTGGCCAGTCGCACAGTACCAGCCGTATGGTAGAATTCGCGCAATTAGCCAGTTTCCATATGGCTCAATATAAAAATTAATAATTGCCATTCTTCTAGCAATATGATTTGCCGGAAATGATTGATACAGTTTTGAGTTGGTAATAGTAAGTGCTTACAATGACAAAGATGGTAGTACCAGCCGTCTGGTAGTGTTGGCGATTTGCACCAACACTACCATACTGCTGGTACTGCTCTCTTAGTCATTGCAAGCCCTTACTGTTATCACCCGAAATAATATATTGACTGATATTGTTCTTATCTTTAATCAAAATAAACAATTATTATTATTTTAAAAAATCTGGGATGGATATTTTGTTATTGAGAAAAAAAATGTAAAAACAAAAGTTCCGTCTTATACAAGTTTAAATTGAAAAAACTGGGATGAGATGAATTAGTATTGTTTGAGGAAATTTAATTTTTTTTTCTGGGATGAAAAACTGGGCTAACTTCACATGCTTTTAACAGGTGAGGTATTTTAATTTTAATTTAGTCATACTTTAATGAAGAAATTTTAAATTTTGATTTTTTATCCTTTCAGAAACTTTGTAACGTTCCACTCCATATGTTTTCCATATGTATATGTTTTTTTTTTTTTGCAAAACGAATACAGTTACAAACGCCGATCGAATAAAAGTCTGCAAAATAGTTATAAAATTTGTTTTAGAGAATAATTTGAAGTTAGAGTAAGAAATACTGCATTAATTGTATATTGGGAAAATTAATTTTATTTGTATGAAATGTTGTCAGGCAAATTGCATGACGCTTACTCGAATTGCCGAAGATTGCTGTGTTCCGCTAATATAATAAGTAGACGACAAACAACTTCACAAGCGTTGTCTCCAAGCATATAGGTTTGTATTTAGATAATTATTAAACATTAAAATATTCTAAAATAAATATTATAATATAATATTAATATTTTCCTACTGGAATTTTCCCTGACGATGAGCGTTTTGTTAAAGGATCATCAAGCTACAAAATGAGGGCGGTCAATTTCAAACAATCAAACCTCATTTTTGATTACTTCGCTTATCAGATTGAGAAATTAGATTAGTACTCGATTTAGAAAATATCAATTACCTGCACACATCTTCTATTGCAACATGTACTAACAGGTAAAGTTGCAAATTAAAAGTAGATAGTGTAATTAACTTTTTTGAAATAACGTTATAAACTTACTATTACTATTAATTTACAAATAAAAATTACTTTAAAACAATTAATTAATTGTTTTTTATTTCTACATGTTATGCTAAAAATATTGGAACTAGTACAGCAATTCTGTCTATTGGAGGAAACGAGTTAGTTCAATTGTGTTAATGACTACCGAATTTGTGGTAACCGAAACCCGATTGCACTAATATTGTCAAAAAAATATTGCAATAACCGTCTCTATTGTTTCAATTAGTTAGCAACTGTATCAAATAAATTTTTTGAAAACCATGATCAACAAAGTCGTTCACCACAACCGAACGTAAACCGTGGGAAAAATCCAATTCGCTTCTACTGTCGATCTATTCATTGAATGCAACAGAAATGGAAGACACTACAACTTCGTAAGGGCAATTTATGCGGTTGTCACAAACAGGGTAATTTTCTGGATGTAGCTAATGAACGGTAGTATAAAATATCCAAAAAGACAAAACGTATCTTTTCTCGCTTATTAAAACAATTATGTACATTGATGTTCTGGCCAGCATCCAACCCTCCCTCACCATCAGGCGACTAAAGACAACCAAAGCATTTTAAGATTCCCAGCATCTGACCAGTTCCATGACCAGTGCTGCATGGAAACTCATGCCAAAATCCTATACAACATTTTCATATCGACCTAACTTCCCCTAATATCGCATAGCTTTCCCTGTCCTCTCCAGTATGCTACGCTTTCACACAATCTCAAACCGTAGTCGTCGGTTTGTCTCCAAAATAACAAAAAACAAAAGTTTGTCTTGGAAACAAATCATTCCAAAAATAAATCGAGAACTTAGACAAATTTTGGTGCAAAACAGTTTTTTATAAAAAATCTTCACTTCCGATCAAATTCCAGAAAAATGGACTGGACCAATTAAGATGCCAAGTCAATATAGAATCCGCCTGACCTCTTCGTAAATCCCATAGAATCCCAACTAACAAAAAAACCGGCACATCTGCCCAACCAAAAGAAAATCAACAGGAACCCGTCCTCTTTCAAATAAAATCCAGAATATTCTCGCGACTTCCAGGCCTTTTGTAAATCCTGCATTCCCTAAAACATATGCAAACAATAACAAGCTCCCACAAAAACCGTTTTCTATAAAAATTAGTTATTTCAGGTAAATGATCAGGACCTTACTACAGCTTCTACCTAGAATCAACCCATTCATAACAGAATCCCTCGCAAATTCTATCTCAAAATACTGCCAAAAACGAGAAAGCTCTCAAAGAAGTTGCCACCTCTCCCAACCTAATAAGAACCTCCAAGTATGAAGTTCTATCATTGCGACCTCCGCCACAACCCCACTTGGACCTCCCAACACATGGAAAATAGCCAAGTATAGCTTCACTTAAATTATTCTATCCACTTGGGCTGCAAAGAGGATACAAACCGACACTAAGACTGGCACAATATCGAAAACCGCGCCCTCCCATTACCACATTTACTCTTATGCTCTATAAAAGAAAGAACTTCTTATTAAAACTAATCCAACAAATGTCCACCATGCAAATTTCTTAGAATTTTATCCAATTTTTTGAATGAATTTTGAAAATAAAACCTTAATTTAAAAGTATCTCAATTTAGGAATTTATATCCATCTTATAACATTGTATACTGCGTCGATTGAACGGTGGGAATTGCCCCTTTTATCGTGTTTGTATGTAAGGAACGTCTCAGGGCCCGGAAGTGTCAACAAGGAGACGTTCAACAGCACTATGGGACTCTCGCAAAGGTCCGTACACATTAAAAATGTTCCCATATAAAATTCAGATTTTGCAAAAATTAAGGAGGACCGCGAAACTACTTTTGAAATTCGAATTCGGTAGTAAAATTTACTAATTCTAATAAATCAGCTTTCGTTTCGGAAAGCATAGTAACCCCAAGGTCAATAGCCGATCAAACTTTTTCCCAATTTTTGTGTTAAGTGCTACACACACAATATACCTGTTCTACATATTCTATTTAAAAATTATAAACAGATTTATGATTAATAGCATTTAGAGCAACACAATATGTATTTTGGTGTGATTTGTCATATTTTGTCGTCTTTCCACCTCATTCTCCGTTTCTACTTACAGCACACAAACAGTATTAAACATCTACAAAACTATGTAGTCATATTGTCTGTACAAGATCACTATATAATCATTTGGTTGCGAAATTAGTACGCAAATAGTACAGGGCAGGCTGGCAAAGAAGGAGGCTTTACTTTACTTCGGGACGAATAGTTAGCCGCCAATTGGACGTTCTATTGACGCAAAAAAAATGAACGAGCTTGTATGCAAAAAGTCCAACGCACAGTTTAAAAGTTACAACAACAAAACAATTTTTGGAACTAAAAATTTTACAAATTTTATTGCCCATACTTACAATTTGCCGTAATATTGAAAATTAAATTATAACATTTTGGAAATCCCTTTATTTGCAAAATTGTTACTGCCCTCACAATTTTATTTTGCAATATAAACAAATTCTGTTCCTTTTTTTCAATACAAATAATATTCTAGGATTTTGTTGTCAGTTACCAATAGGGGGATTTTCTAACAAAATATTAATAGGGTAGTTAATAAATTTTGGCAATCCTTCAATATTCCTTATTATTTAAATATTACTGAAAATATTTGTGCACGCAATTTCTAGATATGTATTTAGGAACTAGGCGGAACTCAACGATCCAATAAAACTGGATTTGAATGTAACTACTATATAAAAATTAATATTGAAACATCGCAGCAGGTACATAACTAAGTTACCATTTTTATCTAATCATTCATCGATGTACTCCGAAGAAGATTAATGGTAATAAGAAGCAAATGAATTATAGCATAGCAATGTAATGTAGTTATATAACGCGGATTATAAAAAATGTAGACTCATAAATAATAACAGAAAAAAAATGTGTAGCATTCTTTAGGCTTAGAACATCATTTTGTATCACTCCAAGGCTACAAATACCTTTAATTTTATAGAACCGATCATCATTTCTTTAATTTACTGATTCTTCTAGATTCAATAATGATATTTGACCTCTTTAAAAATAATAATTTGCTTATTCTAGTAGATGAAAAAATAATTTACCTTAACAATTTTATTTTAACCATTGTGGGATTCTTTTGCACCAAAACTATAAATAACACAAAATTCTGCACACACTTTACAGGTATGTATATGTCTTGTTGTAATTAATGTAAAACTTATATTTTATAATTAATAACCAACACTTAATTTTTTTTTTATTGCATTAATTTAATACACAAATTTTATTTTCACAATAAAATAATAATACACCACGTCACAAAATTTAAAAAATATTTTACTTAACTTTTATATTCATCGCATGAACTACGAAAACAAACTATTTATGTTTTTCTTAAATCCATTGGGGTATATACCATCCGTCATGTTAAAAAACAAAACAACATATAGTGGAGTAGAGTAATCACCATCTTCATTAACAAGCAATCAACATATTTGATATACACAAGTAGTAGACAACACAAAATCGTCATCACCTAATACTGCATTGTGGGTTATCCCCTCCGCATTTTTTATTTAAGTTTTAAATTCATTGTTGTAGTTGTACTTCTGCTCACAGACAAATAGCAGCTTATGTAGAATTGCCCCCTCTATTGGTTTTATGCTTTATTTATTTATGCTCGTATTGTGTATGCCGGGAAACAAACATACCGAACAAGTGTATTAGTATTGAGTATACGAGTGATGTTTGGTTTGTGGTGATGCACATTTTTAGAGTTTTTACCATAACCAAAATTCTCAATCAAGTCTTTCCTCTCTCAATTTATAATGTCTTTAATCTGTATAATATCATTATCCATGTACGTACATAACAATTTAATATAAAACTCACATTATTATAGACCGTGACCAACACAGATAATAGTAAGCATGTGATTCAATTATTATGATTTTACAAAACAAGCGATGAAGTTACCTACACCTCTTCAAAAAATAGTAGTCAAAAAATAAAATGTTGAATATTTAAATAAAATATTTGACCGTTAAAATAAATTGTATTTTGATTTTATTGATTGATTGGGAGTGCACGACTAAGCCAATTACTATGCAAGAAATCCGGAAGGCCGGGCTTCACCATGCACCCTTTTTACATTTAACAAGATTGGAGATTTAGGAGGAAAATTAGTTATGACAGACTAGGTCCGGTTACAGACACCTAATAAAGCCAATTATTAATTACAACTGGAAATAAAACAATTTCTAATATTTATTTTATATATTGGGTGTGTGAATATGACTCCGCCTTTTTCCAATAGGTGTCTTTACTAATACTCCTTACGTGTATGGATATACTAGGTAATTGTTAATACCACATAAATTTAATAAAATAACTTTCCAACAGAAGTAATTATAATTTTTTTTTAGTTTTACCACACGTAGGTATCGCCAAATTTGGTGATCATTTTTTCAGGCTTAACTCCGATGACAATACAAGATTCTAACATTTGTGGACATTAAAAAATTTCGATGACTAAAAAGTAGAAAATAAAAAATATTTAAAAAAAAACTGTTTAGAAAACCACGCTTATATTTAAAGGCTCTAAAAAGTAGATAATAAAAGGCTTTGAAAAGTAGAAAATAAAATTTTTCTTCCTTACTCCTATCAAGGTATATTTGTAACAAGTAGAAATTTAAACTTAGTATGACTAAATATATAAGCGTGGGACACTCCTTCTGAATGTATATGCTATCTCTCAATATATCATTTTTACGTTAATATCAGAATACACTGTAGTTCCATTAGTGTTACTAAAAGACTTTACTAAGACTTTACTTCATGTGTCTAGTAATCTTAAATTACTAATGCCGTAAAGGAGCGCCCCATACGCTTATATTTTTAGTCATATTAATTTTAAATTTCTACTTGTTACAAATATACCTTGATAGGAGTAAGGAAGAAAAATTTTATTTTCTACTTTTCAAAGCCTTTTATTATCTACTGTTTAGACCCTTTAAATATAAGCGTGGTTTTTTAAAAAGTTTTTTTTTAATATACTTTTATGATTTTTTTAATATTTTATAGTTTATTTATATTTTAATTTACAACGTTTGATTAGAATTTATTTCATATTTTAATTTACAATTTTTATTATAATAATATTTAAACACAAGTCTTACGTGTTTCAGAGGCAGCTAAAATCTAATTATTAAATTTTTCATTCGTACGTGTTTTGTTTTTCCCCACAAAACGTTGCATAAATTTACTAAGTAGTAGAATAAATTTGCTGGTTGACTGTGAGTTCACGGAACGAGATAAAAAAAAAGAATGTTTTTTCCCAACTTTTGCTCAAAAAATTTATCTACGGTTGTCATATCGCACATCCTTTAAAAAAATGTCATAACACAAAAAACAATTTTGTGATAAATGCATTTTAAATTGCTATACTTGATTATTTATTTTATAAAGCTAATAATGAATAATCTCAGCATCATCACAGTAACGTTAGCAATTAAAAAAAAATTAAAATGCATTTATCTCAGAACTGTTTTTTTGTGTTGACAGTTTTTAAGAGGATGTGCGATATGTTTTCTGTTGTTTTGTATTTTTTGTTTGCAATTTCTGTTTTGTTTACGATTCAGCTATGCTACACACAATTTTGGTTTCTGGATTCAAACTATTGCGCAATAGATTTTAATTTTTAATTTTAAACCCTTATTTTAAATTAAATCATTATATTGTTTTGCCTTGTTTTATTCTGTTCTCTCGAAAATAAAATTTAAACAAAAATCTACATCTCAAAAATGTCCTTAAATTTTTTTATTTTCATTTCAAATTTTTTCATTTCGGATTCACGGTCAAAATTTTTACGTAAAATTGAAATGAAAATAAAAAAATTTACGGACATTTTTGAGATGTAGATTTTTGTTTAAATTTTATTTTCGAGAGAACAGAATAAAACAAGACAAAAAAATTTAATGATTTAATTTAAAAAAAGGGTTTAAAATTAAAAATTAAAATCTATTGCGCAATAGTTTGAATCCAGAAACCAAAATTGTGTGTAGCATAGCTGATTAGATGGGGCTTTATTTTAATTTAATCGAATAAACGTATGTCTGGGGATTACAAATACACAATATTCGGTTTTATACACACATCACAATTTATAAATTATCAAATAATTTATAGCCCAACAGTTTGTAACAAAATAAAATTTTTATTTCTCATCCTAATTGTTTCACTTAAATGCATCTCGCATATTTATTTCATTTGTTTTATATAATAACTTTAAATAAAATTATCTAAGGCGATAACCTAACAAATTCATTCAAAAAATGTCAAAAATAAACAATAACAACAAGTATTTGAGCAAAATTATTGCTCATACTTCCGGTTATTTTTTGTTACTATGTTGGTACGACTATGATTATTGCTCAAAAGATGGAAATATTTTAACTAAAGCTGGATTAAATTGGGCGGGGTTTAGTTGAATATGAAAGATTTGATTGGCTGAAGAGTTGGATAAAAAATAATCCCGTTCCGTGAACTCAACATGAACAGCGAGTTCATACGACGGATAAAAATCTCGGATTTTACTATCCCACCGTTTTAACCAATTACATCACGTAAATTATACAACGGGCACGCCTCTTTTCATATAAAAAAGTTGAAAATATTGAAAACAAAATCTGGGATAGAAAAATCCGAGATTTTTATCCGTCGTATGAACTCGCAGGAACTGCGACACTATCCTTCCTCAAGTAATTGAACAAGAACGATACACAAATACAAAACGAATTGGTTTTATTATAATTCGTCCTAACCTTGAGTTAAATTGTTCAGTAACGTCTGGTGTGGAAGTTACTCGTTGACGAGTTACAGGTTGCGAAATTTTTGGCGATGAATTAGTATGCTGTGTATTGTGTAACTACGAGTTCATACGACGGATAAAAATCTCGGATTTTACTATCCCATTGTTTTAACCAATTACATCACGTAAATTATACAACGGGCACGCCTCTTTTCATATAAAAAAGTTGAAAATATTGAAAAACAAAAATCCGAGAATTTTATCCGTCGTATGAACTCGCAGTAATGGTGTTGAAACACGGTTTAAGGCGGTTTATTGAAATTGTTGATTCAACACACTTGATTAATAAAGTAAACAAAAATTGCACCTCTTTTAATTACCGGGAAAGATCCCTCATATATGCGGGTTGTAAAGGATGTCGTAATGCATCCGTTCTTACTAAAACAGATTTGACAGATCTTTGAAAATGAAAATTTGGCCTGTCGCTGTCGGGAGGCTGTTGATGGTTGTATATAATTGTTAAATTGATTTCGAATTTGACTTGTTCAATATAATAAAATCTGCGGGCAAACAAGATTCTGCCCATACACTAACTCTGCTGATGAGCTTTGAAAATCCCCTCTAAATGGTGCATGTGAAGTTTATACTGAATTTATCCTAAAAAAAAATGAAAAGTTAGGATTAACTTAGGAAAAACTTCACACGTCTATAAAGTGACATGAAGTTAATAATTTATTCCTAAAATAATAAAATATTCGAGCATGTGGTAGTGAATTGCCATCATTTAGGTGTTTTTGGTATACAAGTTATGAAAAACCATTAATATATTAATATGCCTACTTATGATGTAGGTTAATCCGAAAGTTCTGTTTCTTTTAGCGAATATATTAATAGTATACGATAGTGAACAAGATATTAATTAACAAATCAGATCAATTTTAATTCCATCGGTTTCCTTGACAATAAAATTGGATTAAGACCAAATTTATAAAACCAGCAAGTTTATAAAATTTTATTACATTCTGCATCCACTATGCCGCCCGCGGTAAGCTATGTCGTCTTCAGTTATAAAGTTCAAACTGAACTTAATAATAAACAAGACTGTAGAATTTTAATATCCATTTTTGAAATTTGGTGAGTAGATACAGATCTAATGTACATACTCGGCAAGTTTCATAAGGTCCTAATGAATTCTACCTACTCTAATGGTGCCTGGAGTGCATACCGCTCCATAATTCTATAAGCCGTTCGGTTAGACGGCTACCACGTAATATTAAATGAGGTTGTTGTCAAGGAAACCGATGCCAAAATCCTGCAACCCCGTTTAGTATTACGTAGTAACCGTCTAACTGGACGGCTTAAAGAAATATGGAGCGCTATGCACTCCAGGCACCATTAGGGTAAGTAAAATTCATTAGAACTTTATGAAACTTGCTGAGTAGATAGCCTTAACCTAGATACGTTTCCATTATCAAGGAAACCGATGCCAAAATCCTGCAACCTCATTTAGTATTACGTGGTAACCGTCTAACCGAACGGCTTAAAGAATTATGGAGCGGTATGCACTCCAGGCACCATTAGAGTAGATAGAATTCATTAGAACTTTATGAAACTTACTTAACAAATAATTTTATGGCCTGTTAGTTTTTGTTATAATTAATAAAACCAGTGCCATACTGGTGATAATTTATTTTCCCTAGCTCGTTATTTGATTTAAGTTTTTTTCTGGTCTTCTTCTCGTCAATTTTTCCAATTTGGATTCAATATATTTGAAATATGTTTAAAATTTATTTTTGAGCAAAGTCTTTTTATACTATACTTCTACGGTTTATTAAAAGTTATATGCATTATATTTTCTTAAATTTTAATGACGCGCCTAAATGATGACATTACACATACCAACACAAAACAAAATTATTTTGATTTTTAGGATAAATTTAGTATAAACTTCACATCGGTTCTAAATGCAGCTCTCAATCCGAGTAAAATTATTGGAAGAGATTTTGTCACCTGCGTATTTGTTGCACGCATAATAGCAGCTTTTAACCATCGTTCTATGATGCCGTTACATGCAGGGTTATATGCTGTCGTTCGTTTGTGTTGAAATCCTAATACTTTATAGAGTGCAGATTCGCACTGGGCACCTCTGTCGGTCGTGATGCTTGAGGGAACGCCAAATCGACTTATAAAATTGTTAAGTAGGGCATCGGCAATCGTTTCTGCTCGGATGTTTGCAATTGAAATTGCTTCAGACCATCGTTTGTACCTATCAATCATCGTAAGGCAATAAATTTTGTCTTCAGACGGTGGTAGGGGTCCAATAATATCGATATGAACTTCTTCAAATTTATTACTGGTTGATTGATGTACAAATTCTACGCTTAACGTGTTTCTTAACTTTACAGTTCTGACTCCGGGATGTGATAAATTGTGATAAGGATCGAAAATTTGTTGTCGGAATGGTTTTGAAACAAATGGATGTTAATTGTCATTCGAGATGTCCCATAAAATGTATTTGTCCGATCCAAATATAATTTTTGAAAATTTAAATTTGGATTTGATTTGATCAATGTGGTGAGTTTTTTTCTGATTGTTGTGCTTCTTTCTGCCAGCAAAACGTAATCAATTGTTCCAATGTCCATTTGCTGAATCCGTGACATTGTGTCGGCCACAAAATTCGGCCACTTCCCGAGATGTGTCGAATATCGGAAGTTAATTGTGCAATTTAATCGAAATGGCGTCATTGCCTATAGAGGTTTATGAACCGAAAATAAAATGAACTCTCTTCCCTCAATAAAATTTTTAAAGTGTTTGATTGCTGTATATGCTGCCAGTAATTCTCTGTCGCATGTTCGCTGTAGCAGATTTCAGCCGGTTGTAACTTACGTGAGAAGAAAAATAAAGGTTCCCAACCTTTTTCTGTAAGCTGCTGTAATACAGTTCCTACAGCTAAATAAGACGCGTCAACAAATATTGCAAACTTCGCATTTTGAATCGCATATAAGCTAATTGAGTACGTTTTCCCAATTTCGATTTGCAGATCAAGCCCCATTATATGAATTTTTAGAAATCAGATCGAGCCCCATTATATTAGCATTCGGATTGATGCTAATATAATGGGGCTTGATCTGATTTCTAAAAATTCATATAATGGGGCTTGATCTGATGCTGTGTTAGGTCTAGAAATTTTTCTTTTAATAAATTCGTGAATTTTTCGTTTAATTTTCCCATAAGAAGAAATCGGGAGGGGTCTAATCAGAGAATCGTGAGGCCAGTCTATATCAACACATTTTGACATTATTCGGCCGGGAATAATTTCTCGCTAAAGTTGTGTCGTATGACGAGCTGTGTATGCTGGGGCACCGTCTTGTTGAACCCACGTGTTCTGAAGGCCTAATTGATCCAATTCGGACACAAGAAAGTTTCCAACATGTCCCGATAGCGGTCATCAGTAACTGTTATAGCATTGCCTCTAGCATCCTCAAAGAAATATGAGCCAATAATATCGCCGACCCAAATGGCGCACGATACACTTAGACTTCAAGGGGTTTTCTGTTCTTCAATAGCGGCCATTTTGTTTATTAACAAAGCCAGCCAAGTCGAAATGTGCTGCGTCGCTCATAATGATGCTTTGCCAAAAATGGTCGTCGTCTAAACCGGTACAACTCTAGCGCTCGAGTACAAAGTATACAAATCCTCTTTGAGAATGATAGGACGCGAGTACTCGTTATTTAATTTAATGGTTTGCACTTGAGGGTTTTTACACGACTTATGCAGATCGCGAACGGAGGATTTTTAACAAACATGAAGGAGGTATACCAACTCTGCGCCTCACTTCATCAATATTTTCTGTCGAACGTTGGCTTAGTTGTCGCTCAGTTTTTACTTTATCTCCTAGTGTATGCCCATTTATTCATTACACACTGAATGGTTGACTTACTCGGCACATGATTAACACCAAAAAAGTTACATAATTTTCTCCGCGTATTTGCAATTGAACAATTAATAATTAATATTTTTTAATAATTTCAGCACGTTGTTGCGGCGTTAGATGCTCCATAATAAATTGTTGTTGGCCACTATCTACGACTGTCAAATTCGAACTGACAAATGTCATCTAAAACCAAATGGCGGCCAAACAAAATCGGCCTGGAACATAAAAAGCACCCTTGCGTATATTGTTTATTTTCCCGCGAAAACTGAACATTAGATACAATTAAAGAAATGTCTTGGATCTAAAGGATGGAAAAATTTGTATCCCCCACCCCCACGCCAGCCGGAACCATATCAGCTGGAACCAAACTAACTATATGACACAAGTAGCATCATGATTGGTGCATCATTGTGCACTATCTGGTTTTTTAGATAGACGGAACTAGAATTTTATGAGCCGGAACCATTAGGAGCTTGCACAATGGGCGTAAATAGTTATGAAACAAAAGCTTTCAGCCGGTACCACTACAATCTCAGCCAGAACCGTATAAAGAACCAAATCAACTAAGGAACAAGAAGCACAATGTATTATGCATCATTGTGCACTATATATTTTTTCAGCTGGAACCATATAATGCGAGCCAGAACCAGATAATGGTAGCCGAAACAATGCCAGCCGGAACCAAACCAACTATGGCACAAATAGCACGAAGAATTGTAAATCATTTAGTAATATCTAATTTTTCAGTCGTAATCAATACTAAGCCAGTCGGAACCATTTAAGTCCTCGCGGAACCAGAGTTTTACCAGCCGGAAAAAATAAGGGTTTTGACAATGATCACAAAATACTTAAATGGTTGTGAAACGTTAAAGCTGTCAGACAGAAATTTTAGGAAGTGTACTGCAGCCATAAACGGTTCACGCTCATTATGCTGATGATTTCCAATAACTTTATATGGTTCTGACTAATATTTTTGGCTGTAATTGTATTTGCTCCAGACTGTAATGGTTCCGGATGGAAGCTTATATGTTACACAACAACCCTAATTACTATGTGCTCCTTATATGTAAGCGAAAAATGGTTAAGGCTCTTAAAAACTGGTCTAAAAATAGAAGGTCTGCTGAAAAATCAGATGATCATTGTACTACTTGTACCATAGATGATTTGGATCCGGCTAAAAAATCATATAGTTCACAATAATACACAATATGCGATGTGCTGCTGTAGTTGGTTTGTTTGCATATGGCATAGTAATATTGTAGTACTTCCGGCTGAATACTAATATGATTCACAACCGATTAAGTTGGTTCTGGCTGATAAAACTCTCGTTCCGGCTAATATTGTAGTGATTCCGGCTGACCTTATTATGCTTCCGGCTGTAAGCTTATATGTTTCACAACTATTTAAGTTCATTGAGAAAACTCTGGGTCCGGCATGCTGTAAATTATTTCGGTTGGCTTATTATATTGGTTCCATGTACAATGCATTGTGCTACTTGTACCATAATTGGTTTTGTTCGGGATAGCACAGTCCGGCTGAAAAAATCATATATACAAACCATTTATATGATTCCGGCTGACCATGTTTTAGTTCCGGGTGAAAGCTTATGTGTTTCTCCAATTTAATTTCACTGTGTTCATTGTACAAATTCTTAATTGTTCCGGCTGATAAAACTTTGGTTCAGGCTGGCTTAATATAGGTTCCGGCTGAAAAATTATATAGTGGACAATGACGCACAATACATCTTGCTACTTGTACCATAATTAGTTTGGTTGCGGCGGGGATGGTTCCGAGCGGTATGGTTTCGGCTGAGAATTCATATAGCGCACTAACGAATAAACTAAGTAAAGCAATATATTCCCCTCCCCCAAGAATTCAAGATAATTTCACAATCGTAATTAAAAATGTCCCATTTGCAGTCTTTCTTATTGATCAGAACTCTAAAAGAACATTTCGAAATGGATGGAAAAATTCCAAGCGAAAGCGACTTAGCGAAGGTAAATGGTAACCGTCAGGATCGGATCTCTAAGTCTCGAAATTTTCTGAACCATGAAGTCATAATCGATTTGAATGGTAGTCACAGTTGTTTAAACGTAATTATTTATGTATAATAAGTAATCCACATCGGGTTGAAAATGGTTGTTTGTAAAAGCCATACTGAAAAGTTAGCAAAATTATGTGTTATGATTATTGGTAGATTGATCTCTATACGTCAGATTGGAAGGGTATTCGTCGGATTATTTGTTAAAATTAATAAATCGAAACACTTATTGTTAGCGGAAAGATTGGATTAAACGAGCTTGATATATATAATTGAATGATTCAATGAGAATTATTCTAAGAACGTCCTCCAAATAAAAATTCAAATCTTATAAAAACAGTAATTTGTTTTGTAACTTTATTTTCCTAATTATTCCCGGTTTCGAGGACGAATTATTAATCACCGTAAACAACATAATTACGAAAAATATCAGCGTTTTAATTAAGTAAATACCATAATTTATTTGGAAACACCAAATTTAAACCTTCGATAGCTCAGTTGGCAGAGCGGTGGACTGTAGTATGAGTAAAGTTGGAAATCCATAGGTCGCTGGTTCAAATCCGGCTCGAAGGAAATTTTTATGAAAAAAATAAATGTTTATGCTGCAGTATCCAACGAAAAATATTTTTATTAGATGTTTAGAATTGAATTACACATTTTAAATTAATAAATATTTTATATTGCAATGTTATAATAAAAATTAAATCTCATTTTTTTCTTATTTTTTATTATTTTGAGATGACATTTAAAATCTTATACATAATAATTACGTTACTTCTTACATACATATATACTATAATCTAAACATTCGGGTTCTATAAATAAAATGATGTTTACTGTTATAATCACCCTCCATGTTTCGGGTGGTTTTTTGTTCCCTAGGATTTTTTCCATGAATAGAACATCTCCATTGGTTTGTTTATCTAAAATTAGAGATTGAAACAGACAATAATGAAGTGTTAATGAAGTCCTACCGTAGTGTTTCTTTAAATTTACCAGGTTTACCTTCCAAAACTTCTCATTAACTTGTTGGAGAGTTTGGTTGCCGCTTAAAACGACCAACTGAGTTGGATTGGTTGCCACATAAATACAAAAATTTACCAGGGAATAAGATTCTGGTAGTTGAGTATCTAAATCAAGTGTTAACCGCATAGCCAAGTACTTACTCAAATGATCAACGGTTGCATTTGCTGTCGTTTTTATGTATCGAACAGAATTTTCTTTTAGTGCTTTCATCAGCTGATTATCACCGGCCATTTCGGTAGGATGTGGTTTGAATACAAGCTCAATCTCATCATTAATACCTAATTCCGAATTTCCTTCACCTTCCGTGTCAATATTTGAGTCATTTCCCTCCGTGCGACAATCAAGTTCACTATTACTTTCCGATTCCTCGGAACGTTCCGAATTTGTCAATACTGATCGGGCTCTTTTAATTTTACTCCCATAACTCATATTTGAATTAACTGGGGATGGTGTGCTACGCACTGATGGCGGATTAGAGGCTTGTCGCATTGATTCCCCCATCGATCCAGCTGAACTCGATGACGTTTCACGGTTTCCCGAATCCGTTGCATTTCCATTGACCGTAGTACCATTTTGCGCTCCACCACTAGTTACCCCATTAGTATTAACTGCAACACTACCATTTGCACCATTAGCATTATTAGTTTGCGGATTAGTCCTGTCCGCACTTCGTGATTCCCGTTCAACTGTACCGTTTCCCACACCACCCTCTTCAAAATTTTTACGCACCCGTTGAGGTCGATTCTGTGACTGTAATTTAATACCCTCATTAATCGAATTAACAAGAGCCTGTTGTGAATGACTTTGATTAAACTTGGCCAACACTCGTTCTTGGTGTGCCTCGTATTCATCGCGACACGGATATATTTTTGCAATCAATAAGTCGAAATTTGGATCCGGTCGTAATGAACGTTTTGACACTAATTTCTTGCGACACGTTGGACATTCCTTGTTCCCAGAGCGTAGAGCCGTAATAATACAATCGGAGCAAAATCGATGCAGACATTCCTTTGTTGTCATCGTTTTCTTTAACATGTCTAAACATATTGGACACATCAATTCACTGTGCAAACTACGCGGTGAAACAGCAATTTCTGTATTATCCGTGATTGCTTCTTGTGGCGTACGGTGGAGCTCGTACAATGATAAATCCCATGTTTTATTTTGTAGAGGTTCTAATGACGCCATGTTACGTCTTTGATATTCTCGTTTTGACTACAAAATTTTGACATACAAATGTACTAGATTATAAAACAATTAGTGTTAATGTTTGATCATAGAGGCGCTGAATCAGTCGATAATACAGAAAACATTTTGTCGACTATTTGGAGGGGTTAAAAACTAAGCAGTAATTAAAATTCGAAAAAATTAGAACATGACAAATTTTTTCTCATTTGTTTTTTATAACCATAAAATATGTACTAAATTTTCCTTCTCCAAAAAATTTATATAGTAGACACACGGTCAATCATGTTTGTGTTTGTTATGGAGCCGAGCCGGGCATTTTTCTCTCATTACGCAAAGTTATGCTACCGTCGCTTGTTGGTAGAGAACAGCACAGTAGTTTTAACGATTTTTTAATTTTTTTTTAATAAAATTACGATATGTATGTAATTAGTATACATAAAATAAATATAATATATTGATAAATGTAATTATAATTGTATCGTCGCAGTTGTAGTAAGCTTATAAAATGTAAATAACATCTTTTATCTACTTCGAGATATATTTGCCAGATGTCACCTTTTGAGCAAAGACGTAAACCATTATATTCATTTAAATAAATTTACGCTTTTGACAAAATGGCGTCACCGTATTTGGCGCGATTTTGTCAAAAACGGGAATAAAATCAACTAATGGTTCGTGTCTATGCCCAAATATGGCGACATCTAGCAAATATATATCTGAAACTAGATAAAACGTGTCATTTAATTTTTTATAAACACTAAATTTTAAAAATTCTCATGTTACCTATTTTACAATATGTGTGTATGTATTCTAATTATGTTCAACATAATCACTATTACATATAGGCTTTGTACTTCAAATTAACGATGTTACAAAGTAATTTCAACTTTATTCAAATAATGTTTAAGATTTAAGAGACAAGTTAAATTGTTTACGAAGCAAATTCACGTTTTTTTTAATTACTCTCAATTTTAACTAAAATGAATTAAAGAATCAACAAAGCAAATTCAACTTTTTTTGTGTACTAAGTGATGAGTACAACAAATAAAAAGATATGAATGAAGAACAAATGTATAGTGACCATTTGCTACGACACGTCTTAGGGACATAACAAAATTTTAGATTTTAAATTTGTTTAGCCGCAGCTGAGTCAACAACGAGATTTTGAATATTGCAAAAGATTTAAAAATATGTAGAAGACCTTAGTGATTAGCAAATTTTTCAAAAATGGTTGAAGACTTATAACAGAAAAGCGCGTACTTCTAAAGCTTCAAAACCAGTTGATAAACGCTTGAATTTTGTGAAGGTGTAAATTTAGCTAATTTAGCAACTCTTTAGCCATTCAACGGTTTGGCATGTAAGGAATAAAGCTCCAAATCTAAAAAGATTAAAAGTAAAAAGATCTCAACAGATAAAAATGGTTGAAATTGGCAACAAATCGTGTAATATGAAAATAATTGTGACACAGAGTTGTTGATAAAAATGTTTTCTTATAGAGGTCAAAAAAGTCCCCTTTCCGAGAGACGACTGTTAACTTCCGTCAAAAACCGGTAAATCCAATCAAATTAACATTTCAATCTTCGAATGACGAAAAGCTTCAATTTGAGTTGTAATTTAACCCTGATTTGAAATACAAAAAGGCGAACATGTATATTTTTTAATTCAGTTTAGTTAAAATTGAAAATAATTTTGAAAATGTGATCTTTGTAAAATGTAACTTGTTTTATAAAATTTTGAACATTATTTGTATAAAATTGAAAGTGAATTGCAATATCGTTAATTTGAAATGCAAAGCCTATAGCATAAAGTTGCGAGTCGAAGCGGAAGTGTTGCGAGTACTATAAGAATTCCTTCCACACAGATCATAGAGATTGCATTGCTCGTATTGCGTTGCGCTTCTATTTTTTCATTTTATTTTATTTTTATTTTAGAAAAGTCTACAAATTTGACTTGAGAACATTAAAATTAAATCAAAAACATGGTAAATTTTGTTAAAACTCGTGCTTAACATATTCAACGGTTCGTAGTAACCATAATTTTCCATGTATCTATGTACTTGAAGAAACTCAAAATGTCTTAAGGTTCTGTCGGTGCCTTCATTCCAATAAAATGATGTAACGTCGGAACGAATAAATGAACACTTGAAAAGCTCAAAAATTGTATGGTCCAGAACTACGAACGAAAGGCAAACCAGAAACGTATCAGGGTATATTTTCTTGGGTTTAATCCGATTTGTTCTTGTTTGGAATATACATTTGGACGGAATTGACTGAAGGATGATTATTGAACTAGTTACTGTTTCGACAAAAATCGGGTAAACAAAAAATTGAAATATTTTTATACTAATCTTCATTAGCGTTGCAAAATAATAAAATCAGTTTTCGTTTCAGTATTTTTTTTCAAAAAGTGGGAACAACACAGATATTCTTGGAATATATGCCGCTGGGCTCATAAGCCGGAAGATATTGACGAATAAAAACATTCCGATACCAGAGACACTATAGCAACCCCATTGAACAGTTCCAAGAATTACACCTGATAACATTATATCGAGCTCTAAAACCCTTTGGGGATGCGGTCCAGACTGTATACTTGCTTCATTATTTTAAAAAAACATGATATCTTGGCATTTACAATCTGGATGATATACACTGCGGTTCACTTGATTAGACGCACTTGCAATTTTACTTTTAAATGTAAATTTTACTGTAATTTCTCGCGGAACGAAGAATATATTTTTATTGAGGAGAGAGAGAGAGAAATTAGTACTCAGTAAAACAGTATAGAATAAAAATGTAAACATAGCAATCTAACTGCACTTTTCTTTGTTTTTTGGAATATAAATAGTTTATATAAACGCATTTTTCGGTTCACTTGAATAGACGCATTATAAAATTTACGTATTTGTGAGTAAATTGTTAAAAAAAATTCAAGATTTTCAAAACAAGTATTCAGTAGCTGTACGCAAGCAACAAAGAGGAATTCGCCAAGCAGCACATGTTTTGTGATGTGCATCCGCAAACAATGAATAATACGGTAAACCTCGACCTTAACGAAGGGGTTTGGTTCCTGGAAATGCTTCGTTAAGCAAGGATTCGTCCATCGAGATATCAAATTATATGATTTTATATGAAAAATTGTTAGTTTGGTTCCTATAGTACAAATTTAATAAAAAAAAAGTTTTCAGTACAAAAATGCAGTTTTATTTAGAATAAAATAAATAATAAAAATTGCAAAATAAAAAATTCAAAGAGTATATATAAAAAACAAAACACTAATGCTTAAATTATGTTTTAAAAAAATTATCGGTTGTAAGTTGTTTTTTTTTTCTCGAACTCGTCTAACATTTGTTTATAACACAACATATAATGTTATTCTTTTGGATTGCGTGAATCACAATGCTACTTCTGTTTTCATCTGGCGGCTTAAATTTGTTTGTGACTCTTTATCTTCTGTTGATGATTCAAAATGTGATTCTACCAGCATTTCTTGAACATCTTCAATAGAAATTCCTGCGTGCTCTTCATTTAAAAATCTCGAATGCCCCCTTCGTCACCTCTTTCAATACCGGCTTGCGTTGCCATTATCACAAAAATGAAGTAAAAAAGACGTTTTTTCTTTTTTTTGTTAATTTTTTATTCGTTATTTCGAGTATGTATTCGTTAAGTGAGGTTTTTGTATCAAAAATTGATATTCGTAGATCCGACGTTTCGTTAAGTGAGGGCTCGTTAAGCGAGGTTTACCTGAAATTCGAAAAAGGTTGGTTTCTCCGATGAAAAAAAATTAACTTAGATGGACCAGATGGCTTTAATTATTATTTTCATGACATTTGCAAAGAAGAACAATTTCTGACTCGCCCTCATGCCAGAAAAGGAGGAGTAATGGTATGGGGTGCAATTTCATATTAGATCACTGATAAATTGAATTTTGTTTCCAATAAAATGACTGATCAGTTTTTCCAAAAATGCAGGAGCTATATGCCTCTTCAGTGGATTTTCCAACAGGGTAATGCACCCACACATAGTGTCCGTGCTGTAAAGTAGTGGATTGCGGCTTAAAACGTTAATTTATTACGAAGAGCTGATTGCAGGAATTGAAGCTGCCTGGGCAGAGATTTCGTTGGACCACTTAAAATCTTTATATTATTCTCTCAAGGACAGAATCTTTGACGTAATTTTAAAGAATGGAGATAGTACGCTTTACTAAAAATAGCCAAAAAGATTAAACACTTTTTTAATAGACAAAAATATTAAAATTAAAATATAAAAGAATGTGTTTTCATTATACTTCGTGTTACGTGTAATCAACTGAACCGAAAAACACATTGAATTTGAACTTATCTTCAAAATAATTGGAAAACAAATTAATTTTCTTTCTCAGAATAATTATCGATTATGTCAGTCATTAATAATGAAAGAGTTGCCTCAAAAATGAAATCTGGAATAACACCAACCTTCAAAGCTAAAATAGACAAATGTGTTTTCTGTTACAGAGGAATAAATGCTATCAACCAACGTTATTTGAACTGATAATGGGCTACTCTTTTAAAAGTGTAGTTACTCAACGTATTTTGCCAAGGCAACATGGTTTCATGCCAAACAGATCAACATCTACCAACCTTTATTGGTTTCATTAGTATGTGGTGCCATCTATCATGGAAACATTTTGCGGTTTACTTTTATTGTTTATGGGGCATGAAGCCTCTTCCATTATGTTTCGACAATCTTTTACACAAGAGAACAAAAGATGATCTTTAGAGTTTTTGTTCGTCGACTAACGAAACTACACGCGAATACAAAAATAATTAAAATAAATAAAAAAACATATTTGAATTTAATTTTGTGGGTTTATATTTTAAAATACACTCCCCACACTGGTGACCACCGACTAGAACAGTCGCAATAGTTAAAGTGAATAATAAAATAGCTGTAGTACGCATAATTAGTGTCGAAATTTTATTGTGTGAATAGACGCCATTTTCGAGAACATTCTAAGGCTGGGTGAGTGTATTTTAGAAAGTTAGCCTAAAAATTCCACGTGGTTTCATAAACTCAAAAATATCGTCGTAACAGCGGTTGCCGGTGTTAAATATTGAAATTACAAGTCAGTGAGATGTCGGACACTGATGAGAAAAATGTTGAAACAGATACTGGCGCAAAACCAGTTGACCAAACACATACAGTGAATGCATTGTCAAATAAGGTTCCTATTCCGAGGCTACACGGTTTGCTATAAACAATATCACAGAGAGGTTAAAGTTCGGTACAGTAGTTGCGTCATTGGACGCAAGAGTCGTCAACTAGCTCCACAGTGCGATAAAGAACCCACCTCCAACAAAGCAATATGAACATTTGAAACAAGCTTTGATCGCTGGACATACAGTTGGGTGATCGACGTCCTAGTCATTTACTCAATGGGCTTCGCCGAGTAAGTGATACAGCGGACGAAAAGCTACAAAAAAATCTTTGGCTTAGTCGCCTGCCAGTACAAATTAAAACTAAAGGTTGCGCAACTAGCGGCGATTTATCAGAGTTAGCGAAAATAGCAGATGCAGTTATGGATTCGTTGAATCTCACTATCAGCCAAGCATCATGCGAAAACTCAATTCAACCTCAACCGCAGCCGGTGTACAATTTTGCCATTTTACAACAACAGATACAGGAGTTGACGTTGCAGGTACAACAATTGACGGTCCAGCGAACACCTCAATATTTTAATCATTCAAGATCAAATTCACGAGACCGATACGTACATCAACAACGAGTTCAGGCAACGTTGAATAAACCAACCACATGCTGATTTCACCGTAAATTCGGTACATCAGCGTTTAGGTGTATTCAGCCATGTAATTTTGCGCAAGCAAAACCGTCTAAATCGGACACTACCTCACCATAGCTAATAACAACAAATATGCTAAATCAGTCAATCTTACCAAGTCCAAAATCAAATCACCATACACATGTTAAAAAGTTCCAGCCTACTTTACACAATCATAACAATGTAAATCAATTGTGCGTCTGTGATATTGTTAGTAATTTAAATTTCCTGATAGATGCGGGCGCTGATATTTCGGTGTTATCCAGAAGCCATGCAATTGGTACAGCAGTGCCTTTATCAAAACTTCTGTACGCCGCAAATAGGTCAACTATACCGGTTTTCGGTACCAAGATACTGCGATTAAACTTAGGATTGAGATGTGCGTTTCCATGGACACTTACCATTGCTGATGTAATACTGACAGTCAATTATAGGGTCCGATTTTTTGTCTCACTATAATTTATTAGTGGACGTGGCAAATATGAAATTAGTTGACAATGTAACATCATGCAAACAAGAGGAAATCCGACGAGTGTTGATGGTTTATCAATAAAAACATTCAACGAGGATCATAAATACTCATCCCTTTTAAAGGAGTTTCCGGAGATCACCCGGTTAAAAAACAAAGGTATACCATCGAATGTTTAAGCTACTTATCAAATCGAAACTGTCGGGCATCCAGTGAGTTCGAAACCACGTAGACTGTCTCCAGAAAAATTAGCGGCAGCTCGAGTGGAATTCGAGCTCATGCGACTAGGAATATGTATGCCATCAAATAGTAATTGGTAGTCACCTCTTCACAAGGTCGTCAAAAAGGACGGGTCGTGGAGACCATGTGGCGGCTACAGAGTTTGAATACGATCACGAGCCTGATAGATACCCATTACCATATATTAACGATTGTGGGCATATACTCTTTAATAAAACCATTTTCTCAAAAATCGATTTGGAGAAGGCATTCCACCAATTCCCATCGAACAAGCAGATGTGCCTAAGACGGCCATAGTAACGCCATTCGGGTTATTTGAGTTCCTATACATGACTTTCGGTTTGTGTAAAGTCATTTCAAAGATTAATGACAGAAGTTCTACGAGGATTGGATTTCGTTTTCTACTACATACTACATTGCATCATCCGACGAACAACAACATTATGAACATTTGCGCGGAGTATTCCTTCGTCTTCAAAACTATAGTTTATGTATAAATTTGTCGAAGTGCGAATTTGGAAAAAGTTCTATCAATTTTCTCGGACATCAAATTACGTCTACTGGAGTACAGCCATTGCTAGAAAGTCGAAGCGATACAGAATTATATGCTTCCAACAGTAGCGAAGGAACTTAAGAAATTTTTGGTGATGATCAATTTCTACAGGAAGTTTATTCCGAATGCTATTACGCATCAATTACAAAGATTGATTAAGGGTAACAAAAAGAATGACAGGACTATACTTGTTTGGGATAATGTATCAACCAAGGCATTCAACCACTGTAAAAGCGAGCTGTCTACATCTACTCTACTTTGTCATCCATCGCCAGATGCTCCGCTTACATTAACACTCGATGTTCAGATTACGCAGTAGGCGCCGTTTTCCATCAGGTTGTCAACCAACAATTGCAACCTCTTGGCTATTTTTCGAAGAAGTTGGACGATATGCAAAAAAGTATAGTACTTATGATCGTGAACTCTTGGCCATATATCTAGGGGTGAAACATTTTAGGTATATGATAGAAGCCAGACGATGCTGTATTTATACTGATCGCAAACCGTTGGAGTTCGTTTTTAAGCAAAAGTTAGACAAAGCGTCACCGAGACAAATCCGATATTTGGATTATATTTCGCAATTATCTACCGATATTCGTCACATTTCCGGTTCGTCAAATGTAACAGCCGATTTTTTATCCCGCATTAATTCATTGGAGAGCTCTTCTGAAATCGATTATAAAGAGATAGCAACGGAGCACCAGCTTCCCATGAGTTACATCACTAATAATCGGGTACGTCCATACATCACAACCAGATTTAGGAAACCTATCATCGAGAATCTTCACAACTTGTCGCATCCAGGTGTCAAAGGTACCCAGCGTTTGGTTCAAGAAAGATTTGTTTCAAAGGAAGGGTATGAGAAAGGATTGCCAGGCGTTCGCCAAGAATTGTGTACAATGTCAATGTTCAAAAGTTGTTAAATATAATCGTTCAGAGGTTTCAACCACCATACCTCCCAACCATCGATTCGAACACATCAATATAGATTTAATTGGCCCCCTACCTCCGTCCGGTGAGAACTATTACTGCTTAACCATCATTGACAGGTACTGAAGGTGGCCAGAAGCTATTCCAATTCCTAACATGACAGCAGAAACAGTAGCTTCACATCTGATTTCGGGTTAGTTTGCACGTTTTGGGATTCCAAAAAGAATTACAACAGACCAATGTCGCCAATTCGATTCGACACTTTTTCAAGAGCTTTCGAAGTTACTCAATATTCACCATTTAAAGACTACAAGTTATATCATCCTCAATCCAACTGATTAATTGAAAGATGGCATAGGACCCTAAAATCAGCCATTATGTACCATCAAAATACAAGTTGGGCTTGTATTATACTGGATTAAGGTCAACGTTCAAGCAAGATATCGAAGCAACACCAGCGGAGACGATTTACGGACAATCATTACAATTACCAAGCCAATTTTTTGAGGAAGCAAGTAACGCGTTGATTCAGTCGGAATTCGTTGTCCAATTCAAAAATTTTATGAAATTGATCAAACCTACGGTCACTTCAAACCACAGTAAAGGTAAAACCTTCATGCACGAGGCGTTACAATAGTGTTCCCATGTATTTGTCAGAAATGATGCAGTGCGTTACGCGTTACAACAACCATACACAGGACCATTTCCAGTATTGAAGCGATACGATAAATATTATATTATTAAAATTAATAATAAGGCTTCTAAGATCTCAGTAGACCGCCAGCCTTTTTCACTAGTGAATGTGATGCTGTAAATAATGAGTGTACAGCAGTTCAGCCGCAGTCTGCAAGTTTCGAAGTAGAAGAAGTAGTCCAAGGAACTTCATCGTATATTTTAAACACTCAAGATGCTGGAAATACGGAATTGACATCTACTGGAGCAATATCACACACTACTAGAACAGGAAGAGTTATTAACAAGCCGATTAGATTAATGTAATACTTACAATTTTGTGGTGCAGTAGTGTGGTGCCATCTATCATGGAAACATTTTGCGGTTTACTTTTATTATTGCACAAGAGAACAAAAGATGATCTTTACAGTTTTTGTTCGTCCACTAACGAAACTACACGCAAATACAAAAATAATTAAAATTAATAAAAAAACATATTTGAATTTAATTTTGTGCGTTTATATTTTAAAATACACTCCCCACAAGTGTAACACCTTTAAAGAGGTTGACGTTTATTATCAGATTTATGTAAGGAGTTTAATTCTATCAGCTATCGTATATGGAAAGTTCATATAAAATTCTTTTTGTTGGTTGGATCAAAATTTCAAATATTATTTGAGCAAGCGTGTCCAGTATACTGAAAATGGAAATAAAAGTTCAAACTTAATTTGAACCACTTCTGGAGATTCTCAAGGTTATCATATGGGCACATGGATATATTATCTATGGGATGGGCTGAAAATCTACAAGTGTACGTCTTCTTCGTCTCTCTTGAAAACCCTGAGTTTTTTTCCATAACATATTTTCTTAGCAAAAACACATGAGGTATTTAGGTCATCTGTCAACCATGAGTTACTTCAGCTGGAGACACACACACACACACACACACATACAAACTGACTACCAATTCAACTTTAATTTGAGCAAATAAATTTTAATACTTAAAGGTTAAAGGAAAACACAAAAAAGGAAACGTATGCTAACAAAGGAACGTGATTGGGAACGATATGCCAATTTAGCAAAACTCATTCCTAAAGTAGCTGTAGATTAGGAGGAACTATTAGGCGCCAGTACATTTTTTATAGTTGCATTGATCTAGTACATATCGTTAGTACTTTAGAGGAAGGTCTAAAGGCAGTAATTAATTTACCAGTAAACGAGGAAGCCTTTCCTGTTTGTCAAATTAGATTTTTCCCGATTTTTTTTTATTTTTCAATAAGTTTACCACATACATAAGTATATTAAAACTAGAAATTTATTGATAAATTGTCTTTGACATGTCTTTCAGGATTTAAATTTCTACTTAAAACTTCACAAAATATATAATATGCAAACGTAATAAACTTAATGTATGAACCGAAGTTTCGATCACCCCTTGACGTAGCAATCCCTATCTTTTAAACAGGACTGATAAAGCATTACGCTTAAAGAATGTATGTTTATCAGCGTCTGCGTAGATCAGAAAAAGCATCAATTAATAAGGAAAGGTGCAAGTAGATTAGTGTGACAGAGACAAAAGATGACAATTGCCAATCTTGTGCATTATCTGAAATAATAAAACAAAAACAAATATTGTACTGTACGATGACTTAGAGCGAATGTTTATTACAAAAATCTACATATTTATCAATTTAATTAAAAATTGTAGTATTTTTTGATTTGTGAGGAACATAGTTTTGTTCATGAGTAGCACTTAAAAACAGTAATCTCCAAAAGTTATAATTGGTCGAATGAATTCTCCGTTCTGGATAAGGTCTCTGTCTGTATCCGAACCAATTTCCTACATAATTTTAATTGCTATTTTGCGATTCTAGGTGATGAATGCATTATATCTCGTGATTTGTACTGTATTCTGTGATCAAAATTTTTATCATCTCCTTAATATTAAGAAAATTTAAAGTTCCAATTATTCCACAATAAGGTTCATTTATACTTCTCTCCGATAAACGATTTTGTAAAAGGCGGTATTTCAGCATAATTATGTCGCTAATCGACGACAAACCAAAGTGTTAATAAATCATCCAACACATTTGAATTACCTATATACATTTACTTAAACTCAATATAAATAACTTATTATAGGTACACATAAAAATATTCAATCTTTTTTTATTTTATCTTGAAGGCGTAGTCTAAAATTGCGATACACACTATCAGTTTCTATTTCTCGAACACATTCGAATTGTATATCTTTAAGGCAACTTAAAACCGCATCAATTGATTCATCATCTTCGATGACACTTCTTAATTGGCACTCAAGCGAATAATCTGGACATAATTCCTGTATCCGTTCGTAGTTCTCAAACCCAAGATCTGGCTTCTCGATCACTTTATCACAAATTTCGTAGCATTCCAACATTTCAATGGCGTACGGTACATCCATACGATGTCCTAATGTGGCAAATGTCCGAAATAATTTATTTCCTAATTTATTAACTAGAACACCCCGCACATCTGCTAATAATATATTTTTGACATCGTCCTCTGTTAACTCGGTACAGTTGCAAAAACATTTAATAACTTTTCTAACAGCCTGCAATGAAAAGAGAAATAAAAAAAATTAAAAATAAATTTATAAAAAAATTTAAATTATGTATTTAAGAGCTAAAACGTATTGTTTGGTATAAAACGAACAACCAAAGTAAATGTAAACAGCTGAACAGCACATCTGGCGGCAATCATTTCCGAGCCGATATCCTCTAATAATCAATAAATTTGTTGAACTAATAAAAATGTGTACGAACGTGCTTCTTTTGAATAAACTGTGATCGAGTTCGATAATGATCATAATTAAAATGTTAATATAATTTTGTTCATCATCTGTAAAGTTTAAGCTTGCTAATTGATTTTTAAGTTATACCGAGTAACGATAGTTTTTAAAATAAAAAATTTTACGCTCTATCTAGATCATGTAATAATGGCATGATTTAATTTAATTAACTAAAAACAAATCGTAATAAACACGTTTTGGATCTGAACTCGTTTATGTCATTCGGAATAACACCTTTACTTTCCCATATATGTATTAAACTCATATTATTGTTAAGAGTAGATGGTTTGGATAAATCAGTTTTGATATGAGAACATTCAATATCGATTTGTAGTACCTAGAATCGTAATTAAAAGTAGTATTATTACTGAGTCGACAATTAACACTTTTCTTTACATTTCGCCAAATCTTGAAAAATGAGACAATATGGGGAAGCAATTGTTTCTATATAACAATCAAATAGATGACGACGTTTCCAATTTCACTAAGACTGTGTTACATGGGAAAAATAAATATATCTCATCATCAGTTTCCAATCCCAATCCAAATTTTAAAATGTTTTCTAAGTTGAAAATCAATTTCCGGAAACCGGTCTTTAAAAGCGACGTGGCTCTAATATTAACTAAAAAAAATTTCCTTTCTAATAAGCAAGGTAAGCCCGAACGCCTGGAAGAGTGCAATGGCACTGCAACCGTTTTGTATCATACGGCTTGAATTCGATGAGCAAAGTGGATAAAATTCTTTCTCAAACACCGAAAGATCAACGTTGTGCTAAACAGCTGATCATCAACGACACACTCCCCAAATGCCGAAGACTCTCAGAGGCCAGTTTTGTCACCAACTTTGTTTTTGTTATACATCGACGATTTGACGGATAGCACTGTTAAGCTTATACATAGCTTTGCTAATGACGGTACATTGCACTCTTCCATTTAAATTAAACAGGTACAAGTTGTGGCTTAATTCCGATTTAAGTACAATATTTGAGTGGGAAGAAAGAGATCAAGTACAGCTTAACGAGAAAAAAACACAAATATACACATTCTCGCGTAAAATAGTCAACGAATACCTTTTTGTCTGCTTGGTGTTGAAATTAATAACAATTTAAAATGGAATGGACACATTATTGCATAGGCCAGGTCAGTTTCACGAAAACTTGGGTTCCTCAATAGACGCAGATAGTTCTTTAAATTGCATTAGGTTCTCTAGATATATAAAACCTCAATAGCACAATACGCAACCACAGACTTACAAAAGACCTAGACAGCCTACAACACCACGGAGATGTTGCACAGTTCTGCGTGTTCTACAGATTAAGTAGGAATTTCCGCAGAACTAAAGGAGAAAATACCACCATTACTTGCGCCAGCAAAGGTAAAAGAGGAACGGGTAATACACATTGGTTTACGAAGCAGCTGTCTAAACCTCGAACGGAGGAAGCCAGACGCGATTTTATTTATCGAACTAGGGACAGTCTAAAAGTCCCCCCTCAATTAAAAATAAAAACAAAAAAATGGTCGGGTTATCTAAATCACCCAGATTATTCTGTTACACTTAGTTTTCTTTCTTTATCCCCAATTTAGAAGCTTGCGATTGTTGCTCGGAGCTGAGTTTGTTCCGGAGCAAATATTGGTACATAATCCTTGCTGTTTCTCGGTTCGCCTTTGTAGGCCTTGTATCTCCCTCCTTTGGTTGTTCTCAATTAGATAGGGCCGGCAAAGTCGATTCCTGCTCGCTCTCTGTCTCCCTGGTTATACTCCGGCTGCTGGTAATATTCCCATTTGTTCCACTATGTGTTTGTGGTGGATACATTTTGGATATTTTTGATTTGAATGTGATTCGAACGATCCTTATTTAAAATCAAACATGAATCTAGTATTCACTGCAACATGTGCTTGGTTAGAGGCGTCACAGAAATCATATAATTCAGCCTAAGCACCGCTGGTGTAGCTTACCAACATTCAATTATAATCTTGTCTGAACTGTGGCAGTTCTAATTTATAGCTTAACCATCTTGCCTGTGGCTGTTATATTTACTGGTTATTTGGCGTATTCTGTGCTTTGACTGCCGGTTGTTATTTGGCTCTAAACTGCTTTGTGCCATTTTTGCTTAAGGGCCGCCTATTTTTGACGTAGTAGCATTTTGTTTGCTGTTTGTTGTTTGGCTGGAAGCTGCTTTGTTGTAATTAACTCCTTGTGGCTCAGGTCAATGTATTCCTGAATGAACTGGAGATATATTGTAATAGTTATATTCCTTCCATTTGGATTGCGCCATAAATTTTCTAGAAAGAATTTTTAAATTTTTATTTCCTCCTCGGTGAGATTGTCCTCTTCTGGAACGTTGTCATTCTCAATGAATATTTGTAATTGTTATTGAATTGCCTTTATTGTCACCATGGCTGTTGCTGTTTGAATAAGTTATTTCTTTTTTGTTGGGGGGGGGGGGGGGGCGGAGCTTTAATTATTGTTGGCTGTCGTTGATATTTGACATTCAATTGGACTACATGCAGACCGAATGATTGTTGTTTTTTATCAGCGTTGGTTTGTGGTAGAGTTCTTATAATGCCGGTGCCGCGATCACAAGCTTAGTTGGCTTGCCACGGATGGAAGCAAACTGCTGCAAATACTTCAGACTGATTATTCTGCATGTTGTATTTCTACATGTCTTGTTGACCCCGTTGAGCTTATCTCTTGTTATCACAAAAGGATCTATGCATAGATGGTATAGATTCGATTTTATCTATAGAGAACGTCACCAGTTTTCGAATTGTGACAATAACTCCTACAATATCATAGTGCTTCCTAGACAATCTCCCGATGGCAATAGAAGCCGCATTTTGAATTTTTTGTTTTTTTTTTAAAGGTATTAATTGTTTAGTGGATTTAATGTCCTTTGAAGGTCAATTAATACCCCCCTTTTATTCACGCACAGACCAACCATTCACGCAATTACAGTATATTATGTACCTGCTCATTGCACTTAATCGGAACGATAAAGTGAGTTCGAGCTATTGCCCCACATGGCGTGGAGGTGCACGTCTCGTACCTCCTAGTAGCGGAAGTACGTAAGCTCATTAATTTAAAGAATAGAAAAGATAAGGAACATAAAGATACTCATCAGTTCTATTCCGAAGAATGCAATAATAGGGGGATCCGTTCATATAACTGCATATTTTAAAATTGTATTTCTTAAAACGGCATATTGAAAAACGGCATAAGGTACTACAGCATTTTTCAATACAGCATTTTTCAAAACGGCATTTTTCTAAACGACATATTTTAAAACGGCATTTTCCAAAATAACATTTTTTAAAACTGCATATTTCAAAACGGCATTTTCAAAACTGCACAAGACAGAATGAAATATTTTAATCGATTATGAATCTAGAATTACCTTTTCGTTAATTTCTGGAATATGACCAACAGGTACGGTTATTTATTACACGATGAAATTTGAGATGGATGAAATTTTTGAACATTTGTGAACGATTCTTGGATTAAATTCTAGGATAAAGTCAAATGAAAAGGAACATGACTATTTCTTAGTCGAGTAAGATTTAACTTCACATGTTTAGGTTTAGTATAGGTATGTTATCAGAAAGGACCTTCATGGAAATTAAAAATTATTTGAAGATTTAGTATGCATATAATATTCTCCTTCAACAAATCTTTCTATCTATGTCGTTTCGAAAAATGAAATTTTGAAAAATGTCGTTTTGAAAATTGTCTTTTTAAAAAATTTCGTTTTAAGAAATGTCGTTTTGAAACATGCAATTATGAAAAATGCTGTTTTAAAAAATGTCATTTTGTAAAATGTCTTTCTAAAAAATGCAGTTTAGAAAAATGCCGTTTTGTACCTATGTCCATTCGTACCTTATGCCGTTTTGAAATATGCAGTTTTGGAAAATGCAATTTTGTACCTTATGCCGTTTCGTACCTTATGCAGTTTTTAAATATGCAGTTTTGAGAAATGTCGTTTTTAAAAATGTCATTTTAAAATATGCAATTTCGACCTGGACCCAATAATAAGTTCGCAATGAGTAACCAATACTTCGAGAGTTATTTTGAAATGAAATACCGCAATTACATCAACAGTATTACTAAAAAACTAAAAAAAAAGATCCGAAACATTTCCGGATTTTTTTTTTTCATATTATATCAAACTAGCTGAAGACCCGGCTTTGCCCGGGTTAAAATTGAACTGCTGAACTTCAACTTAGGTGTTTTTTCTACTAACTAATTATAAATCCAATAATTTCGCGAATAAAATCAATACAAAAAAAATTTGTTGGGTTTACCGATATGCTTGCTTGTAAACCACATTTTGGATTTTCCACACGGAGCTAAAACATACAAATTTTTTCCACGGCATTTCTCTGCTGCCGTAATGTATTCGTGCTAAATTTGTAAGGAATCGCTATAGAGGACCAAAAGTTTGCAAATTTGTTGTAAATTCCTGCTTACACGTGAGCATGATGAAGGTGTAACATTTTTCGATCACTCAGCACCCTACGTTTTTTCTCGACTGCTAAAAAGTATTCGTTCAAAATTTGGGAGCAATCGCTCGAGTTCATCAAAAGTTCTAATATATTGTAGATTCCTGCTTGGAACCCCAGGTGAGCATGGGGAAGGTGTAACATTTTTTAATCACTAATCTCCCTATGTTTTTTCTCGGTTGCTAAAAAGTATTCTTGCAAAATTTGGGAGCAATCGCTCGAGTGGAACAAAAGTTTTTGTGGAATAAACATAGTTACATACATACTTTTCTTTTTTATATAATATATCCCTTTTGTGATTTACTAACACAATTGTGCAAGTACGGCAAAAGTACCATGTCAAAAATTTACTTTTGTATGTGTTTTGAACCAACTTACACATTTGCGCATTCCTTTCAAACTTATTTCGTCCGAAAAAAAACACTATAACTATACATACAATAGTGTTGGTTGTACTTCAAATGAAGCAAAATTTTTTATCAAAAACGCCATTACATACTATAATTTTTTACTCACACATTTGTGTGGTTTGGACTTTAATTAAGCCATTTTTTTATTTTCTGTGGTTGAAAAAGGATATAGATATGTTGCCGATTTCATTCAATCAGTCTATGAGCGATGGCACACGAGAAAAAAAAATACCGGATTTTTCCTCGTTCCTTTCCCCGTTTACCTATGATACAAGTTTTAATTGCGACTAAACAAATTTTCTGTTCAACCACACAACTCAAACATAAATGAAATAAAAAATATTTCAAGGACCTTTTTGACTCATTTTAGTTAAAATTTTATTTAAGAGAGAGCAGAACAAAACATAATAAAACTAGTTTGGTTAAAAAAAAAATTCCAAAATACAAAAAACCCTCGTGTGGAATGGGAGTATAAAAAGAAAGACATCATGCGTATCGGTAATTACGCCCCATATTTCAAATGAAGATATCGCGCCGTGCTTTGGAAACGTTCGAGGACCGGTGTGTGCCTGATGACATTCAATCAACCATTAAAACTTGCAGAGTGCCGACTCATGCTCAACAAAGTGTAAAATCGATACCTTTCTAATTTTTTTTTTACAAACCTTCCATCCGGATACCTATTATACAGCACTATCATACAGCACTATCAAATTAAAGAACTAGCAGTTACTTTCGTTGAAAATATGTGTTTTTTCAAGCATATATTGAACAATGCGTTGCTAGAGCAAATTCAATGCTTGGTTTCATTAACAGATAGACGAGAGATGTACATGATGACGTTCAAATAATTAAAATCCTATATAGTGCCTACGTCAGATCAAAACTGCGTACACGTATGGTCTCGGAAATGTTTAAAAAAAAGTTTTTAGTTATAGTTGTGACTTGTGACAACGACGTGTACCACATGTTCGACGTGGTACCATATTACCAACGATTACCACATATCTACCGGTGACGTGGGTGCCACTTTATTAACGGGTGCCGCAATTAATTTACGAGTACCACGTTTTTGACGGACCGCAATGGGTCATAAAATCAAAAAAAAAAAAATACCAAAGCATTTAGCCTCTGTGTCGAGCGGGCACAGCAGCAACGTCGGTCAAAGGCGAGAATTTTTATTAATTATTATTAAATTTTGTTCATCCAATTTTAAGGGTGTCTCTGCAAGAGACATTTAAAATTTTATTTAAATTTGCCGCCATTTTGTTAATACGAGTTGGGCGGTGATTTTTTTTTGACATTTTGTCACGTACAGACCACGCGATTATGAATATGGAGAAGTATTCAAACCAACAACGCTGTAAAAACACATTACAAAAATGGTGAGTTTTGCGAAAACAGTTCGCCAATTATGTCAAGTTTTCGGTTGCAATAATGCGCCAAATGAATCGACAGTGAGGCGTTTAATTACAAAATTTGAGACCATACTTTAGGTGATGGATCAGAAGATCATTGTTCGTTGCTGTCTTTGTCGATTACTCGAAAATATAGCCACAGTAAGGGAATCTGTGGCCGAGAATCCAGGAACTTCCGTTCGGCATCGTGGTCAAGAATTAAACATTTCCAGAAGCACTATGCAACGAATTTTGGTAAAAGTGGGATTGGGTGTTGGAACATCATCAAATTAATGCGGATTTTTCGAAGAAAATCTTTTTTTCAGATGAGGCATATTTACAACTCGACTTCAAATAAGCAAAACTATCGGATTTGGGGTGCTGAAAATCCTAGTGTGATACTCAAACAATCAATGCATCCACCGCGAGTGACTGTTTGGTGTGCATTTTGGGCTGGCGGAGTAATTGGGACGTTTTTCTTTGAAAATGAGGCTGGAAGTGTGCTAACTGTTAATGGAGTGCGGTATCACCAAATGTTAACGGAGTTTTTGTAGCCCGAATTGGGTGTAATTGATGTGGAGGACATGTTTTTCAACAAGGCGGTGCGACCTGCTACACAGCACGTGAAACAATGGTGTTACTGCAGAAGTTTCCAGGCCGTATGTCATTTCTCGATATGGCGATCAACATTTTTATGTTGAAATAAAAATGTTTGCTTAATTCAAAAATAAATGTGTTTTTCTTTAAAATTAAATCCGGCGCTCTTGTTGAGACACCCTTTACATTTTTTAATTTTAAAATATTAAATTTCCATTTCTCTTAATTCTCAATTTCCCATTTTTTGAATTTATTGTAATCGAGCATCGTGTTCATCCTCGGGGTGGAGGGGTGGAGGGGGAGCACACTGGTTTAGCATCCAAATTTTTTTGTCGTTCATTTTCTTATTTTTTTTTGTTTTGTTATTTTAGTTTTGTCCTTTCTCGGTCGGTAGTTTCATTTTTTCCCTTTTTCTCCTTTTGACTTTGGTATATTTTATCCTCTTTCTCCTTTTGACTTTGGTAATAAAATACAGCACGGCGAATTATTCCGGCATTTGGTTTATTTCTTTCCCCGATCGTCCTATTTCTTTCCTTGATTATTTCGTCATTCCACCTAATTTTTTGTATGTTTTCCCCTTTCTGAACAATAAAAAAAGTACTAAATTTTTCGGGTTAGTATGTTGGGAGGGGTTCTCATTTCGTGTCGGTTCCATAGTTGCAGGCTGGGGTTGACACTTCTCGTCATCTCCTTGGCAAGACATCCACAGGGTTGGAGTGGCGAGTCCAGCATATGTGTCGTCTATTCGGGGACAACCGTAAAATTTACACGGTCTCCCCGTGGCACTCCGGCTAGTCTCAAGCTGTCGGTGTGTGGATTGTGGGGGATCCTCTAGAGGACTCTCCGGGTGAAAAGATGCTTTCTCTGTTGGTGAAACGTCCCTACCCTAATATGCTGTTTTGTTGTGGCTGGGCATCGGCCTCTAGGGGATGATGGGTCATCCGGACGGGTTTCTGCACCAGACATTGTACTTGTTGAGGAGATCCGATCGTTCTTGGGTTGGGCACAGTCGGTTATTATTATATATTATATTTATCTCATTGTTCCTCAAGTTTCGGCCGACGAATTCTGGTGTAAATTCAATTTAGGTTCAGTTTTTATTCAGTTTATTTTATTTTTATTCTGTTACAAGGTGTAGACCTGGAGCATGCAAGCCTCAACTTCCCCTCGACCCAAAACCCTGAGATCTAGTCGGCAAAGTCACCGTGAGAGGCCTCTGCATGCTTAGAAGAATCTGCGGAATGGTTCGTGAACCATCCCGTAACAGTAGGTAACGTAACCTATATTGGGAAGATGAACGGGGTTACGTTCAAAATGTGCCGTACCAATCTGTAGTAGAGTGACCAACGTATCAGACTGGCTGCAAAACTAGATCTTGACGCTCCAAAATAGACGTGAGTTACTAAAATGCATGCGTTTATTGGTTTATTTATATCAGCATGCTACTTGTTCAGATCGATGCACCATCTAAACCAGAAGTTGCTAAGATTAAGGCGCTCAAGCACGTGTTAATAAAACGCTATATTTAATCTTCGCGCTGAATATTCAATCAGTCACGCCAAATTTTTTAATATGCAAATGATTAGCCGGAGACCTAATGGTATCAAGGTTAATTTAATATCGCTTATCCTTCACGCGAAATAACTGGGTCGAAGAGAAAATCAACAAAAGTAAATGTCTATCAACACGAAGGAGCACTCATACGGTAAATCTTTGGAACAGACGACCATAACTTTGACGACGTGGAGGACTTTAAATATCTCGGGTCAGTTATAACAGCAACAATCGGTGTGATCGTGTTGATTATAAGATATAACTGGCTAAATGGAATTCTAAAAGTTCCAAAATTCATAAGTTTCTAGCATTAATATTTCCCGTTTCTGAGGACTACTGAAAAGTTCAATTTATTAGGACTTTTCTATCGCACGGTCAATTATGCCTTTGAAATTCAAAATACATACTCGGGTATGTATAGTGTTGACACAAAGGTTAAAATTTACGCGAGTGTGCATTCAATATTTTGTCATTGCAATTCAACAAAGCAAATACTTGGAGATTGCGATATTATCGGATTCATCAAATCCAATCGAGTGAGATGGCTTGGCCACGTTGCAAGGTCCCCACAACAACGGATGACCAATAAAGTGTTCCATCAACAACCAGCCGGTGTGCGTCGTAGAGGAAGACCCCGACTGCGCTGGCGTGACGACGTCGAACAAGATCTACAGGCACTAGGATGTCGAAACTGGAGGTCGAGAGCGATGGACCGAGACGGCTGGAGGACCATAGTGCGGGCGGCAAAATCCCTTCATGGGATGTGAAGCTAGAGAGAGAGAGAGAGAGAGAGAATTCAACAAAAAGTAGAACAGAAGTGATTGAAAACCGCATTAAATTATTTTAACGTAAATTTATTAAATTTTTTGTGTTGCCAAGAGGTTTTACGAGCCTAATCCTAGAAATGTCCACGTGGTTTCATTATATACAGTAAAAGCCCGATTATCCGGCATCCAAATAACCGGAACATTCAAATAACGGGAATTTTAGTTTTTACGATTTTTTTTTGCCTTTTTCAGCTCATCCACAATAGAATTCCTTTTTCCTTACAGAAAAGTATGAAAAAAATTGAGAATTTTTGGGGATGCGCTGTTTCTCTTTCACAAGGGAAATTATTTTTTTTATTATTCCTCCGAGGATTCATAGAAAATATACTTTCCGTTACCTTTTTCCGTTTTATGCATTATTCTTTTTGAATGTGTAAAGTCGTATTACATAGTCGTAAGTTGACTGGAGTGAAGGAAAGTGAAGGAATACCAATAACTGGCCCCATCCATCATCAAAGGAAAAGCTAAATATTTCTATAACACTCCAAAAGTAAATGAGCAGTGTGTATTTTCGAACGGTTGGCTATAGCACGCTTTAAATCAAGGCACGGTATTCGAAAACTGGATATTTCAGGTGAAAAGAAATGAAGCAGATGAAATCGCAGCAAGCGATTACTGCACAAAATTTATAGAAATTGTAGAGAAATATCATCTCCCTCGTGAACAGGTTTATAATGCTGTAATCGGGCTGTTGTGGTGATGTTTATGAAATTCTACTTTAGCTGGAGTAGAGGAAGCTGCTGCTACTGGCTTCCAACATAACAAACAGCGATTAACAATTCTTTGTTGTGCAAATGCAGCTGGAACGCATCGGTTCGAATTATTGCTTATTGGCAAATATGCTCGACCAAGAGCATTGAAAAATATCAGCAGCTTATCGGTAATATATATAAATCCCAGTCGAACACCTAGAAGTATTTCATGACTGGTTTAAATCACTATTTATACTATCGGTATCGCATTTCACAATACCCACAATCAAAAATGTTTGTATTATTAGACAATTGTAGAGCTCACCCTTCAACAAGTGAGCTAGTATCTGATTATTTCATTGTTATGTGTTTACCGCCCAATGTGACATCTTTAATTCAACCGATGGGTCAAGGCATAACTCAGAATTTCAAATGTCATTTTAAAAAACAGTTTTTAAGAAAATTGATTGCTGCTGATTCAGTGAAATCGTTTCAACAATCTTATAACATCAAAGATGCAATATTTAAAGCAGCGTTTGCCTGGGCTGAAGTAAAATATTCAACTTTAGTCAATGGCTGGAACAAATTGTGATTTAATGAAATTTGCGAAATCTTGAATTCTAATGCAAAACAATTTGTGGACATTCAAGAGCACAAAATTGCTGACTGGTTGCGTCTCGATGGTAACACAGAAACTGTGCAAACTTTTACGGATGTACAATTTATCGAAAGTGTTTTAAATCCCGACACAACAGAGAACTTAAGCTCAGATTCTGATGAAGACTTACAAGTAGCTGAAAATGTTATCACTTGGCAAGAACCAGAAGCTGGTTTGATGACATTTTTCAAATTTGCATAACAATGCTCGCATTATTCTGCTCAAGAAGTTATGCAGATTTATGTCATGCAGAACAGTTTTCTTGTGAAAAAGAAAAGTTTACCTAACAGCTAGATATAAAATCGTGGCTTTTAAAAAATCTATGATTGAGTTTCAATATCGATGAAGTCTGAATTTTTTGATATTTTATAGTACATTTTCTAATTGTATTACATAGTTTATGAATTATTTAATAAGTTTTGGGTACTCGCGGTATAAGTGTACTCGTATATTATTTATTTACAATAAATTCAATGAACCGATGTATAAAAAATTGTCTTCTGGTACATAATGGAAAATAAATAAACGAGAATCCTAAAAAATAATTAAATCAAGCGAATTTCTAGTTTTAATGAAACATTCAATTATCCGGAATATTCTCATTCCCCAAGCATTCCGGATAACAGGGCTTTTACTGTACACATTAAATAGACTAACTAAAACGCTTTCAGAATATCATTGTAAGATATTTTACTAGTGAGATTGCACTATCCCTAAAATCTCACTAACCGTAAATTTTTTTAAAATATCTTTTGCAGTCGTATAAGTAAGCTGGCACTTTACAAAGCACTTATAAGACTTGTGCTAACTTTTGAAGGCGAAAGTTGAATCTTGACCACTATAACGGTTATAGAATATTGTCTACATTTGAAAGAAAGATCATTCGATCCATTTAAGGAACAGTAAGAACCAGTTGGAACCAGGGCATGTAATTTTGTTGATTTTTTTTTGAAAAAAAATCAAAAAATACGATTTTTTTCATTTAAATCAGATTTTCTTGAATAGAAAATTCAGTAATGTTGAACTTAAATTGTCATAAATTCCCGAGAACAATTAAATACTTTTTAAAGAAAGGAAGATAATATAATATACAGAAACAAATTCATTTAAATATAAATTAAATCAAATAATTTTAATATATAGGAATTATGATATTTAGTAAATTTTATTGCTTGTTTTATGCTGCAATGTTGAGTATAAAATAAATTATCAAGTATTTCATAATCATGTGACACAATAAATAGAAAAACTGTTTTTATTTATTCAGCTGCTTTGCCAAAAATGTTAATTTTGCCGCTTTATCTATCCCTAGGCTATTTGTTAATTTTGAACGAACTAACCCAAAGGTTGAACACACTTGTTCGACTCCAGCTGATGAAGCAGTAGTTGTGGTTATTTTATATTCGTTTAACGTCGCTATCAAATCCTTGGTATAAAGCAAATATCGATTTCCACCATTCAAAGGACGTCATATTTGTTATATGAAATTAAGTTTTTATTTCTATCGAAGTTTTGAGGTCTTTACCATAAATTATAAAGTATATACCGGGTGAGTTTTTTAAGCTAAAACTTTCAAATATCTCGGAAAATAAGCCCTTTACGATAAAAATGACCATTATCAAAATTAAATCATTCTGGAGGGGAAATACATTAGTGCTAAAATTAGGAAACCCCGGCCCTGTTTGTAAGGAGGGTGGGGAGCAACTTGGAAACTAAGATAGGAACCCCTATTTTTTATTGCAGATTCGGATTCTACAGCTAAAACATGGCGCTGTAATAGGCGATATTAAATTTTGTTGCGATTTCTCCTACTGAGAACATTATGCATACGATTCTGCAATATGCGTTTGCATTAAAATTAACACGTTTTCAATGTAAATACTTGAAGATAGTTTTAAACAAATTGTATTTCTTAAATTTAAAAAAACACTACTTTTAGCGTAACACAGTGTTAATGAATCGAAAAAAATGTTTCAAGAAAATCCTACGTACTTTTAGCTGTAGAATCCGAATCTGCAATAAAAAATAGGGGTTCCTATCTTAGTTCCCAGGTTGCCCCCACCCCTTTTACAAACAGAGGCGGGGGTCCAAATTTTATCACTAATGTATTTCCCCTCTACAATGATTTAATTTTGATAATGGTCATTTTTATCGTAGAGGGCTTATTTTCCGAGATATTTGAAAGTTTCAGCTTAAAAAACTCACCCGGTATATACGCTACTAAGTGGACCAAACAAAATTTTGATTGTACCCTTATTGAATGTAAAAAAGTTCAGTGCACAATTTTTTTCACCACTATATTCTACCCTTTTCCATACAAATCAAGGATAAAAAACAGTCGACATTTTTCCATAGAAAAATTGGGTTATGTCGCTTCTGTTTGTATTCTATATTCTGTGTTTTTACTGTTACCATATTTACGAAATTAAGTTTCTTCATTAAGTTTTAGAGTGTGTTGATTTTTGAATGAATTCTTATAGTTTTTACCAATATGATTTAAATCAATGATTTTTTAAAAAAATCAATTGATTTTAATCTGATTTTAATCAATGATTTAACATTATCAGATTTATTAAATCTAACCGAGTAAGATGGCTCAGCCACGTGAACGATTCCAATCACATCGAATGATAAGAAAAGTGTCCCCATCAACAAGCAGTCGGCGTACGTCGCGACGATGTCAAACAATTGTAACGATCGGCTGCGTCCAACGTTAAACAAAGGCCGGCTTTAATAAAAACACAAAAAAAAATTCAATGCGCCTAAGTGTTGGCTATGTTTCGATATGGTATGGCAATATAAATTGCTTCTTACGTGCAGAATGGTAGCAAGCAATAAAAATATAAACTCATACCACCGGGATTTTCAATTTTGAAGTAATTACAAATAATTGAGACGGGTTAATACCTACATAAAAATTAATGTATATACTACACAAGCGAAACAAAAACGGCCTCATTACGGTGTATAATGAAAGTATTCGTGACGTCGGTTTGGGTGATGCGCGCGAAAAAATGTATTGGGGAGACGATGATTTTTGGGTGAGACAGTCAAGTTTGGGAATTGGAAAGAAAATGATCACTGAATCATAACCCAAAAAAATTAAAATCAATAATTTTTTTTTTTTGTATTAAAATCAAAAAAATTGTAAAAAAAGTTATGTATAGAAATAAACTGTTAAATTTATTAAATTCTTAAGTGCATTTATTTTACTGTGTGGTGGAACTTCTACCGTTTATATGAATATTGTGGCGTCTTATTATTAGTGGCGTTTAAATCATTAAAAAAAAAAAATTGGTTAATTAAATGCACAAACAAAAAGCAACAATTTAAAAATTCAACCAACACAAAATTAATTATTGTGCGTGATTGTACTTATTTTGGGGATTTTTCCGAGACAAGCTTCTATAAAGGTTAAGAAACAAACCTATGAACCAAATTTAAAAGTGAGAACAGTCGACTCACGTTTGAAGAAACCCAAAAGAAAAGCCAAGGTGGAGTCGAGATTCTCCGAGTCGAAGTTTAAAAAGCTGACTGTGATTCCTGGGAAATTCTCAACTCATCCGTATTGTAGCAGGACATCGAACGAAGATTTTCATCCCTGGGACATTAATTGGTAAAAAAAAAATTAAGTAGATAATTGCGATAAAATAATTTTCATTTTAGCTGTTAATATTTAAGTAGAATTCCGGATTGCCTTGTATTATAATTTAAACCAACTGTAAATGATTTAGTGAAAATTGACTCTACCAAATCACACCCAATGCAATCGCGTTTTAGAACAATTTTTTTTGTAACGCTTGGTTAAGCACCGCAATGAGGTGGTAGTGGATTATAGTATGATGGGGTGATAAAAGCGTGCAGTGATGTGTTTAAGAATTATTTAAGCTTCTTTATTGGTGTAATGTCCTCTTAGTTCATTTTTTCTTTGTTCTTATAAATGTAGATTTTTTTGATTTGTGGCACACACATGTACATATCTAGTTTTATTTGTAAGATGGCCGTGGTACACGCGGGGTAACGGAACCCTCCCGACCGGTATGCGCTACCCATAAAAAAAAAAAAAATCTGTGTGCAACCTCGCGGTGCAACTGACCCAGGTCATCCAGTTACAAATGGCGCCCGAGCAGGGACCTGAAAGGGTCTAATTATTTATGATTTAATCGTTATTTATTGAGATTTATTTAGTTGGTAGCCCTAAAAAGGCATCCAGGTGGCCTCACTACCTAACGGATTGAGTAGATGGTACGTCCGCTTAAATGACATTGCGGTTAATCTACCTTTAGATTTTTTTGTGTGAATAATTTATTTCATTTTCTATTTACTAAAATTTTCGTTCATAGATTAGATAAACGTTAAAAAAGTTCAGATATCATAATCTAGAATCATGTAAATGATCGATGGCTTACACAGTTGACGTGCGATTGATGATCCATGATTTGGCTTTACTCGTAGCTCAGTGAGTGAGTTACTCATTGCATGATCATAGAATCATTATAATTAATTTAGTTTCCTATGTTAAATATTTTTTTAAATTCCTTTTAGTTATTTTGCCGAAGTATAAGTTATCGATAATTGATGGGATTTCTACGATTGGCCGATTGATGATTTGGTGAATCCGAATTGCTCGGTCCACTTAGTTTATCTTTCTTATTTATATTTCTTATAATCATAATTCAATATTTCAATAAACCGGATTCGTGTTAGTCACTGTGAACGAGAAGTAGTCTCTTTTGTGTCTTTAGTTATTAATATATAGAAGTTTAAATTTTTTTCTGTAAGCAACTTGAACGGAGAGAACTCAAAAAAATTATTTATTATAACACGTTCAATTATGCTTAAATCTGCATCACTTGGCGTAATTTCACTCCATCTATTAAATGAAATTGATTGAAAAAAAAAAAAAATATTTTTCACTTTGGAAATTTATTTATTATAATTTTGTATTTAAACCTATCTTAATTAATTATAATTTTGTATTGATTATTATCTATTTTTATTAATTTGTTTTGTTAAATATTTAATTTATATTTATATATATTTAGCTTTTCTTTGTTTATTGCTTGCTACCGTAATCTGCTTCGTCTGAGGTAAGATATATCACCTAACTATTAACTATTTACCACACTATTTGGCATAAATTACAAACTTGTAGTACTTATTGGTTGGTTGTTCCATTTTTTTTCTCTAATCGTAAACTTGTAGATCGTTTCGAACTATTAACACTCAAAATTGTTTTTCTAAATAACCATCGAAGTATAATTCGCAGTCGCTTAAATTCAAAAAAAAAAAAAAAAAAAAAAAAAAAAAAATTCGATATTTTCGAAAAATAAAGAAAATTTTAGTGTCATAATTAGTACGGAACTGGTCCCGATCAAAGTGATATAGTGCTCTAATTAAATTCTAACGACGATCCTACAATGGATTACTATAAACTGATTAGCGAAAGTTTGACTAAAGACGAACTGTTAATAGAATACCAGGTACGAGGACTGCAAACCGATCAACCAGGCCACCAAGACAAATTTTATGAGACGTTGAAAACAGAATGGCAGAATACCACGCTTAAGCCTAAATTATCACATATTAGCGCGGAGCCGGAAGTTGAATTGACTGCTATCAACCAACAGTTAATGGCGATTGATGAGGCGTTGGAGTCTAAGGAAGTGGAGTCATCGTTAAGAGCGAAAAATTTATTGATGGTTAGAATATTCCACTGGAAAGACAGAGCAGAAAGATTATCTAATTCCTTTCAGGGATTGGCCGGCTTGCCTATAGCTGTCAATTCGTTAAACCGATTCGCGAGATACTTAGTCCGTGATATCAAAAGGAAAGAAGCTGAGGCAAAGGAGAAAAAGCGAACCAATTCCGGTACACAGTCGACCTCAGACAGCAAAGCTCAACAAAGTAGCGTAGCCACTCAAAGCAACTCGAATCAAGATGATATTAACCGAGAAGGTGAAAGAAGATTTTCCGACCAAATCGAGCAGTTAACCAAGAATATAATCGAGAAAATGAACGCATCGTCTAAACGAATTCCTGAGATTACCCAGTCATCACATGCGTCGCATAATAGAAGTAACAATTGTAATTCGAGTACCGAAAGTGATGATCACCAGACGTTGGATAGCACCCCGTCCAACACATCTCGGAGGAATACACGCCCTAGAGAAATTTCGCACCATAGATTCCATAGAAAATCTGATCCAACGAAATGGAGAATTACTTTCTCAGGAGGCAATGATAAGGGTAATAATGATGAAAATGTTCACGATTTCATAATGAAATTAGAAGAACATGCCAAACAGGACAAAATACCTCAAGACGACCTTGTTAGTTTGACGCGGCATTTTGTCACAGGTAAAGCCGAAAAATGGTATTACGTGTATACCAGAAAAACTAGACGTGCAACGTGGACGCAGTTAAAACAAGCATTTCTCGAAAGGTTTAGCAGCGCTGAAGGAGACCGAGCCATGCGAAAATATATTCGTCATCGCACACAACTCACTAAGGAGTCGTTCAATGACTTTGTTCTGGAAATTGAAACCGTGAACTGTCGCCTCCCGAAACCTCTACCGGATGATGAAATTTTGGAATTGTTGATCGACAACATGAACCCAGCTCTAAAGAATGCAACTGCCAACATGGAATTTTATACTATCGAAAGTTTACGAAAAGTTTGCGATAACTTAGAGAGATTGTGGCAAACTTCGGGGTTTGATCCACGGCAACTAATAGATACGCGCGTCAAACGAAACTCAGCGGTTCAAGATTTTGTGAAATCTCAAGGCGCAGAAAGACGATTCAAACGCAATCCACAAGTTGAAGAAGTAACGAAGTTCCATGTTACGTCGGGCTCTTCTGCAGGATACTCGCGAAAATCAGCATGTTATGAGGACAAAGAAGAACATACTGATGAATCAGATGAGGAGCAGACAGAACAACTAAATGACGAGGTTAGTGCTATTGATCGTGCAGTTCGTTTCGTGGTCTGCTGGAACTGTAAGGATCTCGGACACAAATTTACCAGCTGCCCGATGGAGCGTACGCATAAATTTTGTGAGGGATGCGGACTTGCGGGGTTTGATATTGCCGATTGTCTCCGCTGCCAGAAAAGGAAAATAAACCTGGGAAATGTGAATCCGAACGTTACGAACTCTGGGGGATATCGTTCGGAAAAGACTCAACATCCCAGAAAGCCATCCTCTCAACCGCAAAAGTAGATTCATCAAACTTACTCGAATCAACATCAAACAACTCGAGACGATATCAACGAATTCTGGATTACTGGAAGGAGCGCAAATTATACGAGAGATGTTGTTCATTAACCACCATTACAGAGACGAAAATTAATGATCCACGACCCTATGCAAAAATTAACATTATGGGAAAATCAATTCTTGGGTTGCTAGATAGTGGCGCAAGCGTCAGTATCCTCGGAAAGGGCAGCGAGATGTTTATAAGAAACCTAGGATTAAGCTTTAAAGAGCTAAACACATGCATCCAGACCGCAGACGGATCAGTTAATGCCGTGTTGGGCCACATAAAACTACCTGTCACATATTTGGGGATAACACGGGATATCAAGTTTTGCATAGTTCCGTCTCTGCAATCCGAGGTCTATCTTGGTGTCGATTTTTGGAAACAATTTAATATTGCACCTAACATAATTTGTGAAGTTACCGAGCCGATTCCAATAGCAGAAGCAAATCAACACAAACTCACCAGGCAACAGAACGAGGAGTTACAAGTAGTGATTGCAATGTTTCCTTCCTTTGCAACAAACGGATTGGGACGAACTAACCTAGTTGAGCATAGTATTGACGTAGGTAATGCACAACCGATTAAGCAAAGACATTACCAGAGGTCACCCGCAATGCAAGACCTAATTTATGAGGAAATTGACAGAATGATCTCACTAGGAGTTATAGAGGAAAGTACGAGTCCTTGGAGTTCGCCGGTAGTGCTAGTGCGAAAGGCAAACGGAAAGTCGCGCCTGTGCTTGGATTCTAGAAAGATCAATCAAATAACTAAAAAGGACGCGTATCCTTTACCCCTGATTGATGGTTTGCTTGGACGACTAAACAGTACTAATTATATTACCAGTATAGATTTAAAGGATGCCTTTTGGCAAATCCCACTGTCACAAAGTTCAAGAGAGATAACTGCTTTCACAGTTCCAGGCCGTCCTCTCTATCAATTCTGTGTCATGCCGTTTGGGTTGTGTAACGCTCCCCAAACCATGTGCAGATTGATGGATCGAGTGATACCCCACCAACTTAGAGATAGAGTGTTCGTTTATTTAGACGATTTACTAATTATCTCGGCGGGGTTTGACGAGCACCTGGAACTGCTGAAAGTAGTAGCCAACTTATTGTCCAAATCAGGGTTGACAATAAACGTTGAAAAGAGTCATTTTGTTCTGCGCGAAACTCGATACTTGGGATTCCTGGTAGGGGAAAAAGGACTGCGAACGGATCCATCGAAGGTAGAAGCCATCAAGAATTTTCCACAACCTAAATCTGTGAAACAAACTCGTCGGCTATTAGGCATGGCAGGTTGGTATCGACGATTCATACCGAACTTTTCAGACGTAACCGCCCCGATCACCAATCTGTTGCGTAAGGGTAAAAAATTCGAATGGACCGAAGACGCCAATCTCGCTTTTGAAAAACTGAAACACCTATTAACGAATGCTCCGGTATTACACAACCCTGACTTCAGTAAACCATTTTTCATCAGATGTGATGCCAGCACCCAAGGGATTGGTAGTGTATTGTTTCAAACTGATGAAGAAGGTACAGAAAAGCCTATAGCTTTTATGTCCCAAAAACTGAACTCCGCTCAAAAGAACTACACTATTACTGAACTTGAGTGCTTGGCGGCGGTGGTAAGTGTTAAGAAATTCCGGGCATACATCGAGGGTTACTGTTTCACAATTATTACGGACCACGCGAGCTTGAAATGGTTGATGTCGCAGAAGGACCTTAGTGGCCGCCTCGCCAGATGGAGCCTCAAACTACAAGCATACGAATTCTGCATAGTGCATCAAAAAGGTAAGGATAACGTGGTTGCAGACACATTATCCAGAATTCACTGCGATACTTTAGTTGAATTAGACTCTGAATTGAATCTGCATAATACCGATCCGTTCGACCCAGAAATCGTCACAGACCAAGTTTATATGGATCTGCGCAAAAAAGTTGAAGATGATCCCACTTCTTTTCCAAACATTTGTATCCATAATAAGAAAATGTTTATCAGAATTGAACCCACCAAACATATACCACTTTCTGATGTTCCGTCGTGGAAATTGTGGATCCCAGAATGCACACGAAAATCTCTAATAAAAAAAGAGCATGACAGTCCAATTGGAGCTCACGGGGGAATCAAGAAAACTCTGGAACGATTGCGTCGTTTATATTACTGGCCGAAAATGGCTGTTCAAGTTCATGATTATATCTCAAACTGTGAAATTTGTAAACAGAGTAAGTCAACTAATCAATGCTTACGTCCACCGTTAGGAAATATTACCATCTCAGACAGACCGTGGCAAAAGATATACGTAGATCTTCTTGGCCCTTACCCTAGGTCAAAATCCGGTAAAACAGTTATTTTGATTATTCTGGATAATCTCACAAAATTCATTTATTTAAAAACATTAGCTAAGGCTACTGCTAGCAAGATAGTGGATGTATTTCGGGATGAGTTATTTCCGCTATTCAGTGTTCCAGAAACAGTTCATAGCGATAATGGTGTCCAATTTGTTGGTAAAGAGCTTACTGCTTTAATGAAAGAATATGGAATAATACATGTTCGAACTGCCTTATATTCACCGCAAAGTAATGCGTCCGAACGAGTGAATCGCTCAATTATCGCAGCAATCAGAGCTTTCATAAAAGATAATCATACTTCCTGGGATAGTTATCTACCACAAATAGGAAGTGCGCTACGAACCTCGGTTCACGAATCTACTGGACAATCCCCTCATTTCGCAATGTTCGGTTATCATAAAATATATCATGCTGGAGATTACAAACTACTTCGAGAAACAAACATGGTAGAAGAACCCTCGTTAGACTGGATGAAAGTGCCTGATCGTATAGCCATTATTCATCATCAGATAAAGCGTAAACTTCTTGAGTCCTATAAAAAATATGCTAACCGGTACAATTTACGGACTAGGCCAAGAAATATTGAAATCGGTCAGCAAGTGTTCGTGAAACACCATCTTCTAAGCGATGCCGCTAATAAATTTACTGCTAAATTCGCCTTTCCTTTCCGCAAAGCTTTTGTAAAAGCTAAGATAGGTAATGTGTATTATTTGCTTGTGGATGAAAATGATGAGACGTTGGGAACTTACCACGCGATGGATATAAAACAATGATTATGTTCTGCCTTTAATATCATTCTATTTTCTTTTAGCAACCAGCCATCTTTTTTCAGCTTCATATCTAATTTTTTCTGGAAGAACATCGATATATGAACCTGCCATGTAACGATCGGCTGCGTCCAACGTTAAACAAAGGCCGGCTTTAATAAAAACACAAAAAAAAATTCAATGCGCCTAAGTGTTGGCTATGTTTCGATATGGTATGGCAATATAAATTGCTTCTTACGTGCAGAATGGTAGCAAGCAATAAAAATATAAACTCATACCACCGGGATTTTCAATTTTGAAGTAATTACAAATAATTGAGACGGGTTAATACCTACATAAAAATTAATGTATATACTACACAAGCGAAACAAAAACGGCCTCATTACGGTGTATAATGAAAGTATTCGTGACGTCGGTTTGGGTGATGCGCGCGAAAAAATGTATTGGGGAGACGATGATTTTTGGGTGAGACAGTCAAGTTTGGGAATTGGAAAGAAAATGATCACTGAATCATAACCCAAAAAAATTAAAATCAATAATTTTTTTTTTTTGTATTAAAATCAAAAAAATTGTAAAAAAAGTTATGTATAGAAATAAACTGTTAAATTTATTAAATTCTTAAGTGCATTTATTTTACTGTGTGGTGGAACTTCTACCGTTTATATGAATATTGTGGCGTCTTATTATTAGTGGCGTTTAAATCATTAAAAAAAAAAAATTGGTTAATTAAATGCACAAACAAAAAGCAACAATTTAAAAATTCAACCAACACAAAATTAATTATTGTGCGTGATTGTACTTATTTTGGGGATTTTTCCGAGACAAGCTTCTATAAAGGTTAAGAAACAAACCTATGAACCAAATTTAAAAGTGAGAACAGTCGACTCACGTTTGAAGAAACCCAAAAGAAAAGCCAAGGTGGAGTCGAGATTCTCCGAGTCGAAGTTTAAAAAGCTGACTGTGATTCCTGGGAAATTCTCAACTCATCCGTATTGTAGCAGGACATCGAACGAAGATTTTCATCCCTGGGACATTAATTGGTAAAAAAAAAATTAAGTAGATAATTGCGATAAAATAATTTTCATTTTAGCTGTTAATATTTAAGTAGAATTCCGGATTGCCTTGTATTATAATTTAAACCAACTGTAAATGATTTAGTGAAAATTGACTCTACCAAATCACACCCAATGCAATCGCGTTTTAGAACAATTTTTTTTGTAACGCTTGGTTAAGCACCGCAATGAGGTGGTAGTGGATTATAGTATGATGGGGTGATAAAAGCGTGCAGTGATGTGTTTAAGAATTATTTAAGCTTCTTTATTGGTGTAATGTCCTCTTAGTTCATTTTTTCTTTGTTCTTATAAATGTAGATTTTTTTGATTTGTGGCACACACATGTACATATCTAGTTTTATTTGTAAGATGGCCGTGGTACACGCGGGGTAACGGAACCCTCCCGACCGGTATGCGCTACCCATAAAAAAAAAAAAATCTGTGTGCAACCTCGCGGTGCAACTGACCCAGGTCATCCAGTTACACAATAGGATGTCAAAACTGAAGGGAGCGTGTGATGAAACGAGATACTTGACAGAAAGTGCTCTGTGATACTCCACCTTCTAATTTTATCTCTACAAATATGCAAACACTCCTTCTGGGTTCGTTATAATAAAAGATAAATTTTACATTAAGTTTCCGGTACCTAAAGTAACCGCGGATACCGTGGCAATCCAAGTTCAAACTAAAGTAAAAAACTGTACGAACTCAATTCGCGTACATAAAGGTTTTTTATGCACTTTTTCGAAACTGCGTCCGAGTTTATTTCACAGTACAGTTGTGCATCGGATAGTATTATCCACGCGGATTACAGCAAATATCCGCATATATAAAAGAACTGGATGACCAAAAAACGAAATCGTTTGTAATTTCTGGCGCATCAAGTGGAAGCTAATAATAGATTAACTTACTGTTATCGCCTGATTAATCTAAATTCTTACAGGTGTACCTATCTTTTGAATGTGTTCTGAATATTATAACTTAAGTATAAGTATTATAAGAATAAAAATGAAAATGTGGAGATCGTAATACTCTTATCAGATTTACAAAAATTTTACCGTGACCCTTAGTTAAACTTTATAATTTCAAAAAAATAAATAAAAATTATTTAAAACTTTTTGAAGTGAAAAAATGTTTGATGTCTCGTTTATCTAAAATCGAAAATTTATAATTGTGGAATAATTGTTTTGCACGTTCACTATCTAATTGTTTTGTTATAGCAAATTTACTACCACATTTTACGAATACACAGAATATTTTAACGATTTATCATTTTAATAAATCTGTCGTGGAATGATGATAAGAATGTTGCTTATCGCTTTGTGGTTGCAAGTATTTGTCGCTGATAATTATTTATTTAATTACCACAAAATTAGAAATTTTTCATTATGTGGCTAAACATTGGCTAATTAAGGTACTACAAGTAGAAATAAGGTTTTTTCTGGATTCCACCACATCCATACTATATACGAGTAAAATATCTAGCGAAGACTAACGATGTTACAATTAATTACCCTCAAAAACCAACCGAAGTGTAATGCACTGTGTTATAGAGTTTCATTAAATTGAAGTCAATTGTACAAGTGAAAGATAAAAGTATAATCGAACAAAGACACCAAAATAAACGTACATTAAGGAACAGGTCAAACCAAAGTACCTTGGCATACATACAAAACAAACTCAGGCCAATTAACTTCAAAATACAGATAGGAAAGATAGGGAGATTATCTAATTTGAATTCAAAATGCTAAGACGTGAGTTTCAAAGTTAATCACAATTTATAAAAATGTAAGCATCGAGAGGTATTTAGTTTACGCATTATAAAGGCTAACCTCGAAATTTTTTAAAATCGACTTATTTTGTGAATTTTTGACTTTAATTAAATTTATTTTATTAATTGGGTAAGCCGTGGTAAGCAGAAACAATAAGTGACTGAAAACAATGCTAGATTAAAATAAGCTCACCCACCTAATTAATTTTCAAATTTATAAATTTTTTAGGTTTATCGACTTTGTTGTTAAACGTGATTAGTAACATGCAATATCTCGTATTTAAGAATTATTTGGAAGCAGTTACACTTACTAACTGTAAATAATCAGCATTCCCAAATAGAACTGAACTTGGAGCAGATTTTAAATTAAATATAGATGTACACTGCAAAGTATTACATAAATAATTTTTTTATATATAAGTAGTTTACTAAATTTATGTTTACGAGTGTGTAATACAAAAGGCTTATTCATCCATGCGAAGTAATTTGGTAATATTTCTTAGTCAGTTACATAATAAAAGTCTTTGATTTTGGAAAAAAATCATTCTATCTATTATTTTGTATAGAAATGTAGACGAAAAACCACAGACCTATGAAATTTGATGGATAGTCAGTCAATTGTTAGATTGTGTTGGTATACATACGTATGTCCGTATTTCTATACAACAATAAAGTTTGAAATATTTAGCCAGGGCCGTCTAAATCATTTTTGGTTCGAGTTTTTTTATAATTTTAGTGCCGATACAATTATTATGGTACACGTAATCGGAAGCCCATAACACGAAGCTAATTAAAAATATGCGTATTCGTCTCAAGCGTATCGCCCGCGTATTCTTTTTTGTTTTTAAATTCATTGATAGTACAGGGTTTTACAAATTTGCTACTTATTATCTTTGCAATCTTTTCTGGGGCCGAGGCACTCCCAACTCTTTCGAGGTTCGCTTTTATGTCCTACTTTTAATTCGAGGATATACGGCTATAGTGCTAGCATGGAAGATAGGTTGGCCCATGGGTTCTGCACTTAGACAGATGGTCATAGTTGTGCTCATTTTCACCACAGATCGTAATTTGCTGATGAAAATTCCCTTTTGGATCCTGCCTCTATCGGGATTCGAACCGCGGTACCTCCCAGTCTCACGCTAACTGTGTATATCATATTAAATAATTCAGTCAGGTCGAAAGTAATCAATGCTTTCTCTCCTATATATGATGATCTTCAGAATTTTAGATATTACATTCAAAACTCCATAAAATTAGGAACCAATTTTCGGTTACCGTTGATGAATTAGTTTGCTTTTTAAAGGCTGTTCCCATTATTTTTTGTTTGAAGTCACAGTTTTGCTTCAATAGGACAGAACGATGACCAACAACTCACCCATCAAAGAATCAGTAAGTCATTATGGCCATTAGCACAAAACACCGACACCAGTACGAGCAGCTCTGATGCCACAAACAACAACAATAAGGTTAGAAGCAATTTGCAATCTAACTCGAAACAACAGCAATAAGGTGGGAAGTATTTCCGATACATCTATGAGTAAAAGCACTCTCGACCAAGGTAATGTACTAAATTCGAAGCAAGCACGAAAATTCAATGCACAAGGCGTTAAACTCCAAGAGAATGGTAGAGAAAGCCATACGATGAGCTGCAACACATGCAATCAACTCGATACCAGCGTACCACAAATTAGACATCGTCATGAAGCTATTAGACCATGCTACCCCAGGGAAGAAGCGAACACACCTTACTTCAGCCAACATTACTACTCAGTATTAATCAACAACCACTAACAAGTGACATCTAGAACACCAAGGTGCTGAACAAACAAAAATTTAGAAATACTGAAAACAAATCCGACGTAACATTGAAATTCCGTGTTTCCATGGTTCAATCGGATCATGGATTTAAAATGACAATATAAGTTACACCATCAAAATGCACCAGTTAAAAACAACGGTATTGAGGAGTGCGGGCAGACTCATAAGTTACATTGAGGCCGCAAATGAAAATTAGAAGGACGGATGGAAACTGTTGGTAAATCGATACCAAAATAAGAGGCAGCTATCCGGCAATGAAATTAAAACTCAGGGTTCGTAATCAACCCTGCTATAAATGTTAATAAAGAGTCGTTCAATAGGAACGCTCGAAACTTGTTAGGTTATAGCAACCATGTTGTTAAAGCAATATCTGTCAAATTTGTTGTGAATTGTTCAGTAGTGTATGATAGCGTTGAACAACGTGTGCAAATCATCAAATTTTATATCAGTGCTACATTCGAGAAACGTTTCGTGCATTGTGCGATTTTTATCGACTATTCGACATTTGGTGGAGCCAACGTCACTGAAATGCAAGGTCTGCTGAAAACATCACTGCTATGCGTGAGAGTTTACGCGGGAAACCCAAAAGCAGTCAATTTCTCGTTGCTCACAAGAACTTTTCTACTGCTGCGACTTCAAATTGATGAATTTTGCATTAGGACTTGGGTCTGCGCCAGTAAAATCCGACTAAACCAGGAACTTTAGGCAAACGACCATAGAAAACGCTGTGTGTTCACTGATTGGGTTGAGCAGTTGGAAATTGACCCAGACTTCGCCAAAAAAAATCATCTTTATAGCGACTAGACCCATTTTTGGATGAATGGACATGTGAACAAGCAAAATTGCCGATTTGGAGTGATACCAATCCACACAAGATACATTAGCCCCAAATGCATCCCTAGAAAGTTATTATTTGGTGTGGATTTCGATCTGGCTGAACATCGGTCCGTGCTTCTTCCAAAACGAAACTGACATTGCTATAACCGTCAACGGCGAGCACTACAGATCGATGATAAGCAACTTCTTGTAGCCTAAATTGGATAATATGAATACCGAAGGCATGTAGTTCTAACAGGACAGCGCTATGTGTAACATGCCAGCCGCATGGGGCATGATTAACTCGCGCGGCGACGATTTAACGCCTTTAGACTTCTTCCGTTCGGGCAATCTTAAATCGTATGTGTATGCGAATAATCCGCATACAATTAATACCCGCAAAGACAACATAAGGAACGCCATCCCGCAAGTTCAGCCAGATTTATGCGACAAAGTTATCGGGAAATTTTACATCCCGAATACGTGCCAGTTGCCACCAAGCAAAGCCGTGGCGAAAATTTCAATAACGCTATATTCCATACTAAATGATAGAATTAATACATCCTATAAAATATTATTTCAAATAATAATTTTCGCTGCTACCAACATTATCTCTGCTATACCAACATTATCGAAACTATTTGAAAAGGTTCTTCTTAAAAGACTAAAACCAATTATCGAAGAAAGGAATCTTACCCTCTCACATCAGTTTGGATTTAGGGAAAAATATTCTACGATAGAACAAGTACATCGAATTACTGATATAATCGAGAAATCATTAGAAAGCAAACAAATATCCTCAACTATATGTCTTGATGTAGCACAAGCATTCGACAAAGTATGGCACCAGGGGTTAGAATTCAAACTTCATCGAGATCTTCCGGAGCAATTTGTTCAAATTTTAAAATCATACATATCAGAGGAGGCACTTCCGAGTAAAATATGAGAATGAAAACTCCCAACTAAAAAGAATAACACCAGGAGTACCACAAGGGAGTTTTCTTGGGCCAATCATTTATATCCTATATACTAGAGATATACCAATTACAGAAGCAACAATGACGAATTTTGCCGATGACACGGCAATACTTGCAACAGCAAAGAACATCATTGACTCCACTAGTAAATTACAGAAGGCTACTAACCAGATATGTAATTGGTCAAAGAAATGGCGAATCAAATTAAATGAAGCAAAATTAATCCAAGTGAACTTTACAAATCTAAAAGTTAATCATATACCAATAATGATAAACGATAGTAGTACCGCATACAAACACTGCAAAATATCTCGACATGCCTTTAGATGCTAAACTTAGATGGAAGGAACACATAAAAGAGAAGAGAGAAGAACTAAACATAAAATTTAGAAAAATGCATTGGCTCTTAGAGACAATCTGAACTAGCGATCCATAACAAACTGCTGCTATACAAACAAATCCTGAAACCTGTATGGACATATGGTAACCAACTCTGTATTAATGTTAATGTACCGTGGGACATTCGAAACGACAACCTCCATCGAGATCTAAAGATCGTGGATGAAATTAAGCATCATGTAATAAAACACCTACAACGTCTGCACCTGTATGAAAATTTGGACATACGCTGTATTTTGACTATCACACCAACAAGAAGACTGCAAAGAACCAAACCACTGGAGCTATCGCGACCAGCAGGTCAGTAGACTTACTGTGGCGAAAAATCTGAGGAGTTACACGAAGCTACGGGGATAATCACTTGATTACGCCGACTAATCAAAATACTTTATTATGCAATGTAAATTATTAAATTTGGGTACATGACTCAGTCGGTATAAAAAAAAACAAAAAAAAAAATGGATGGATATCTTAAACACAACTTGATTTACTTACATTTAAAAATCGACCAACAACAACAACAACATTTTGATAGTCAAAGATGGGAGCATTTAAATAATCTATTGTGGGCTGATCTAATTTACAAACAAACCAAATAAAACTGAAATATTTTTGGGCGCTGATTATTACTCGGATTTCGTGATGAACAAAGTTTAAAAGAAAATCAAGGCGCAACAATCGCCTAAATCCGATCGACAAAGTGGCGCCTATTAGAGCAACCGATCCGCCGAGTGAGGTCTTTGTCGAATATCCCACAACAGAAGTAGTAGCAGCTATTAGTAGATTTAAAAATGAGAAGGCACTCGGTCTCGACGGAATCCCCACAGAAACAATTAAACACGGAGGCACTGTTTTTGCCTCAAATTTTTATAATATTTGCCTTGTTTCTTGGCGCTCATTGATCCGAATCATTTCAAATTTTATATGGAAAACATGGTCCAAATTTTGTTTTAGATCACAAATTTTTATTTTAAATCTAGCAAGCGCTTTTGTGTTGTTTCATGAAACATGAACTGAACTGGATCAGATCAAGCGTCAGGAAACACAGCTATTATTGTCGCTGTTTCGGACCAAGTAGAGCTGCCGGAGAACTGGGAGACCGCGCTCATATGTCAGCTGCACTGTTTAAAGCTTTAAACACTGCTTACAATGTGTTGGTTAATGTTGTACTTGCCAGATTCGCCCCTATCGCCACAACCCTCATTGCGGCGACTACCAGTGTGGGTTTTGTCCTAACCGATAAACCACGAACCAGCGCTTCTCCATAAGGATGATAATATTAGTATACATCAACTAAGTATGTTTAGACTTTTAGCAGGCATAGCTCATATTTCTAGGAAACGTCTGGGTTACCCTGATCATCCAGTAGATGCACTCGGGTGTTCGACAGGGTGATGCACTCGGGCCTGTGCTGTTCAATTTGTTGCTCGAGTACGTATAGTAAGAAAATGCAAAATTGAAACTTTGCACTGCATATTTAATAAGTCGGGCCAAATTCTTGGATATGTAGACGACCTAGCGATATCAAGAAAACTTGGTTTGAAAGTGAACAGCAGTAAAACAAAACCCGTATCAACACTTAAGAGCATTTCGGTGGCAAATATCGGAATCGGCGTCCATAAATTTTGATAGCGTAGAAGATTTCAAATACCTCGGGCAAAAAATAACATCATCAAATGAAATGCAGGCAAATAACATCATCAAATGAAATGCAGGCAGACATAAAAGCCCGGATTGCTGCCGAAAATCGAGTTTTCTAAGACCAACAAGGTTATGGCGATCTAAACATCTGTCGGAGTCGTGTCAGCTCGCACTTTATAAAGCAATCATTAAACATCTACTAGCTCTCGGAAGCAAGAGCTATACTCTGTCCTCTAATGACTGTAGAATATTATCTATACTTCCTAAAGCAAGGTCATTCGTACCATATTTGGTCCAATTAAAGTTGTGGAAAACGAATACCGGATTCCCATAAACCATGAGCAGTTGTAGCCATATCATTGGATTCATTAAATCCCTCCGAATTAGATGAATGGGCCACGTTGTAAGGTCCCCACAACAACGAATGATTAAAAGTTTTCCCCCAACAACCCGACGGTGTACGTCGAGGCAGGCAAACTACGACAACGTCAAACATGACCAACGGATAATAGGGACGGGTGTCTCCGTAAACCCCTTCATGGGATGTAGAAACTAGAGAGAGAGAGAGAGAGAGAGAGAGAGGGGGGGATGGAGATGGAGGATATGGGATTTTAAAACGGGTATTAGAAGAAGTTCTGGAATGGATTTCTGCCATTTTTCTGTGTGGTGGATGGAAATAAGATTCTAAAATGATTTTTAGAAGAAATTCGGAAATATGACCATCTGGAACGGAACTAGGTTATTCCTGAACAGATTATGATGAAGTTATTTATGCTGGATGATAATAGGATTCTAAAATGATTTTTGGAAGCAGTAATGATATATGCCAACCGAGGCGGAACTAACCAATTTCTTTACTGATCATCATAAAATTGGTTATCATGATTAGAAATAGAATTCTTATATCATTTATGTAAAAAGTTCAGGAATAATGCCGAACTGAGTCAGAACTAGATTATTTCTGAACATTCTTGAAATTTTGAGCAGATATTCTGCAATATGGCCAACCGGGACAGAACTAACCCATTTCTAAACCGACAATAATATAATTGAATATGGTTGATCGAAATGGGATTTTAAAATGATTTTTGGAAGAAAATAGGGCCAACTAGAACGGAACCAGATTATCTCTTTATAATTTATGTTTAAATTTGGTATGATGGATCGCAATAAAATTCTAAACACAAAGTAGTAGTAGCAAAAAAAAGCTAGATTATTATAACATCTTAAAACTGATTTATTAAATTAGTAATACGCTTATGAAAAGGCGCGTGAGCGCCGTTACCGAGGCGCAAAGCGCCGAGGAGTTATATGAATACACGCACAAGACTGACGGGGCGCGAAGCGCCTTCGTTTTGCTAGTAACTTATAATATAATTTCAGAAAATTTTTATGTATTTTGACAGATATCCACTCGGGAAAAATCCAGAATCGGGCCATAGGTTGTTCTAAAATTTTAGTATGGTAAATATATAAAGGGTGTCCCAATAAGAAGTTCAGATTTAAAAATTTAATAAAGCAAAAACGGCTTAATATATTTCCAGTTTTTTTGGTTATTTATGGAAAATGATTTCATTCAAATGGGAGCCATGACTGACCTTGGCGTACTCCATTCGGCCGGTCCTATTTCTGAGCACATTTTGGATAGTGTGCGAACCTATTTTGATAATGGTTGCTTCAATATTTGCTTTCAAATGCTCAATTGTTTGAAGATTGTCCGTATAACACTTGTCCTTCATGACACCCCACAAACAAAAATCCAAAGGCGTCAAATCACAGCTCCTTGCAAGCCAATTCACGTCACCATTTCGACTGATAATGCGGCCATCGAGTTCCGCTATTGTAACGCTCGATGTGCAGCATGATGCACCATCTTGCTGGAACCAAAGGTCGTCCAAACCAACATCTTCCATATGGCCACAAAAAGATGTTAACATGTGGCGGTAGTTGATTCCGTTGACCGTAACGGTCGCGACTCGCGCCATTCTCATCTTCGTAGAAGTACGGCCCAATAATGCTGTCACGTCACAAGCCCCTCCAAACAGTAACACGCAATGGATGCATTATCTTCTCCACTTATCCTTGTGGGTTTTTCGATCCCCAAATGCCACAATTTTGTTTCTATACGAACCCACCGACCGATATGGAAATGCGCCTCGTCTGAAAAAATGAATTTTTGAAGCGGATGGTCATGGGGCTTCAATCGCTGGACCAATTGAACTTTATAGGGCCACAAACCAAAATCTTTACGCAGAATTCGTTGTATGGAACACCGGCTGATGTTCATTTCCGATACACGATGACGAATTGATGTTCTCTGCCGTTGGCGCACATTTTCGGCCACCGCGGCGATATTTTCGGCTGAACGAACACGACGATGGATTGTCGGCTAGGTAGCCCGTATCACGCACTTAATGCACAAACTTCTTGATACCGTTGGGTGTGAGTCCCGTCTTTTGACCAAATTTTGTACGACATTTTTTTGTGATTTCGAACCAATTGTCTTTGTTGTGGAAGTAATTTTCCAACATTTCTCACTTTTGTTGAAGCGTGAAGTTACTCATTTTGTCTACAAGATATAAAATATTGAGTTTCTGTCAAAGAAAGAATGACATTAGCGTTGTCAGAGCCAAAATAGCCGATGTCAACTCTGAACCGTTTATTGTGAAACCCTTTAAGTAGGCCAAATGGACCGATCACAGGTAAGTATCATTAAACTAAGATATTCGGTTTTCATTGATAAATTTATTGATTTATAATCTCGTATAACTTTACTCTAATAACGTCGTCTATTGCATGTAACTTAAATATAATTTGTAGCAATCGCGCCAAAACATATTTAAATTCGATTTTGTGGTTTCTTTCTGATTTATTGATTTTTTAAAGCAATAAAAACCAACGGAAGTATGCATAAGTTATAAACCAAATAAGGGACCACTCTTTTCTATCGTTTGCTTTGAATAATTTTATATCGGAGATTCGCAAACGATGCTTAAAATTATAAAAAGGGAAAGGCAGTGTGAAGAGAATAGTTTGTGAGACGGTAAATACGAAATAAAAACTAGATAGATAGAATATCACTTGCAATTGCGCAAAACCATTTGAAATTACTCTACCTTGTGATTCATGACTTCAAAGTCGATTGATAAACAAATAAACAATGATATCTATGTATTTAAAATTTCTTAATAGGAAATAACTTCACCAAATTCACATCATTTTTCTATTTATATTTCTTTAGTTAAAAGAAACTTATCGACAAAATAAAAATTTGTCAGCCGTGTAATTACTACCAAGCTATTATATACTCATATTATGCCTAATATTCCAAGTACCGACACATTGTAATAAAATAAAATATGAACATAAAAATTACCTTTGCCATTACAGCTGTTCCCGGTTTGTTTTGCCCGTCTTTCAAAATGTAATATACAAAAATCCAACTGTATGCTCCCTCGTCTCGTATTTTGGATAATATTCATCAACACAACACAATACACTTGTATTTATTTTCCAATTTACTAAATTTTTATGTATTTTGCACTGTTTTAATATATTCCTTAAAACACAAACAATTTTATTTATAAATAAACTTTATTTTAAATTACACTGTGAATACCTTTGTACGACGCGACATATAAAACATGCGCTATTTTTAGGGGAAATAAATCCATATGGTGAGGAGATGACACGCAAATACACGATTACTCATCATCACCAAAAATCCATAATTTTATGTCGGAAAACTATTCATTATTGGTGCGTTTTATATCCAGTAATAAATTCACATTAATTTTAATAAATCACATCAACACTGCAGTTAATTAAAAATCGGTTTAGTTTATTTTGTACAAATTTATTTTTATATACATACAGTTAGTATAAACGAAACAAACATGCTTCATATCAATTCCACAGAACAACTAAAACTAAATAAAGAAGAAAATTTATGAATTAAAATTTAAAACAAAAATAAAAACGCGAAATGAAAATTTGTTAGTACTTTTTGTTTTTTTATTGATCGGCGCGCACGCCAAACAAAATAAGGACAGTGGCGTATAATTTCAGACTCGGCTCTATACTAGACATGACGTGACGCTAATAATTTTTAGAATTGTACTGAAAAAATTTAAATTTGATTCGATTGTACTAAAACAACTGTTTCAATTGTTCTCTACACAGAAGATATTTCCCCTTCATAATTTATTTCTATAAATTCAATGTATAGGTAATGTAACTCAAAATGGCATCTAAAGTATTGCAATTTTACCGTTTCGTGCTGCAGATTGATTAATGTAATTAATAAAAGCAATTTAAATCCGGTAATTCACAGTTAGGAATATTTTGGAGATCATTATATTGTATATTGGAGGAGACTTCCTCGAAAATTAAAATCAACCAACGCTATTGATTCATCTACACAGACGCCATGCATTAATTCGATTAATGGAGTCATCAATGCATCAAATTCATCAGATTTAATTGTAGTACATCGGTTTAATTACGTCGATGGTTTGAATCTTCCGAATATTTTCTGGAATTTTAACTCGGAGTTACTACTCGTTTTAATATCACGATGAATTATATTTAAAACCAGATTAACAGCATTGGAAATAATCTGGAGAGCTTCCTGGAACTTGTCGCCAACAATGAAGTAGATGCGTTTAATATTATTGAATCACTAAATCCATTCGTCATGAATGGTACCAAAAAGACCAGAACCCCGGCAATGTAACAAATCCAATTTTAAAAAGATAAACTGCGAACTATTCTCCAAAATTATTTTGATGTTGTGAATTGGGATGAACTTTTAAATGTTAAGGGAGAAAATGTTGACAAATATTATGAAATAATATACATCAAGGCTTTGAACTCCATAGACCTGTACAAGTCTAAAACAAGTGTGGAAATATCTTAAATCTAGCCGTGAAATCGAAGGGCGCCCTGTCAATATGATAAGTTCCAAAGAGACAGTTGGTACGTTTGCCGAGCTTTTCAATTCATGCAAAAGAGCATTACCCGGTCGATTGATGAACCCAGCCATACCATAATCTCAATCACTCCCCCAATTGTATCTGATGACAACATCCTTTCAGCCTTGAAGGATTTTAGTAAGAAATTTACTATAGTATTTTGATAAATCCATTATGCAAATTATTCAAACATTTGTTAATTGTTTTTCCCAAACGGCGGAAGTCACATATTACAGAGGTATAACTACAAAATCAATTCCGAAACTACTATTTGAACTAGTTGCACGCAAGTTTTAAATCTACTACATGTTTACCTTACTGCTCTACATCTTCTAAATTGGTTGAATTCACCAACATAGCATCACCAAGTAGACGTAGCTTATATGGATTTCAGTTCCATTTTCATTGGATTCATTCTTTCCTGGATATTGCAGGTGGATTTGTCAGTACATCTTTCTCTAAAATCATCGAGGCTTGCACAAATGTTGGCATTGACCAAACTATTGCTACTTCGATTGGATCTACGCGCCGATCTTGCATTACCGAGGCCGGCTTTCCAAAGGCTGCACACTAGATGGTCGGTCTGGCTTCTTTGCTCAGAGGCATGCTGATGGCTTAGTTGTTATGGTTTCGGGTAATCGCCTAAATCGCGCTATCGGAATTAATGCAAAACGCATAAACGCTTAAAAAATAGTAAAATCTAACATCGTCAAACAACTGCTTTCATAGACAGAAAACTTTCTTGGAAATGTCATCTTGAAAGTTAACGTGAAAAAATCAAATGCCATATTTTGGTCGTATGTAGAAAAGCATTTCAGAAATCCTGCGGTTTGGCTCCAAAAATGCTGATGTTTATCTACAAACCGTTGGTTTTACCTATGCTATCGTACGCTTCTGTTGTTTGGTGGCCTGTGGCTAAACCGATTTCTGTAATATCGAAACTTAACAATCTCCAGGGAATGGCTTTCCGGGCTATTATTAGTGCGTGCCATCAACTTCCATTTTTGCATTCCAGACCATTTTGTACCTGCCAACTCCAAAATCTTTTATTCTAGGTAGTACTTGCTTTGCTGCGTGGAATACATCCGGTTCAATTTCAAGAAATTTACAATTTAGTTAGTTCATTTATACCAGAAATCAAAGAAAGCTTCACATGATCTACGATCATATAGCAGTCTAGAATCAAACTTCACGATTTCAAGCTGAACTGAAGCTTTCACACACTGTGCGATTGATGCTTTTAATCCCACTGCTTCAGGCAGAATATTATTATGTGTACAGATATTAAAACTGTACTTAATTGGTTAAGGAATACAATAACCACTTCAAAGGTGGCACTTTGTTAGCCTTCTCCGTCCAAATAATAGTGTCAAGGTCACGTGTGGCTCATGGTGGTATTGAGGGAAATGCAACAGGTGATGCTTTATGTAAAGTGGGTTCACTTCTAGAATTTATTGGGCCCGAACCAGTTGCATCTTTGACAACATTTAAAAATGGTATAAGAAAGTTATTACGAATATATTCATTACCAAGCTAAACGCAAATGGCTTGGGTTATTCACCTGCCGGAAGGCGAAGTATTTTATTTGTGTACCTAACCTGCGGTTAACAAAGTTCAAACTTAGAAAAAAGACAATCTAAGTATTTTGGTCGCTATCGTTATACTGGTCGCGGCCATTTTAAACTTTATAGCGTACAGGTTTTTACGGATATTATTTGATATAAATAACAGCGATTAACACGATTATAAATAAATTCATTTATTTTATTTTAATTTAATACAGATAACTCAAAATCATAACTAATGTGAAGACGTGCACTCGAAAATTATCTTTTTTCACTCTCTTGTCAAATATATCCAAATCGAGTGCAAAAATATTGAAACACATGTACTACAGTCGCGTGCATAAATATTGTATCGTGTAAGATCGAGTCGCCACATTACTCCGCCACCAAACTGAAATTCGGTATTATGAAAATAAAATCATACAGTTCAACGTATTTTACAGGTGTTCCCAACTACAAATTCAGTCTGACCTTCCGTCTAATGATCCTGCCCGATTGTGAAACCTACGGTTGGGCAATCGTCGTAATACTACTATGTGAGCTACAATAGGATGCGGCTGTATTCGTAGTGCCTCAGAGCTATGACTCGTTGATCGCATTGGTTGCGATGGTAAATGTTGACTCGATGACTGCGTTACTGCTTGAGCAATGAGCATTCAATTCATCTTCGGTAAAGAAAGTTGGCTTTAACCGGTCTATTGATATTTTTGAAGTTCGGTGGATGACAAAATACTTTTCATGACGCCTAATAATTTCAAACGGACCATCGTAAGGTTGTTGAAGAGCTGAGCTAACTCCATCGTGTCTTACAAAGACGTGAGTACACCGATGAATATTTTTATGTAGGAAAATGTCGTTTTTGCAATGATACGTAGTACTCGTTGGCCTCAGGGAAAACATTGCTTCGCGAAAACTTCTGATGAACTTTGACTGCGGTTTCGTTGTCTTATCATCACTGTCGTAAAATTGCCCCGGCAGTCGTAACGTTTGCCCATACAGCATCTCTGCTGGTGTAGAATTGATGTCTGGTTTGTACGTTTATCTCAGACCAAGTAATATTATCGGCGAAACCGCTGACCAATTGTGCGTTTGATGACACATGATTGCTGACTTCAATGTCCTTTGCCATTTTTCCACCAACCCGTTTAACTGTGGGTATGGTAACTCGATGTCTTAATATGCTGGATATACCCAATAGTTTAGACAATTCGTGAAACAAACTCGGTTCGAATTGTCGACCTTAGTTTGTCGTGATGATTTTCGGAATTCCGAACCGTGAGAACCATTCTGAAATTAAGTTCCTATAGCCATCATCTCTGCTGTCATGTTCGGAATTGGAATTGCCTCGGGCCACCTTGAATAACGATCGATTATGGTAAGACAATAATTATACTCGCCAACGTTGATATGATCAAATCGTTTGCTTGGTGGCACCATTGATGCAGCTTCTGATCGATTGTGCTTGGTGACTTTCGATAGTTGGCACGCCACATTTTTTTACGAACATCTGACAGTCTTTACGCACGTCTTTCCACACGAATCTTTCTTGCACTAGGCGCTGGGTACCCCTCACTCCCGGATGTGACATATTGTAGGCACCCTCGATTACCATAGTCCTGAATCTTGGCGTAACGTAAGGACGAACATTACCATTAAAGATGTCACAATATAGTTGCTGATTGGAACCTGGTAAGTTTATAGCTTCTAGGCTCAATGTGAGGTTATCGTCGTTCAACACGGATGCGAGTTCACTGCATCTTTGTTGATCTAAAGCCAATTCGTTGTAGTCAATCGGTTGTGTGGTACGCAACTCGTTGATTCGTGACAAAAAATCGGCTGATACGTTCGATGATACACATATATGTCGAATATCTGTGAAAAAATGTGAGACAAAATCCAAGTGGGGGATCTGCCTTATAGAGAAGCATTGTCTAACCGCTGCTTAAATGCAAAGACCAATGGCTTATGATCGGTGTAAATACAACACTGTCGGCCCTCGATCATATACCGGAAATACTTTACACCCAGGTATATCGCCAACAGTTCACGATCGTACGTGAGCTGTATTTGCTCTGCGTATATCGTCTAGCTTTTTTGAGAAAATGCCTAGAGGTTGCAAACTGATGTAAAACGGCACCTACTGCGTTGTCTGACGCGTCAACTAGTATAATGCTAGTGGCACATTTGGTGATGGATGACATAATAACGTGGATATTGATAGGTCATGTTTACACTGACTAAACGCTGTAACCGTAGTGTCGTCCAAAACAAGAGGTGTTCTATCGTTTTTCTTATTACCTTTAATCATCTTTTGCAGTATCATTTGGTGCTTGACTGCGTTCGGGATACACTTTATATAATAATTTATCATTGCCAAAAACGATTTGAGGTCCTTGGCAATCGTCGGAAGCTTAAATTGTCGAATAACTTCCACTTTATCTGGCAACGGCTGAACACCAACGGACGAAATTCTATGTCCAAGAAAATCTATTGCTGTCTTTCCGCACTTCGATTGGTTTATATACAGCTTGTACTGTCGTAGACGTTAAAACACTTTGCGAAGATGATTACGACGTTCCTCAATGTCGGATGAAGCAATCAATATATCGTCGATATATGCGAATACAAAGTCCAATCCGCGCAGGATATGAACCTCTGAAAGGTTTGTGCCGCGTTACAGATACCTAACGTCATATACATGAACTCAAACAGACCGAATGGTGTTGTTATGGCTGTCTTGTGCACATCGCTGGATCTATCGGAACCTGATGAAATGCTTTTTGCAAATCGATTTTTGAGAAAAGGCGTTTACCGTATAGGATGTGACCACAATTGAAGGCGATTTCACCGAAAGTTGCAATTGTAGAGCCATTGGCGGCGTACAAAATTTGTGTTGTTGGCGTGGTGCGAAAGATTTATCTGGTCCGGTGTCAATCATGAAACTAATTTTGTTCGAATTGTCGTGAACGCAAAGCTGATTAACACTGATTGAATCGCGCAGCGGTGTTGATGATGTCGACTGGATAACGGCACTACTATTACTACCACGGGATGATGATTTCGATGACTTTGAATTGTTAGTGTTACCAATAACTTTGCTGTTCTGCAACACTATGCTTGCTGTGTTATTACGTTTGATGATTAGCAATACTTTATGAGGGCTCGGTTTTGAAAGCTGTGGAAATCATACGGCTGTCTACATTTACTTGCCGAAGTTCCATACGTTCTATGATACCAGCTATGAGCTGGTGACTTTGATCTAAAGCCTGAAAACCGTGAGGACCGATCCACAGAGAGCTGTTGCACCTGTAATGTTAATTAGTGAAAGTGGCACTGGATTTGACTCTGGTCATACTGGGGTTGATGACGGGTGGTTGATTTATCGGCTGTTGGCTTAGTTGATTTACTGAAAGATTCATCGCATCCATAAACGCATCTGCTACTTTCGCAACTTCGGATAACTTTCCCTTGCTAGCACTGACAATAACCTTCACCTGGATCGGTTCGGCTTAACCAAAAAATTTTCAATATAGTCGGCGATCGCCCAGCTGAATACTCGACACCAGCTTTTGAAAACGCTGCTGCGATGTCTCGGCGTAAGCTGCTAGTACAGCCTGTTTGAGATTATCATACGGTTTGACATTGGGTGGGTATTTCACTACTTGGTATACTTGACTAACGATGTTCGGGTTCAATGATGCAACAACGGTACCGAATTTCATTTTCTAGGAAAGTCTATTGATGAGAAACCATTGTTCAAGCTGGAGAAACCACGTGTCCACCTGATCTCTCTTTAGCGTAGAGATAGGCACCCTCGACGCGACTGCATTCACTAGTCTGTTTGTATTAGCGCCATTATCTAATTCTGACGTGTCAACAACCTTTTCGTCGTCCGACATTGTCGCTAAGTGCGTGTATTGAAATATTTAATATTTTAATTCAATTTTAATACAATTACGTTTTTGTCCTCGTCGACGGTCACCAATATAGCGTACAAGTTTTTGCGGATATTATTTGATATAAATAACAACGATTAACACGATTATAAATAAATTCATATATTTTATTTTAATTTAATACAGATAACTCAAAATTATAACTGATGTACACTATGAAGACGCGCACTCGAAAATTATCTTTTTTCACTTTCCTGTCAAATATATCCAAATCGAGTGCAAAAATATTGAAACACATGTACTACAGTCGCGTACGTAAATACATTATTTACGTGTAATATCGAGTCGCCACAACTCCATTTACAACGAATGAGGCTTGTTCTATAGATATCTGTGCTGCGACCGTTTTGCTGAGGACCAATTTGTTTGTATTTGTCCTACTTCCGAAGTAGCTTGAAGGGTAGTTGCCTTCCCTGCTCTGGTTCAAGCTTATTCAGTTTATACAGTACTGAATACAATACTGCCTGCGAGTTGGGAAAACATATCCGCTGGAACTGGATGGGTGTTTGTTTCAATACTGGCGTTGGGACCGATCGAATAGTTGGCACACATTCGTATGTGGCCGTTTGGTGTTTTGATAGCTACTCAACTGGCGTTATTATATTTAATTCCAGTAGATAATCCAGTTCGCGTTATACACCTTCGAGTGCGGCGAATGAAACTTGCCTTTTTGGTCGATAGATCGAACGTGCATCCGCTTCAGGTGTACATGAGCTTTAGTGACCTTGCACAGGGCTTGGAGTGGTACTTAAGACTGCGTGAAATTGTTGTTGTAGTCTGCTGTAAACGTGTCACGACTTCTATCTCGCGGTCACTTTTAACGTTGCAAATGGAACTGATAGGATGATCAAAAATTCCGAATGCTTTAATCCAGTCGATATCTAAAATATTGAGGCATTTAATACTGGTCACAAAAACTTGCACGATAGTTGGTATCCCGCTTGGTATAACGCTGAGCTAACTTTCTTGGCAACTATTCTCTGGTAGATTATGGTATTGAACCCCTATCAAATCTGGGGGGAGGCAGGCGACCTTACAACGGCTTGAAAATATAGTGCTATAAAAAGGACAACTCTTCCACGTCGTTTATGTAAGATTTTTCTTGAATTCAATTATTGGAAAGGACCCAGGCGCTCTTAAAATATGATAGTGGCACCCAGAGGACTTTGCAGTTGTTTAGAATGTGGGTTCATGAGAATAGAAATGCGTGTATTGTGGTGGAGTGTATGAAGACACAACCTTAAGTTATCGACACAAAGGGCTTGCTATGTATGGAGCATCTAATTAGCGACTTAGTTTCACAGTAATCCATTCGTAATCCCAAAACATGCAACGATACTGAAATTTTGGTTTGACGTTCCAATTTGATAAACGTAACACTCGTCTACAAAGGGTAAAATACACTTCTATAAGCACTCAACTAATGAAATGGCAAACCGAAATGTTAGATAGCATTAAAAAAATATGCAAATTATCCGGCTTCAAAACATACAAACTAAAATTCACCGACAATAGTGGATATGAAATTCCGAAAATAGGTACTTTTTTATGATAAAGATAATCAACAGACGCGCAAACAGGAAATATGCATAAATCGTATATGTGACTGATAATATCTGTAATTCTGTACAACCATGTATGATAAATTTTATAGTTTAAATAGGCCAATTATATATGCACCGACTTGTGTGGTTATTTAATCGTACGTAGCACTTGTTTAAAGTAAAGTAGACGTCTTATCATTATGAGTTTTTAAGTTCAAATTTACGTATATTTATTGTGTTTGGTTTTAAAATTCTAACGAACCAAAGATAATGATAAATCTATTTTTAAAATTCAACACATGTACCTTTAGTATATTATGAACGTATAGGAATTTGGTAAAATAGATAGTTTTGTATAAACACAATATTATATTGGACATTTACACAAAACTATTACCTACTAGTTTTACATCATCACATTCGTCCAGAATTGAGACCGTTGGTTGTGCGGCACAGCGGCAAGTAAAAAAATTGACTTTTAATTGTAGTTTGGTAAAAACTATAAAGTATTCTTAAGATTTGAATTTTGTTATGAATCGTACCAAATCGTACGTAATGCGTTTATTAAAAGTTTAATGGGTTTATTTCCAAGGTTATGGTAAACATCTTTCATAAGCCGTTGCTGTATATTAATTGAAATTCTATTGTTATAAAAATTCACACGCATGAAAACAAAGTGTCGGATACCATGGTGTATTTTGTACAATGTTGCCAAGCAACAAATCTTATATTTTGTTGCCAAAGAACAACATTTCCGTCTAGTAATAAAGACATGGTCTCGTTACCATAAAAATTTTTACTGTTGGGTTTAGATTTGATATGGGAATCTTTTAAACATAAGTTCTGTCAATCTCAGTTAAGGATTTCTAGTGCCATTCTCTTGTTATGCAAAAATACGGGCTCCGATGTTGATGAATATGGTACATCTATTTTCGTCTTATAGGTAGTTTTTGTTAATTTTTCAAGAAAAAACTTGCAATATATTTTGCATAAACAATTACACGTTTCAAATCGTGGTTTAAACCTTTCTATATAAATGTGTGGTCTATTCCATTTTTTTCACTTTTATTTAATTTAAACTATGTGTATTAGTAATTTTGTAACTAAATTATAAGGCATTTCCGTTATACTAATAGCGATCAGAGCAGAAACTTTCGATAGACCTGTTGCCGATGAGAATACACTGTAACGTTAATTTTAAGGCTCTAAAATTTCAAAATAATTGATTTAATCATTAAAACTAATAATGTAAACACTTATTTAGTTATTGACGATGTCATATATGTGGATTGTTGGTTTGGTGTAATTTCAGAGAAATTTGTCGTTTGCCAAAATGATTTTTTTGAAATAGAAAACATTTTGACGCACGTAGTGTTTGTACTTCCAATATTTATATTTGCTAATAGCAATAGTTTTGTGTACAGTTAAAGAATAGTTCCGATTAAAAAATTGGTTTGGAATTTTGGGTTCGGAATATGAAATTGAAATACATTCTGTCAAAAAAGTAACGGGAATTGGTCGATAAAACATAAAATATTTATTATTCAATCAAATTTATTGTATCGCCATCAAAGTAGGCCCCTTCCGAAATAATACACATTTTGCGGAATCGACTTCAGTTTTTGATGCGAATTATCTTTTATGTCTTCTATAGATATATCGATTGAACACAGATGCCTTAAAGTGATAATTTGAGTTTTGGGAAGAGAAAAAAATCAGCCTGATCCGTATCAGGTGAATACGGTTGTTGTTCGATGATATTTGTTGAGTTTTTGGTCAGAACTTCGTTCACAATGAGAGCCTTGTGATATGGTGCGTTATCGTGTTGCAAAATCCACGAGTTTTCTTTCCATAAATCTGGCCTTTTTCGAAAAATTTGTTCTCTCAAATTCCGCATTACTCCCAAATAATTTTCTTTGTTTACTCTCTGACCTTCTGGAAAGAATTCCGAGTGCACAACACCGCGATGATCAAATAAAACAGTCAATATTACCTTGGCTTTTGATCGACTTTGACGTTGTTTTTTTTTGTTTCGGCTTAGTTGGAAAGTGCCATTCCGAAGCATGTTTTGAGGTCCAATGAATATGGGGTCAGAATTGACTCGTCATAGCATGTCTTCAGCAACCTGTACGCGATTGAGTTTTTGAAGAAAATTCAGGTCAATCTCAAACAATCTTGTACAATATATGGTACGAATTTATTTATGAGACACAAAAAGTTCAGCGGCTATCTCTGTCAAACCTAAATGCCGATTTTCCTTCACAATTTCCTTCACTTTATTTATGTTAACTTCAGTTGAAGACGTTGATCACCGACCAGAACGAGGCAAATCTTCCACCACATCTCGAGCGTTTTGAATGCAGCTGTGTACTACTCATATATGCACGTGTTTTTAATAAAATCGATTCACCGTAAGCCTTCTGTAACATTTTCAGCGATCCGACACCCAAAATTCCATTTTCACTACTAAATTTGAGACAAATTCTTTTTTCGATATTTTTATTCATTAATAAAATTGCAAAACACACTTGAGATAACCTGACAAAATAGAGCACACTGTAAACAAACTAAATGACACGACAACAAACTAATTCACGTCAAGATAGAGGACAGCCAACATAGCGACAAAATAATTTTACAATCCCTTTAAGCGGGCGTTTTAAATGATCATTTACCGTCACTTTTTTGACGGAACGTATTATTTTTTTTCGCTACATCCCATGTAGGGGTCCCTCAATGAGGTTACATAATAAGGCTATTTTCAGTTTGGTGATTGAATTGAATCTTAAGATGTTGGTAGGGGCATACTGACATGCCGATGGAGGGGAATTTGATCTCGTTTCCTTACATTTTATTATTTCTTTTATTCTGTTCCCATGCGGCCACTCAAAGTGGTACTAAACCCAGGTAACGGTTGCTTGAATTCGATGGTGCTATAATGTTGTTGCATTATCTCTAAATATTTGCTTGGATATTAAAATACGAATAAGGAAAGCAAAGAAAGATAAGAAAACATCTACTTCATCATCAACGTCAAGGTATCATTGCTCGGGTTAGTATAAATTTAGGTATATGTATATGAGAACATCGTACCAGAGAAGCGAAAAATGGAACTAGGTGATACCTATCCTCTTTCCTTCAGTTTGCCTTATCCAGCAGCTATAGGAGCCTGACTACGATTCAATGAACCAATCATTCACCGAAGCTTAATGATTAGAGAAACGAATACTAGAAGAAGAAATACTAAAGCAAATAACGCGAATATGTATATGTTAGCGACGATTGGTTATCGTACCCGGGCTTGAATTTTAAGTTGGAACATCAGAATTCTAACGGAAACATCAAGGTAAGCACAAGTTGAGAAACAAATGAAGCAGTACATCTAAATACTCGGCCTCATAAAGTCAGATGGAAAATAGAGGTGGTACAACAATGAAGAGATAACTATCCAATACACTCTGGTAGACAAGACACACAAGAGCAAAGTGTAGTAATATGCCTACAACAGCTAAAGGAAAAAATACCCTATTTCATTGGAAACCAATAGTAGCAACATAATAACAGTTATGCTGTTCCTATTTAAATCTGTAGATCGCGCAGATTTTGTAATCTGAAATCAGATTGATCTAATCGATCTAAAATCAGTAACTGATTTCAGATTAGTTAGTTCAAATAAGGTCAACTATCATCTGTCATCGAAATTGTCAAATCAATTGTGTGGATATACACGGATATTACTTAGCAATTTTATTTATTGTACAAAAATGGCCGACCTCAAGAAACAGTGTGTTTTCGCATTATTGCACGGAGCAGCAATGACAATGTTTGACGATATAGAGGAAAACGAAGAGAGTGAAGTAACCGTTTGAGTTAGAGTTATACGTTAAGTTAGGTAACCAAAGTCAATCTGACAAATCGGAATATATTTGTGAAAAACAAAAAAATCGATCTGACTAGTCTATAAAAAAATAAGAAACAGCAAAAAATTGATCAGATCGATCTGACCGGAAAGTTTTTTAGTACTCAGATCAATCAGATCGATTAGAGCAGAAATAAGTAACACAACATTAGATTCAAGAATTACAACGATTAATCAATGCAAAAATGCATTTTTTAATGTAATACACGCACCTACGGAATAAATACATGCCACAATATCTAACACACTCAATTGACGGCTACATGAATTAAAAAAGTTTTTTTTCCTGAATTAAAATAAGTGTTTTTAATTCATTTTAAAAATGAATTAAAATCAGAGTTGAAAAAGAAATAAAAAAGTTCGATAAAATGAATTTAAAAAGGCATTTCTTAATTCAGTTTTAAAATGAATTAATATAAGTATTTATAAAATGAAATAATATAAGCCTCTTTATAAAATGAAAACAAATGTTATTTTCATTAATGAAAATTTTTTGGAATTTAAATTTGGATTTGGCACGTAAAAATTTGGCAATGCAAAAGAAGGCGTAATTAGGCGTAAAATCAGGTAAGGAATATAAATTTTGGAAATTTTTAAATGTTTTTTTTATTAATAATTATTGCTTCGTCAACCTTGGAGACACAGATCAAAGAGTTTCTATCGCTCTTATCGCTTCTTCTGATAGTGCCACAAATGTTAAAGAATCAACTTTCGTATATATAATTTTTTTAATGTAATTTTAATTCGTTTATACCTTAGAGGATGGGGCTGCCCATTTTTTAAATGTCAAACTAAGTAAAAAAAAAAAAATTGAAAAAATTTTAAAATTCTCCTGGAAAAATTGAAAAATTTTCCCGGGAAAATTATTTGTACTGTTGAAAAACTATTAAGATACAATCCTAATATCGAAATTTTTATAAAGATTATTACACATTTGTACGTATTTTGAATAGAATAATACGCAATTTTTTTTTTAGGTGAACATTTTCCTGGAAAATGGGACAATTTTCTGGAAAAATTTAGCTGCCCCCTCCTAAAAACTGTTGATAAACAATCCTGCATTTAAAAATTTATACTTCTTACTGAATTAAACTTTAACCCAAAATAATGCACATTTCTGAATATTTGTTAAAAGTCGAATTAATATTTTTTAATTTATAAAATGAAATAAAATGTGCCGTTTTTAATTAATTTTGAAAATGAATTAAGGTAGGTGTTTTAAAAATGAAATAGTGTAAGCCTTTGTTAATTCATTTTTGAGTTTTCTCATTTTTCTAAATCGTTTTTTTTAATTCATAATTTTAAGTTAAAAATATGAATTAAAATAAGTAGCAGATGTTCATACAAAAATTAACTTTTTTAATTCATTTTTAAAGAACTTTTTTAATTCAGACTTTTTTAATTCGATACCCTTCTATTGACATCAAAATTGAATTTTGTAATCAGATTCCAATGCAAAATTTCGTTAACAAGAAATTTCTATCCTCCTTAATGTCAGAACAAAAAGAGGAGCAGTCGTATAAGCGGTCACCAAAAAGAAAACGCAACATTCGACGTCAAGAGAACCGCAGCTGTGAAGTTACCAGCACTACTCGTATAGACCAAAAATAGGAACAAGTACAAGAAGCAAATGTCAAGGCTGCTGTCTGGATCTCGACTACCAAGATAACACTGTAAAACCATAAATTAAAGACGAAACTTGGAAGAAAATTGATATCTGCTGTCACCAGATGTTGAAAAAATTATGAGGTAAACAAATAAAGAACATACGATTAAAGGATCCCAGAAAATACACTGACTTTCTCGAGACTGGTTAAGCCCTAAACACAGAAAACATCAACATTATAGTGGAAACAATTTTTCGGGTACACCTGCATAGGTAGCGACGAAAATAATAAGCATACTGATGGCAACTATACAACGAATCAATAAACACTCATCCAAAAATGCAGTGGTTTAAAAAACGTTAAAAGTTTAATGTATTCAAAAACTAAAGTCCGATAAAGCTACTGCATTGTTGTTCCAGCTAACATGCTTTATAACGGACGATGCATCTATACAGAAAATCTAATTCCACTACAAGCATAAATATGGGACACTGACAGAATTCCACAGAAATGTAAAGAGGTTAAACTATAACAATACCGAAAAAAGAGCCCTTACAGAATTTAAGAACTGGCGAGGAATATCCCTTCTCAACAGTAAAGTCAAAGGATTAGCATTGATCATTCTTGAGTGTATAGGTTGAACAACACACCAGAATATAAGAAATAAACAAGTTGGCTTCAATTTTCATACCAGGACGAAACTGCACAGATCACATCAACTCAATTTGGGTCTTCATCGAATAATCCAATGAACAAAAAGTCACCAATATAAACCGACTAAATGATCTGGACTACGCAAATCATATATGTTTGCTGTCACAGAGGTACACAGGCATGCAGACGAAAATTTAGAAGATATCAGATTTGACACTTGAATCTAGATATTAACATCAGGAAGACGTCAGTCACCTCATCAACAGATGCCTAAATGAAAAACTGCTGTTGCAGACAAGACAGATCGAAACTGAGCGTAACATTAAGAAAGACAAGTGGAGATGAATAGGACACATACTGAGGAAATGGTCTAATGAAATAAAACTAGAGCATTATTAGAATAGAATGAAGAGGAAAGTAGGAAGACCGGCAATGACCATGAAAAGAACGGTTTAGCTGCACCGAAAACACCTTAACATGGAGCATACGAAAAGCAATACTTTTAACACTATTTGCCGTAGGTACTTGAAGAAACACAATTACACTTAATAAACACACTTTTGTTAGCACATGTTTTTTATTTTGCAAAAAATGATTGCCCCTATATCTGACCCCCCCCCCCCCCCCCCCCCTCCCCCCGCCCTTCTTCTCTCCTCCGGAAGTAAAGGAAAACAAAATTTGGTATAGTATCACCCCAGCATGATCCGAAGATAGGTTTTCTTACCACAGGGAAGGATATTAAAAGTGATTTTATTTTGCCATAACGCTCTGCAGTGAACATAGCACAAGTCATTTTATCGCGGAAAATGAAGAGAGTCATTATCAAACGATATCCCTTTTTTCCAGATTTTTAGAAATAGCTGGCTAGGAGGACTAGACACGTTATGGTCGTTAACCATATTCACACAACACATCATGCCAACAAAAAAGGTGCATTTAGACGAGTGTCTGCAATAATTGAATTCTTTTCTAGATTGTTTGTAGTTTATGATAGCATTAAACATAACATATAAAGCACAGGGTCCAGGTCGAAATTGCATATTTTAAAATGACATTTTTTAAAACGACATTTCTCAAAACTGCATATTTCAAAACTGCATAAGGTACAAAACGGCATAAGGTACAAAATTGCATTTTTCAAAACTGCATATTTCTAAACTGCATAAGGTACGAAAGGACATAGGTACAAAATGGCACTTTTAAAACGGCATTTTTCAAAATTGCATGTTTCAAAACGACATAGGTACAAAACGACATTTTTTAAAAAGACATTTTTCAAAACGGCATTTTTCAAAGTTTCATTTTTCGAAACGACATAGGTAGAAAAATTTAGGTGAAGGAGAATATTATATGCATACTAAATCTTCAAATAATTTCTAATTTCCATGAAGGTCCTTTCTTATAACATACCTATACTAAACCTAAACATGTGAAATTAAATCTTATTCGACTAAGAAATAGTCAAGTTCCTTTTCATTTGACTTTATCCTAGAATTTAATCCAAGAATCGTTCGCAAATGTTCAAAAATTTCATTCATCTCAAATTTCATCGTGTAATAAATAACCGTACCTGTTGGTCATATTCCAGAAATTAATGAAAAGATAATTCTAGATTCATAATCGATTAAAATATTTCATTCTGTCTTGTGCAGTTTTAGAAATATGCAGTTTTAAAAAATGCTATTTTGGAAAATGCCATTTTGAAAAATGCCATTTTGTACCTATGCCGTTTTGAAAAATGCAGTTTTAAAAAATGCCATTCTAAAAAATGTCGTTTTAAAATATGTCGTTTAGAAAAATGCCGTTTTGAAAAATGCTCTTTTAACCCTTATGCCGTTTTGAAATATGCAATTTAGAAAAATGCCATTTTGTACCTTATGCCGTTTCGTACCTTATGCCGTTTTGAAATATGCAGTTTTGAAAAATGCAATTTTGTACCTTATGCAGTTTTTAAATATGGCGTTTTGAGAAATGCAATTTTAAAATATGCAGTTATGAACGGATCCCAAAGCATATTTACTAGACTTTACATATGGCTCGTGCAATTTCGTGAAAAATAATAAACAATTTAGATATAATTATAACAATTGCGGACACTCGCTTAATTCACTTTTTTGCGGTTTTTGACGTGTTGTGCTCAATACAAGTGTGGAAGGCACATGATCCAGGGCCGTAATAATGTATGTACATCCAGATCCAGACTCTATATTTATTACAAAATTGTGGAAATATAATGTATTATAACTATTCCATAATATTATCAAGCGTACTGTATTTTCTTGGTTTGAAATTAAATTAAATTGATGAAGCTGCTTTAATTTCTTGAACATTTAAGCACGACTGTATTTTAACTGCGTCTAAATTTCCTGGAAAATTTTACCGCACTTTGAAATAAAGCTAGTCGGCATTTACTATAACAATCACTGAAAGGGCCTACAGACTATCCGACTTGTTGGTTCGATGGTTGGTTCGACCAAATCCAATATTGTTTACACATGAACCTAGCATCCGACTGCCTAATATTAAACTTTAAATTCAAAATAGTAAATTAAAGTTTGTTAGAATTTCCGATCTTTTTAAATTCCCGGTCCGTAGGCACGTGCGTAGCTTTATTACAGGTGGCTCTGCACTCACACAGTTACAGTATATACTCCTTGTCGACCTGTAGAGTGATATGAAAGACAGCTCGATACTGGGATCCAGAGCCACCAGTGGTCATCATAATTGTGTTTATTAAACCACTCACGGTTAAAGGTTAAAATTCACAATTATTTTTACTTTTCGATAAACGTATCACGAAAGCTTGTTTAAACCACTCAATCTATAGTAGTAGAAAAATTTCAGAAAATTTAATTTGAAATAGTGATACTTCGGCCATTTGAGAATAGGGGTGGAATATAGTGACTTATGTAAACAAAAAACGTTATTCTTTTTACATTTTTAATTTTATATCGTTACAGCGTTTGAATTAATTTGTTATCGTATATGGTAGCCATCTGTTGATCGGATTAAGTATTATTTGAGTACCGATGTAAAGTCGTTCTTCATTTGAGTGCCAATACTGTTTATATTGGAGGTTGAACCCAGGTTCAACCTGGGTTCAACCTCCAATATAAACACCAAAAGTTAACTTGGAGTTAACTCGACTCAATCCAAAAAATTTCTTAGGTCGAGTTAACTCTGGTTAATATAAACGCCCAGAGTCGAGTCGAAAAACAACAACAACAAAAAATCAATAAATTTAAAAATAAAAATGGCGATTTTTCATATCTTTCTTGTACGAGCGCGTCTGTGGTTAAATTCGGCGGCATATTTTTGTGTTTTTTTCGTTTTTTATTTTTTATTTTTTTTAAATATTTTTCTATGTAACTAGTTCGAAAGAAAAAGTTAGAATGATTTTTTGAAGGAAAAAATTAGAATGATTTTGACATTTATAACCTGGTTTCGACTCAACCTTAAGATAACTCTCAAATATAAACACTAGAAGTTAACTTCAAGGTTAACCTGAAGATAACTACAAGTTGACTCGACCTAGGTTCAACCTCCAATATAAACAGTATAACTGTGGCACTATTCTGGTAATTCCCTGGGAATAGGGAATTGGGGAAAGATTTTATATGTAATTTCTATTTAAAAATTTTCGTTCTGGCATACTGAGGTGAAAAGCTAGTGGTAATTTTTTTGAAAACAAAATAAAATTGGGAATAACTTTCCCTACCAATTTAGGTATGGAAAATTTATTCCCAATTTATAAATATTTACATCAAACTTTTCTTCTCAGTAGGCCGGAAAAAAAATATTTGAACTGAAATTACATATAAAATCTTTCCCCAATTCCCTATTCCCAGGGAATTACCAGAATAGTGCCACTGTAAAGTAATTATAATTTAAGTGTAGTAAGAAGAACGAGAAAAACCAGTGCGCCTACCGGGCAGTAACGCTTGATGTGTCATAAAATTTATGTGTACAGTTGCTTTTCTGAACTGCAGATGTTTGTAAAATGTTTTCGAGATTTATGGGGCATGACAAAATTGTTTTGTCTGCAAAACGAAAGAGATACAATATTGACTTTCTAGACATGAGAGACAAGAAAAGACATATGTTCAAGTAAAATTTTGTGCTGAGCTAAAACCACTATAAAAATGAAAATGTTACCATAACATATGTTCGATCCGAGTATTTTTATGGTAACAATTTTAAAATTAACCAAAAAAAATATATATATTACATATTTATAAATGTTAAGGGCTCAATTTAAAAGCAAACGCCATAGCTAAAAATGTAAATTGCACATTTCCATTAATTAAAAATAAATTAAAAATAATCATATACAAAAATTATGGCATTACTATGTTTGTGGCATTACTATAATAATAAATAATTTGATATAGCAGATAAGAAGCATCTGCTTGCTTACATGTAAATAATAAAATAATAAATTAATAACCAAGAGCCCGTCATATCATTTTTAATTGATACTATTGAAAAATATTTTGGTTCTTTCCACGCGATTAACGTTTCACTAAAAAAATATTAAACTAAAAAATCAAAACATTTATTTGATTATACTGCCATCTATAGTCAAATATTAGAACCGTCGACATAAAATGACATCAAATATCAAAATTTTTAAAGCAATGAGACCATTAAATATTCTAGGTGCACTTGAAAAATGGTCTTGACATCATCGCATCATCGGAATATCGTCTCATTGTGAGGTTCCGAAAATTCCTTGAGAATAAAAAGTCACTTCTTATAAACCAAAACCGTACGTTTTTTCAGAACGTTTCAAATATATTTTCGGAATTTTTTCTACTTTCACCCACCATGGGGGAGAGGGGGGAGGGGCCTCAAACTCTGAAGGTCATTGTTGTTGATAAGGGATGATAGTAATAATAATGTTCAAGGAGAATAAAAGATTTCTTGCCGGAAAAAATGTTTCCCAATCGAAAAGTTCAACGTTTCGCTAAAGGGGTGGTTAACTTCCTGTCAGTAGAGGTAGGGGCATTACGATATATTCTGGGGCAAACCAAGGGTATTGTTAAAAACGCAACATTATACAATTTTTCTAGATTTTTTCCAGAAGATTTTGAACTTTTTTCTGAATATTTCGTAATTTTTCAAATTTATACGCCGATTAGGGGATGTTTCGAACCCTAAAAATTATTAATATTAATGAGATAGGTTAGTATTAACCATTTATAATGGTAATAAGAAACTTGCGTCGAGAAAAATTGTTTCTTCTTTCCATAAGTCAAAGATTCAGGGTAGGGGTAGTTTACCCCATACGGGGGGTAGTTTCAAAAAATCCTCGAACACGTCAACCTTGATTTCTCTTATTAAGTAACATATTTTTTCAGATTTTTCCGCGTTAATGTAAGAATTTTACATCAATTAGTTGATTTTTTTACCCCTGTTAGGGGGTGTTTCACCCCCTTGTTCCGATTTTTTTTCAAAAAATACTATATTATTTATTTGAATTTTGATTTATAGATGGAAAATGTGTAAGAATCACAACAATCAGTTTCGAACGGATGAGATTATTGATTTGAAAAAGTCAGTCTTCTCATCAGGTCGCGACGACTGACGTTGTATTATTTACATTGGAATATTGTCTCTATATATAGAGCAATACCATGTAGTTGTACTACTAGCGAATTACTGCGTAGCGTACGAAATTCGATTCTTTTTTACATTTAAAACAGACCAATATACGGAACAATCACAAACACCATTGCTATCGAAAATATAAAGTAAATTATATTATTTAGCTCATTAAAATACACACAGCTCATTAAAATACACAACTTCCGAGGGATGTTTCACCCCCTCAGAGTGTTTTTCCGTCGATAAAAAAAAATACGTATCCCTTATTTTTCAGTCTACTTTCACATATTCAAATTTCAGCGAAATCGGAGAGGGACACTTCGCGCCCCTTCCTTGTTAGATATATTTCAATTTTTTATATATTATTTATAATTTTTTTCGCTTTTGGATAAAATTTTTCTACAATTTTTTTAGGTGGTTATAATTTTAACTAAAAAATTGTTAATTTGATTGACTGCCATCTTAGAGATGTTTTTATAAATAAAATAAATTTGAATTTTGTACATATGAACTATTTTAGCTAAAGTGTAGATGACGTATACATCGCGAAAATCGAATAAGATGAAAACTTTTCAAAATTTTTTTTTTGTAGGATTGTGTATAATTCCGGAAAAATTATCACGTTTTCCGGGAAAATTATGACATTTTCATTTATTTTTTTTTTGTGACAAGTTATAGATAAAAAAACAAAATTTAATATTTAATAGTTTTTGTTTAATATTTTAATATTTTTTTAGCGTAGGTGTCTTAATAGATTCTATATAATCCGCTCCTACGTGCGGCACGCAGTGCGACATGTTTGAAGATCCCGGCTCCTACGCCCCCGAAATTAAAATCTAAGGAGCCCCGCAGGGCTACGGTGAGGAGCGTAGGTGTCATTAATAGATTCTATATAATCCGCTCCTACGTGCGGCCCCAACTCTTAATTTAATATATTTATAAAAAAAATATTAAATTTCATTTATTTTTAAATGACATTCAATATTTTTTATTAAATTGTTTTTAGCGAGTCAACGTATTTTTTAAATTTTTGTTCGTTTTTATTCCAATAGCTGGCGTTAGGGCCAAAATGCTAAGCAAAGACACATTTTTAGTTATAAAAAAATTCGATTTTGTTCAAAGTGGCGCTACCGTCGCTCAGACTCAAAAAAATTTGACTGCGATACTAAAGCTATTCCTTTTAATCTTTTAACCGATTAAAATTAATTTTTGTGAACTCTGTTCGCTTAAGTATTTTTTCGTTTCAAATTTCCAAAATACATCCTCAGCGACGCGTGATGGAAAATTTGCGAACTTAATTAAAATTCACCCTAGACACAATTGCAAACAGGCTTAACTTGGTTAAAAGGCCTATTTTTCTAAACTAACTGTAGTAACTTTTTTCTGTTTACTGGGAAAGTTTTGTTTATCTGTCAAATAAGTAATAATAACAATAAAAATGGCAGCCACAAGAGAAAGACGGTCGAATGCCGGTAATAAAATTGCCAAATTATTAGATGAGGAAGAGGAGGATGACTTTTATAAAACATCGTACGGTGGATTCAATGAAGTGGAAGATGATAATGACTATGAGTAAGTACCACACCATTTGTAGTTTTTATTTAAACGAAAATTATTAATTTAATGTTTTAGGCAAAAAGATGATGAAGAAGACGTTGTCGATTCAGATTTTAGTATTGATGAAGATGATGAACCTGTCTCAGATAACGATGAGGATGCCCCAAAACGGAAACGTAGGATCGTTAATACAAAAGCGTATAAAGTAAGTATATATTTTTTACCTATCCACCTAGCCAGTTTCTGTAAAGATATTTTGTTGTTTAGGAGCCACCTCCTAAAAAAGTCATTAAGCACGTAAAAAAGATTGAGAAAAAAATTGTGAAGCGAATCCAGAGGAAACCAAAATTTACTATTCATGATACTGGCAAAAAAATTTTCCGCAAATCTACCGCATTAAAATCGGCTCAAACTCAGGTACGACTCAAGGAACGGCAATCTCAAAAGAAAAAACGAAAAGTTAAAATTGATGATTATATGCCTACCCAAGATGAGCTTTTGGAAGAAGTAGCCATTACGGAAAAGGAAAATCTAAAGTCACTGGAGAAATTTAAAAAAATGGAATTAGAAAAAAAGAAAACTCGTCCGACAAAGCGAGTTTTTACGGGCCCGGTTATTCGTTACCATTCTCTTTCAATGCCATTAATAGAAGACACATCTGCCGAAAAGGACGTTATAAAATCGGTTAAAGTCGATTCAGAACATGAAACTGATGGCACTGCGAGAAGTTCTTGTAAAACAAACGAACGTTGTGAACGTACGTTTATTACGTTTGAAAATGACTTAGACGAGAAAGTATTTTATGCCATATTTAAACCAGTTAAGAAGCAAGAAATTCGAAGAAGAATTTGTGCAATTACAGGGCTTTCGGCACGCTATTATGATCCAGTAACACAATTACCTTATCGTAATTTACAGGCTTTTAAAATACTTCGCGAAGCGTATTATCAACAGCTTGAAGAAAGAGGGAACCAAGATAACAAAGATGTTGTTAAATGGCTGCAGTGGCGAAAGCAGGTTAAAGAAATGCGTTCTAATAATGTCAAGAGTGGTGTATGACATAATAGTAATAGAAATTATTTTATATTAAAATTTGAAATTCTTTTGTAAAATTTTAGAAACAAGCTAAACACGTTTTATTTAACTTTTCAAGAGATACCTCTAACATTATTAATGCGTCTGTTGTAAAATTACCAGAATGGTAATTAAATAAACTTATTTTTGCCAATATTCGAGTTTTTGTTACAATTTTGGTTTTTGCGTTAATCAAAATCAACCCACTTCAATCGATAACTCATCAAATCATTCATATTTATTGAAATTGAGTCGAAATCGGTCGACTAGGTCTAACTGAAATTGTAACAAAATTGGTTTTCATAATTTATTTACATCAATTTTGGCTCAATAACTTTACTTTTTACAAACTAAATTTTTCATTGTCAGTAAAATTGCGATGAATTGAAAAACATTTTTATTAATCATGAAATAAGTTTTTCAATGCATCTCAATTTTACGTCTTTTTTTCAATTCAACGAAAAATGGCGATGGTTTATGAAACTTTTATGATCGAGTTGATATCGTACAATATGCGACGATCATAATCACCTTAGAAATTCGTTCGATTGCTATCGTTGGCTTGGTATTTGCATTTTTTATAATACTTTGGAGTAAAATCGGTAAAATTGTTGTTTTTTCATGAAAAATGTTGCCGGTAAATACAATTATCAAGCATTATCTGATTTTGCGATCGTGTAAAGTGCACACCGTGCTAACTAGACACACATGGAAGATTCGGTAAATTAATCTCTCAGCTCGCCCTCGAGTTCAGCTGGCGAAAAACAGGTTGTATCAAAACAGAAATCGCTATGTAAAGAAAGTCATCAACCTAAATGAACTCGATTAATGTTGCTTTGGTTATCTAAAGTGAACAGCACTGTTGTAATTTTTGTTTATGAAAATGCAACGTGCAAACCCACGAGAAGAGAGTAATCCAATTTAGTAAGTTTAGCCGAAAATGTGGTATGCGAAAGCATAGTTTGTTCAATTGACCCTTTAAATCTTTAGGCAAATAAAAATATTAAAAAATATCGGTTAGCGCTTCAAACTAACTCCTCGGTCCTGTTGCTTCAATTTATAAATAAAACAAAATTTTTTTTTTAAATATTTTCATTTTGTTTGCATAAGTTTAACAATCCTCAAATCTAAACCAATTACATATACAATTTCTATTTAAATTACTTTACCTATAAAAATGTCTATGATTCGTAATTTTGATATATTTCAACAATCATAGATAAATTTTAATCATTAACATTAATTAATATGGTACCATCCATATACATATTTCATAAGAGTGACAACAAATTAATTTGCATTATTATAACATTTAACAGAGAATAATAGTTTTGTCTATTTTTTTGATATTTAAAAACAATTTAGTAATTTGTATTAATTAACAACATTAAACAGAATTATATTTTGTGTATTTTTGTATAACAGATAATAAATACGACAAACCCTTAAGTATATAGAGCCTGCGCTTAAAAATCTTTCTTTCGTCTAAGGAATGCTTACTGTAATGAAAATAAGTTAAAAATTGCAGAAAAACAACTCAATACAATAAATACAGCATGACAAAATTTTGCTAAAAAGTACATTTTTGGTTTCATAAGCACTTTCAATTGACCTACTCGTATCATATTCTAGATAACTAACAATTTAAACTACACATAACATTAATAACAATAAACACACAATCATTTAACATTCAATAAATAAATAATCAATTATCGCATTAACCGCACAAAAAGACACCAAGTACCAGTTGGTTTTTACTCAAATGAATTAAACCGACCACTTCCGTTGAGTTTCGAAATTCGAGCACCAAAAAACGATTTCCCAAAAAATATGTTTTTTACCTTGTCTTGTATTTGTAAGGATATTGCGATTTATATATTAACACGTATAAAAGCTTAAATTAGGGTATCTTCATCTTGGGTTTCAAATAACATTAATAGTGAATGCTGGGATGATGATCTTTGTAATGGTGGGCCTGTTAATGAACTATCAGGTGAAAGAAAACCTGTTTGAATACTACAATTATCCCGATAGCCTGATGTTGATGATGTCTGCGATACAGAATCCCAGGACAGTTCACCAACACCTTTTGGTACCGGGGGTAATTCTTGCTCTTGTAATGAAATATGGGGAGTAATTTCACCATGATTTTGCCGTCCTCGTCGCAAACGAAAAGTTTTACGACTTTGTGCTTTTGAACGCTGTAGTCTGGGTTTTTGCAATTCCCCTGAACTATCTTCTGCCGCGCTATCAGGGGAAAGTGGTGTAGTCGATGTTTCACCTGACGAATGTCGAAATTCTACTGAGGATACAAAACGTAATCTAGGTGGGTGGGATTTAATGGGATGTTGTTGAAGCGATATTGAATTTGGAAGATGGGGAACAGAACTACTAGCTGCTACGGTACCACTTGTTATTCCACCTATTGTTGCTGATCCAGCTGCATTTAAACTGGGCGTTGGGGTGATGCCTTCGCCACTATGACTGTCACTGGCTCCTAAATCCCTATTCGGTGGCGTTGAGTTACTCGATAAAGATTCACGTGGCGGATGAAGCGTATTCTGTGAAAGTGAATCACTTGGAGTTCCAATGCCCGTTCCACTTCTTGAATCATGAGTTACGCCAGATGATTGATTTGATGATATTTGTTGTAAGCCAGCACCGGTAAATAAAGATATAAGAGACGGTCGTTGTTGATGTTTTGGAATGTCTGTACAAGGCAGGACTTGTGGCACATCTCTTCTTTGTTGAGGCACTATCTCGGGTACATCACGATGATCTAAACAAATAATGTATCAATTTTATATTAAGTTTCAAAAATATTTTACTATACCGTATCGTCGCTCTTCAAGCTCATCACGTAAATCTCTCAATTCGCGCTGTAATTCGAGCAACAAAGCACCGCGTGATTTAATACCGCCGGGTGGTGGCATGCCTCTCATTCGTTCTCTAATCATAAACTGCATATGTCTCTCATGATCACCGATTGGCGGATGATTAATCTAAATTAAAATTTAAAATATTTGAATCTTTATATTTTCTCCCATTTTTAGTAGGTATGTATATATTGTACGTACTTTATGTAGAATAAATGGCATTAGAAGAATGTAAAGTGGAGTACGGTGCGTTACAACAAATTCTAAGAAACTCCATAGTTCTGGTGCAGCTTCATTGCGGCGGCCAAGATCTCGCATTACGCGTACTATCCTAGGCCAATCATTAGATAGCCGCTGCTCAAAACATATACAGAGTATGCGCAATGCCAGAAATGCGGCTTGATATAATGTACTAGAAATTTTTGCTGGTCGTTTTGCATCTCGGCTTCCTGTAAAGGATAAAGATCCAGTACGTAAATCACCTAGTCCACGATAAAAATGAGTACCTATTTGTGCATTTCTTCCAGCTGGCGGACTCATCGCATTTAAAATTGCAGTAACCAAAAATGAGACATCCTCTTGCCGAAACTCACCAAAGTCTGAAACTGTATAAACTAAATAATATTATCAATAGTAATCTTCTACATTTACACACAGTCGCAGTATGTATATACACCCTCCAATGATAGTAATGTCAATTTTTCTATAACTATTCCGGGGGGGTGTATATATACTGTTTTTTAAATATCCAACCCCCTTTTCCGCTGCAAACTTTTAAGCAGAGAGGCATCAGCAAATGCATCAGATATCCTTCCGCTTTTTCTTGACTGGCAAATTCCGAATTACCTCCTACCAGCTGTTCAACTGAAAATGTTTCGACTGTACTAACTACTTGCAAAGCAATTAAACGAACAACCGACGAACAAAAGAAAGCCGGTGGACTTTGAGACATAAGGGCGGCACCGGCACTAGAAATACCTTCCTGTGTGCCACCCGATTCGTTTATAATTAAATTTTGTAAAGTTGAAAGAAGCGTTTTCATTTGTTGCCAATGTAGAACATACGGGTGACGTAGTACCGTTTCTTGGACACCTTTTAGCAATCCGGCTGCAGCTTCCCAATCAGTATTTCGCTAAAATATAAATAGGTGTGTTAATTTAAAAATATGTACTTAAATTTCCTAAGTGATGCTTCTCTTAGATATAAACAGAGATGTGTTGTATAATTTGTTGCCTACTTTCAAGGGACTCATTATTTATTATAAATTATGATATTAATAAAGCATCATTATTTAATCCGTTTATCTATGGAAGCAACTACATACCCTTATTGACGGTTTCTTCGATATTTTAAGAAATACTTTATCCAATCTACGAATCATTTGCGTTAAACTCGGCCGCATTGAATCATTTAGCCATTCGGCTCGTGGTAAAACTGATTGCATGTAACGTAGCAAACCTCGGCAAGCCATCGTATCTGGATCGTATGGCGATACTTTTAAAAGAGCATGTGCAATTTCAGACAATCTCATGTGACATTTTGCATCAAGTATTTCAACTGGTTTAGTTTCCCCAATTTGTTTTTTTGCCAGTTCTTGTAAACGTGTCGAAGCACGCGATATAAAATCTCCAACCAACGATAGTAATACGTCGCGAGGTCGACGATATTCTGCTCGTACAATTTCGGTATCTTCACCACTTTCCATGATGGTTTTGTTTCGTCCAATATCACTTAAGTATTTTGAATGCGATTCGTCTTCATAATCGAGGCCTGGTGAACAGGGAGGGCCGCGACAGTTTCGTTGACTAGAACCTTTATGCTCAGGGCTGTTTCGAAAAGGTCCAGTGTATCCCCTGTAGAAAAAGGCAAATAATTTAAGTGAAACGAAATGTATTTTTTTATTAAATTTGAATTTACTTTGATAGACCTTCACAATTATGTACCATTGTGCGAACAGCCACGGCTAGTTGAAGAATTATGTCGCGTTCGGATTTCCCCTCGCACAAAACATAAGTAGGTAGTTGAATCTGCTGCATATAGCATGGCAGTATAGCTTCTAATATAATAAGCATTTGATAACCTCTAGTACTTTCGGCCGAGTACGAAACAACCATAACACAAAGTGTTATACAATCCAATACCGTAACCATTTCATCTTCATCGTGATAGCAAAAATCAATAGCTTTTAATGGCTTTTGTTCTTTTACTAGTTCAGCGATATTCAATGGATCTGGTGAAGGTGTTTCTAAGCTCAATAACAAATTAAACAAACAGCTCGATTGTACCTTATGCGCCTCGCCGTATGATCCTTCTTCGTCGGTATCTAATATTGCGGATACTGATCCAAACATTTGTAGAATGAAAGGTTTACGGTTTAATAAGTAAAATTGTTTCACGGCGTATTCAATTGTGGTTGTAACTAATTTATTTGTTTGATGCAGTGAATAAATTTGTAGTAATGTGGGCATAATCATGAAATAGCCACTATTTGCAAATATCGATTTAAAATTAAATGCTGCATTAATAAAGGTTGCCATCACGTATCGCATGATACACGAGTCCTCTGAATGGAGTAGGGCTGCTCCCGACAACACGTTTAAAAATAGTTGAATGTCGGCAGCGTACGCAAAATTACCTGCCATTGCTTCAAACATTCTGGCAATCAGTCGAACCCACATGAATTTATGTAACACATCTAAACCAAGTAGTTCTTTTCCAAGTTCGCCACGCTGATACAAATCTAAATCAGCTTCAAGAGCTTTCCGGGGGAATGATGGTAATTTCATTAATTCTTCGTGAAGAAATACTACTCGTTGTACCACCTACAAGTATTTTAATTAAGCGCGAAATTAAAATAATATGCGTGTATTATTTACCATATCAACATTTTTTAAAATAGCCCATGTGAGATGTACTTTTCCAATTTCAACAAACTTCCGTATCAATTCCTGCTTTTGTAGTGCGTTAAAAGCCTCATCTGTTTTCATCTCAACTAACCGTAATTGCGGATATTGAGATCGTTTAAAGAAGTATAAGTCACGCACATACCAATTTGGATTCAATATTTTTTCTGAAAAGTGAAATCGTGTTACGTACAAAATGCGATAAATATTGGGGACACGGAACTTACGAGACTTGTAATCAACCAACACATGTTGACTGTGCAATTTTTCGTCAATGCCAAAAAAGTCTAATGATTCTCGTAATAACTGACAAAACTGAGTATCTTCTTGAACAGGAAATTGTGATGGTATTCCTCCCTCGTCCTTATCTTCTGGACCGTGAACAATAATTTTTTTGGCAGATGGTACGTTCGCCGTGAGCAGTATTGATGCATCACACTGCTCTTTCCGTAGTATTTGCTTTAGGTCTTTGAACATAATGCCGTGTACACTGTGAACTACCATCCAGAGAATTGATAAAGCTGAACCAACCAACTGAACAATATAAAACGGGTTATTAGAATTTTGGTTTCCCGCTTCAAATTCGTTTTGATTACCTGTTGGCTACATTCATGACTGGAACGAACATAGAACATTACATATCCAATAATATAGTTGTATAGTGCAAATGCCGCTTGTTGCGGCAACCGCGGGACGAATCGTATCAAGTGCCGTAATAATTTGAACATTTGGTCTTGATGATCACGTGTCAAACGCTCTAAGACATATCGTAAAAATAATGCTGAATCCTCCACGAGGCAAACCCATATTACCTGATAGGCCACTTCATATACGGCGTAGCCGTCAGCGCTAACTGCCGCATCATCAAGACAACTTACGATCTGCATTACCGACGAGCAAAGAACCGAAGGAAACAAAGAATGCGCTGCATGTAAATGGGGTGCTGTTCTACTCGCTTCTCCTTCGTCTTCAACTTCTAGATGATCTTCCCCAGGTGCATGGTCTAATCCTGGTTCATGTGCAGCTTGTTGGGTAATTGGTATGGTAGTAATTAAGAAACTTTGCCGTTCTGCTCTCTGTTTATCTTCTTTTTGTTGAAGCGCGTTTCGGATCGCCTCCGTTTGTTGCTTTTTGCGAGTTTTTGTTGCAGTGACCAACGATCGCTTTAAAATATAATGAAAGTAATTATTAGGATAAAAGCTAAATAACATTTTAAATCATTTACATGTCTTTCTTGGTTTAATTGAACTTCCATATCTTTTGTTTTTTGCCGCGGACTCCACGGTGGATCAACAACTGGAAGACTTTCTATTCCAATTTTTGGTGAAGGTAACGTGAATTCTATCCCAGGGGGCGGGACTTTAAATGATAAGTGAGCTCCGTCTTCCATTCTCGGCCATACTTGATAACGACATTTCCATAGAACTTGATACCGTAGGATTGCTCCAATACGTACATTAGGATCTTTATGTTTCAATGCATTTTGCATTATATTTGATGTACAATTTGGCGCTCTAACCGAGCCTAATATAAATAAAGCAGCTGAAGAAGCCGCAGTTTCTTGGTTTTCATCGAGTAAAAGTTCCCAAACAGCTGGAATGACTTCAACAAAATATTCTTCACTTAGCATGCATGCACCTTTCACAATTGTTGAAATTGGAATATGAAATAATCCGCGTACGTGACTTTTTATATATTTCAATATAGGTAGGGAGTCTTTCTTAGGATTTTGTTCTTCTGGTTTGATGTTTGAAGTAGTAGGTGGAACAGTTGTTGGCTCCAAAAATTCCTCATGTATAATTTTATCACGTTTCGTAACACTGTCTTTGCGGCGTGATGGTGACGACTGCGACGATATTTGATCAGACACTTTTCTTCCACACCTTAGCTTGTCACTTCGAATAGTTTGCCTTAGTGCTTCAACCGGATTTAAATCGGAATTTGAAATAACTCCAAATTCTTCTCCGTATACCTAAAAATTTATACATTTCTCTTATTAACCGTCCGTATTTATAAAACAATTGCCTCCTGTGAGGATTGAACTCACGACCCCTGGTTTACGAGACCAGTGCTCTACCACTGAGCTAAAGAGGCCGTTCACTACACTTATTTTATGGTACTAGATAAACTTAACACAATTTTGTTTTACTACAATTTTGTGTTTGCGTTTTTTAGCAATAAAATTATGTAATAGATTTTAAGTACTAAAATTATTTTACATATTAGTTTTAGTACGAACTGTCAAATCTGACACGAAAAATTTCTGTGTACATTTCCATATAAGTAGAAGTACAATCTCTTTATACATACATACCTGTCTTACTGCTTTTATTAGCCGTTTTGCTGCTCTCATGTGCCGCTTATAGCAATATGGGTGGCAAAAATTCTGGTGAGTACAATAAAAGTTGAATGAATTAATTAATTCAAGTGCCGATTTCATCCAAGGTAAATTTTTTCCAGTTTCATCTGTGTCATTTGAATCGCTCGGAGATTCTGGTGGTTGATCATCGCTTAGTATTCCAGGAGATTCTTCACCACCGCTCGCTGGGCCTGGTTCTGAAGTATCACTGCGATCGGATAGTGATGATACCTTGCGTCGTGATTGTATAGAATCGGTCCGTTTGACTGTTTATGATAGTAAATTGTGTTTGGAAGTTTTTGTTATTGATTGGTTAAATGCGTAGGAAATACTTACAATCAGTTTCTAAATCTTTTCCATCTTTAGTGCCGCGTCGTAATTTTAATGATCGTCGTTTAAAAGAACCTCCCGTTGGTGCACCAGCAGTTCCTCGGCGTAATAAAAATGGTCGAACGGGTGCTGGTCGTCTCTGGATACTCACCGTTTCTTCGCCTTGAAGAGTCAAAGTTGTATTACTACTGGCTTCGGATTCATTATCAGGTTCATGAAGTACGAATGATATTTTTCGTTCAGTTTGAAGCGGATCACCGGCTGCTATTGATTGCAGACTTTGTGCTGATGTTTGTGAATGTCCCATAGAACTAAGTGCCATTGACCACCTTCTATTGGCATCTCTATAAACTTTTTCCCATGGTGCTGGTTTTTCTTTTGTGGACAGCTTAGACGTTTTAGGTAATGTTTGGTAAGTTTCGCGTAAGAACGATGTAATTTCAAATAGTAATACGCAAGCAACTAACTTTAGTGCCATCGGACAATCATTACCGTGTGGATTTACACACGCTTCATCTAGGAAATCTTCCTCTTCATCTTGCTGCAGCAGTAGCCTTTGTTTTTCAGGATCATTTAAAGTGTTTCCGATTTGTTCAAACTGAGTTTTTTCGGTGGAAATTAGATCTTCTAAACGTGTACCAAGCGCTTCAGCCCACTAAAAACAATATAAAATTACACTCACGTAGACTAAACAAAATTTCATAACATAATCTGTAGGACGAGGTGGCCGAGTGGTTAAGGCGTTGGACTGCTAATCCAATGTGCTCTGCACGCGTGGGTTCGAATCCCATCCTCGTCGAGTTTTTTTTTATTTAAATTTTATTTTATTTACCTGACAAAACATTTTTCCAGCAGATCTTTGAAGTACGTGTATTCGTCTCGCACCAGGCGCAAGTGGAGTCCTCGCATTTATATGTGATCCAGATGGCCGAAATGCAGGTAAACTTTGTTTCATCCAAGTAGGCCATTGGCCTCTATTGCATAAATGTACAAAATGGGCACATTCCAGGAGCAGTGCTGCACGTGTTACAATAGGCGCTTGAGGCTGTAAAAATACATACATACTAATGAGTACGTTTCAAAAGTCATGACGGACAATTTTCAATAGGCTGTTTGAGCTTTTTAATTTTATTAAAATTACAAAAATGTTTGCCTCCTATGAGGATTGAACTCACGACCCCTGGTTTACAAGACCAGTGCTCTGCCACTGAGCTAAAGAGGCTCTGGGCTCTAGGTGAAGTAAACAAACTTAAATTCATTTTATTGTTTCATAATGTACATGTCCTTGTAAATAAACACATATTTGAATATTGTACGCAAGGCACTTGACAAATTCTAATGAACGACCAATAAAGTCGCAACTAATTGTAGTAGTTACGTAAGTCTAGGTTATTTAATTTAATAACGCACAAATTCCGTTTTGAAAAGAATAACGACGCAACTTTAAGCCAAATGGGCCTAATATAGTGCAAATGTTGGAACATTCTTCAAAGCTATGACATTTTACATTTCAAAGCAAGACAAACCATACCGGCTTTCCACCGTCTTTTTAAATCTGATTTAAATTTGTTTAGTTAAAATGATATTTATCTGATGACGAACGAAGGCCGCGTACATCATTGCTTACTCTCTGGCAACAAATTCAGTATTGTATAGGTAAACTTATATGACCAGTGGCCCTATTCTGGTTTTCCCCGGGAATTGGGAATTAGTGACGAATTTCTAGCAGTTGGGAATTTTTTATTCCTCAAAGTGAATTCTGGCGTTTGGAAATTTTTTTTATTGGGAAAAAATAATTCCATTTTATTGCAGTTTTGACGTTAATTTTTCCCCATTATTTTTTAGGGAACTGTAATTCGTACTTTTTCGAATTTTTAAACATCATTTTTTCTAATAAATATATATTTAAAAATAAATTAAACTTGTAATAAGGTCGCAACATGAGTTTTAGTTTATAAAAAGCAAAATAAAATTTTTTTCCCCCAAAAATTATTCCCAGTCTACCAGAATATACATTTGGGAACGGGAAATAAATATTTGGGAATTATTGCAATTTGTAATTACAGCAAAATATTTTCCCAATTCCCAATTTTCTGGGAAAGCCAGAATAGGGCCACAGGGGTAGGATGTTGTATCACCCAGATTTTCAACTTAGGTAGTTTAGGTACAAATTTTTTACGAGTAAAAACGAAGTCTATTGATATCAAGAGGTTGAATGGCGATTAAAACACGTAGTTGTTTTAATTCGCGAAAGTCGGAAATAGTTATGTTCCAAGATTCCAGCCCAGAAAACTTGTACCTTCAGTTGATGTAAACTGTATATCCCTTTTGTTGCTCGGTAACACAATTGTGTAGGTATGGCAAAAGTACCATGTCAAATTATTTTTGTATGGGTTTTCAACCAACTTACACATTTGTGGTTTCCTTTCAAACTTATTTTCGTCCGAAAAAAACACTATAACTATACTCACAATTGTGTTGGTTGTACTTCAAATCAAGCGAAATTTTTTTTCAAAAACGCCATTACATACTTTGATTTTTCACTCACACATTTGTGTGGTTTGGACGAAATTTGTTTTGGTTATAAATGAATAAATATAGTGATGGTACAACATCCCAGCCTAGTTCACTAATATAGCCCATTACTTGACTTCTCTTTCTTAAGGCTTTATATATAGGAGAGGCTGAGACTTGATATGGAGCCAATCGATTAATTAGTGGGTATCAATAATATAATTGCATATTATAAATTATTACTTACCAGATCTAATAAAGCCGCTACAAGCTGCGGATCTGGTACTGATCCTGGTGTACATACTTCCAAAAGAAAAGAAAATCTTGTCATTCCTTCTTTTATCGGTTCGCATGGTACAAGCCTTCGTTCTTTTAGCACAACGACTTCTGATTCCCTTGGACCTTCTCCTAATTCAAAAGAGCTACGCCGGCTAAAATCTGTAAAAGGATGAACTTGTTCATATAATAAATAAACGCTATATTATATCGCTTACAACTTCCAGATACTTCCTCAGTTCCACCAACTTTCTTTTTCCCTTTACCAATACCAAATCTTCCAAGACGTCTTTCAACTCGTCTACGGGCACGCTGTATACTTTTGCCCAAACCTTCTCCAGCCCGACGACCTTGTAGTTTAAACGAACTTTGTCGCATAAATGTAGCGGTCAGCTCAGGGCCTAAAATTCCAGCTTCTAGATCGATGGAACCGCGATCCTTTGAACCTCGAAACCATTTCACAATTCCGCTTAATCTTCCAACAGAATTTCGTTCCGAGCTTGAGGTCGAGTCTGATAGTAAGGCACGCTCACTATGCCTTGGCGTTAGTGTTGGACGAATTGATTGTGTTTTTCGTCTTAAATTTCCTAGTGGGCTCTGACTGACACGGCATTGATCTTCTAGACCTTCAGTTTCCAGTAAACTCTGGAAAATTAAATACTATTTTTGATAATAATTGTTAATGAAATTAGTACAGCATGCTTACACTTACAGCACATGTGGATGACGTGCTTCGTTTTTTAAATAGTAATTTCCTTTGACTACGTGCATCATCGCTTGTATTATAGGATTGTTGTTGTTGCGATGGTACCGAATTTTGATTTTCAGCATGTTGAATGTGTCTGTTAATGATTTCCAAATTTTAGCTGTAAAATCAAATTTTTGTATTATCTATCAACTAACCTTATTACACGTGTGGTTTGAATGTTAGGTGCTTTTTTATGTGGCCTGGGCGTAACCGCCAATATTCCACTTAAGGCGACTCGTCTAAAAGGTCCACCATGTGCACCTTTAACATATTGAATTAATTGTCTTACATCACAATAAAGCGCCATATTCTCTTGGGTTTTTAGATCCTTGAACGTGTCGACAAATTTTGTCACGAGTGTCTTAAATATTGCAGCAATAACTTGACTTTCGGCACTACCACTAAGCCCACTGCCAAAGTTTGTTGCATATCCGCCATGTCCACCTGATATACCGCCAAGATCAGGGGTGAGGTTTTTAAATGCTGATGGTCTTTTATGGTCTATATGAGAAACATCAACGTGCATAATGCGCTACATTAAAGCCGAATATGGATGGAGTTTTGCTTTTATTTTATGCAAATTCGTTTTGTAACTGAATTTTGTATAAAAAGATATTTTCAAATTTGTTAATCTGTTTTCTGTAACTATGAATAAATTCAACTTTGGATGGAAAAATTTATATTAAGGTTCCACATTTTATTAGCGCGGCTGCTACACAACACCTTAAAAATACACTCTACACTTCAGATTGGGACATTCTATTGCGCTTGGTAAAAATAAACTACCTATATAAAATAGAAAACCATTTTCTCAATTATCTGGAATAACGGTTCCCAGTTTACTAACACATATGAAAACGATCTTTCCTGAAACATATTTCTGGAAAGAAGACAATTCAGAAATGATTTAAAACTAAATAGAGCGGCATTTGGAGAGGGGGAAAAAGAAGAAGATAGATCGAAATCTGAGAAGCATTCATCCTCGTGGTTCTCACTGCAAAATTCTGAATGAATTAGATGTGTTAGGAAATGGGATATACGGGAAATTCTGATTATACTCTAGGACATTTCACGATGAGTCATAAAGTGCTCTATACCCAGTATTATATATCATATTTGCTGTAACAAGCAAATATTTCAGTTCGATGCTAGATGTCAGAACCAAACGTGGATCGGATATCTATGTATAACAACCATAATTTCTTGGTTGCAAAATTTAGGATGTGACGAGCAGCTGATCAGCAACAACATAAACTTGTACACAAGTATGGCTTTATAAAACTGCAAGATCCAGGCTTACAAGACGAATTTAGGATGGAAATAAGTGCCCACCTCAATATCGATTCCACCTGCAAAACATGAGTAAAAAGTATTGAGGGTTGAATTGTAAAACGATTGTAAAAAAGCTATAGATACGATACCGAGGTGAATAGAGAAAACAAAAGGTATTAAAATAAATGAGAGATAAACTGCTGCTTGATCAATCCCGCTTGCAACGCTATTAAGAAATGTGGAAAATAAATATAACCTCGCCAAACACAGAATTAGGAAAACAAAAACTGCACACTGAGGTAGCAAGTTTTTTTTGAAAACGCAAAGGTCCCGGCCGATATGGAAACAACTCTCTGTAAGGACAGAAGCACTCTGTATAAGGACTCATTAATGATGTACAATTGTTGTGCTAAAGACTGAAGTCAAAATAATATCATGTATCTGGTTTTAGGTGTGTGTTTTTCAAGCTAAATAAAATATGGCGCTCGCGAATAATATGAAAACTCTCCAAATTTATTTTATTTAGCTCGAGCGCCAAATTTGTTTTTATCTATGGGTACTAAACTTGGAGAGTAAAGGTCGAGGCACATAGTTTTCGTTTCGTTCTGACCTTTAAGTTGAATATGTCAAAATGTATGGAAAACTGAAAACATGCGCTCTCATTGTTAAGTTAAAGGCGGAACTGAACCGATACAGTTGATAAAATTTCAATAAAAACTTAAACAATAACCTCAAATTATTTATTTTGGCCTTTATGGTTACCGTTTTTTTGTCAAGTGTAAATCTTTAATACTGTTAAAGTTAGCCGAAAGTTTCCAGCCGAAAGATAATGCAGATAGTGTCTTGAATACAGCAAAAATCAGTCATGAACTGGAATTTAGGAGAATTTAGGATCGAATTACATCATTCGGGTGAAGGAGAAATTATTTCAGTTTATAGGAATTTAAAAATCGATAGGGGCGAGAGTATAAAGAGAGTTTAAAAATAGTCAAGACACTATCTGCATTATATTTCGGCTGGAATCTTTCGGCTAACTTTAACAAGGTAATCTTTACTCATTATTACATTAATTGATATGATATTGTAAATTATTGAATGAATTGAAACAATATTGTGAGATAAAAAAAATCGATTTATCAAATAGCACAAAAACAACTCTAAACGAAACGAAAGCTATGTGCGTGAGAATTTATATAAACTTAATGAAAACGAAACGAATCGGAACTCTCCAATATATCACCGGATGATCTATTGGAACTGACATCTCAAAACTCGACAAACATTGAAATACGGCAAACCAGATGGCAATGTATTGAACAGACATACTTTTTCATTATTTTGAAGCATGCACAAGTTTTTAAAGTTGGATTTGATATTAACAAATCGAGCGAGGGCAGCTCTTACTCTCTGAATAATATGCGGCATAATAAAGCCTCTTGTTGCCAATAAAATAATGTTAACTTATTAAATAATATTTGATAAGGGTATGCAAAAATGGTACAAAGAACAAGAAAATTGAACAGAAAATACAAAGCTTGTTTTTTTTTGCAAAAGACAAATTTGTAGTCTCTTTGTCAACCAAACTTTAATAAAATAATTATGAATTTATTGAGGTTCCTTAATGTTATATGGCGTTTTGTCCTGAATCGTTCTATCATTCTCCATAGGTCTATTCTCTATATTAATGTTATAAGAGTATTATAATAAAATATAATCTGCAAACAATATTTCGGGGTACATATACCTAAAGGTTAACAAAACAAACAAAACAAAACTTTACGGTATACGTTTTATAGCCATCATTAAACTTTAAAACAATAAATAGTGGTATATGTGTTAATAACTTATTTAAGGAATGGAATATGTATGTTTTCATACATTTTTTAGTTAATGTTTGCACTCACAATATTGAATTTTCATAATTCATGGTGACACATTATAAAATCATCAAGTTTCGGATTATGTATTAATTCAAGTGATAAACCTATTTTATAGCGACTGTGAAATAATAATATATTTTTATGGGTTAATTAATTAATTAAAATAGATATTGGAATCCTTAAAAACGGCTGGTAACAAAACCCACAAATATACTTTTTATGTAGCACATACAACTATCGATCGCTCAGCCGCAACCAGCAAAAAGAAATCCAGAGGAGATGTTCTTTCAGATACTCATTCATCACTGGGCAATGCTGAATTTGAACTAACACCATTTTCAATAGAGCAATTATCTGTAAAAAAAAATTACGTGGGAAAAATATGTATCTATATCTACATATCTTACATTCCCCCTCATTCTGGAAGTGAACTGTATGCAAAATGTTGTGATGCAATTGAAGAAGCTTATATCGATGTCCAACCCTTGGATATTATTCTTGCTGATTTTAATTTACCATATACCCAAAGGGATAATGATGATGAAGACAATTGTGTTTTACCACACAATATATCTTTAGAAAAATAGAAACCCAGTGTTTTTCCATTGACGCAATACTCTGATGCGACCTGAATCGACCTGAACAAACAACATTGCAAACGAGGGCGGAGGAATTTTGGATTCAATCCTCACTAATGAACTAAATACCTTTAGTATCCAAGAGATATCACAGAATAACAATTGCCCTAGAAAAAAACGCTGTGACCTAGAAATTCAGAAAGATAAATGCAAACGAATTCAATCAAAATCGACACAAATACTGACAAATTTTACGACATCATCTTTTGCGGGATTGAAAAGACTGTCCCGTTAGCAAAACGGCATTCAAACAGTAGATCACATTGTTATGATGATCGCACCTATAGTGAATTTAAAAAGAAAAGATGAATCAAGCCTTGATGAAGCATGATTTGAAGATATTAATTCCGAATTCGATAGTTATTTTATCAACAAATTCCTTAGATACATCAAAATAAGTTTGAAAGTATTTTAGTACCAAACGACAACCATGAACCTCTCTCTCTCTCTCTCTGGCACTATATCCCATCAACGGATTATGCCGCCTCATCAAATGAGGTTTCATAATCATATTATATTTTCATTTTGGATAATGAGTGATTAATTCATTGATCCTAAAACAGCCGTGAAATTTTTTCCTTATCACCGAGGCTGCACCTGGGGTACTGTAAGTCATGAAATCAAAAAGGAACCATGCACCTAGGATACTCTAAATCCTCAAATCATAAAGAAATAGCCACTATGTTTGCTCATTTTATTCAAACAATAACTCTGCAACAATTTCTATGTTAATCCTGAAATTGGGGACGGTTGCGGTCCGGATTTTTAGCGTTTTTATAAAAATCCAATCGAGCCAATCAAATTTTCCTTTCTCTTAATCTAATGTTCAAAATGTCACGTAGAGAATTATCCTCAGAGAAAGTAAAATTTTATACAACAGAGGAGTAGCTACCACATCAAGGATACCGAAGTTTTTTGAAACTCTTGTGTAAAATTTATTATTTATTTACCTCATTCACAATGACCTGTGGGTCCAATTAAAGTTGGGTCCAAATTTTGGCTTTCTATAATTTTGTACAGGTCGGGTTATTTTATCATTTTTCGCTTTTAATTTTGATCGCAATCCGATACATGTTACAAGCATTTTGGGTACATAGAATTGAACTCTTTCGGAGATATTCCTTTCGGCGGAATTTGCAATGGTGGATTGCTCGTAATATGTCAACGGCAGGGGGAAACACAAAATCCACTCGACACGAATAAAAATTTCAAAAACATCATTCCACGATATACGTCCAATTCCCAACAAGAGTTTATGTCTGCGGTAAATTCAGAACGACAAATTTAGTTAAGTATACTAGTAGTGCTCTTAAATCCATTGAACAAAATCAACAAGTTGACATAATTTATACGTTTATATATTTACACACTTTAGTAAGGCATTTTGAATCCATCAGTCGTTGGCCAGTTTAAACCCTTTGGCTTTCAGGCGGTATTTGAAAAGTGGTTTTTGCCATTCCTGCCGGTGGATTACAATATATTGAAATTGGAGAACAATGATCAAATATAGGGGTTTCCATTAAGAGTGATATGATTTCTTTAAAAAAAAACACTAATTGTTAAGGAAATTGAAATGTTTTTTATTTAATGTGAAGAACAATCGATACAATTAAGTTCTGAATAAAACGTCATCCAGATGGCCTCCACGACTTCTTCTGTAGGACCGAATTCGATGAACCCAATTTTCGAGCACTTTTTCCACTAAATCAAATCGTATGTCATGAATAGCACGTTCAATATTGACTAGTAAAGCTTGAAGAGAGTTTGGTTTATTGCTAAAGACCAATGACTTCAAATAACTCCACAAGAAATAGTCTAATGGTGTTACATCACAACTTCTTGGAGGCCATTCAATATCACAATTTCTTGAAATAATCGAATCTCCAAACTTTTCTCGCAATAATTCAATTGTTGCACGTGCTGTGTGGCGCGTAGCCTCGTCTTGTTGGAACCAAATGTTGCCAAGATCAACTTCTTAAAGTTGGTTATCATCAATCTATACCGATCTCCATTGACAGTAACGGTGTTACCAGCTTCATTTCCAAAAAAATACGGACCGATGATTCCACCAGAGATAAAACCATACCAAACTGTCAATTTAGGTGAATGTAATGGTTTTTCATGAATAATTTGTGGATTTTCTTCGCACCAGAATCGACAGTTTTGTTTATTTACCGTACCAATTAGATGAAAGTGAGCCTCATCGAAGATGATTTTCTTAAAAAATCGTTATCGTTTTCAAGCTGTTCCAAGGCAAAATCAGCAAATTCACGACGTTTACGGTGGTCCAATGGCTTCAGTTCTTAAGTGAGAACAATTTTATACTGATGCAAACCCAAATTCTTTCTCAAAATCCGCCAGGTTGTGGTTTGAGACAGTCCCAATTCTTGAGAACTTCTTGGAATCGACAAATTGCGGTCTTCAGCAACACTTGCCTGAACGGCAGCAATATTTGCATTACTTCCAGCGTTTCTTTTTCTTATTGGAACTTGAACATTATGTAAAGAAAATATACGCTCAAAATTTTTAGCAATTCGAGGAATAGCGAGCACACTTGGACGATTATTACGACTATAAAATGGCAAAAGCGCACGAAAAGTTGCAATTTGAGAACGATTATTTTGATAATAAAGCAGAATAATTTGTAAACGTTGTTCTTGCGTATATCTATCACCATGATGAAATTGTAAACATTACTGAATACAATGAAACAAAAAATAACAAATCATGACATATTACAAATGGCCGAAACGTCACTTAAAAATCATATCATTCCTATTGGAAAACCCTATATATTTAAGTTGATTTTGTTTGCGAATATTGTGGTCGTATCTAGAGTGTTCACCACGGTATTCAGGAGATTCGATACGCGATAGTTTAGGAGTGAAAGTATGAGTGCGAAAAATTATTAGTGGTGCTTAATGTGAAATAAATTTGTGAGCTTGTGGTTATTCGGGTGCTCATACTGATAGAAGACGTACATGACGAGATATTAAGCATTAATACTCCTATTAATTACGAGAATTGGTGTGGTAGCCGTCAAATTCTACAACGATATTCACAATCTAGTGATAAAACCCGGATTTGACAGGGAAAATTCGTAACAATTGGTAACAGGATTTAACTGTTACGGAATTAAAATTCCAGTTATAGCAGCGTATTTTTCGACTGGTGGATACAAAAAACAATTAATATTGCGACTATGTGAGGCTATGCAAGGATTAGGCCCGTATAATTATGAGTTCGAAAATGTAATAGAGGAAATACTATAGGTGATAGTGTTCTAGGCTGTTCCCATGCTACCTGGAACCTTCAATATTGTGCAATTCTTGGCTATTATAACTCAATAATTTGATCAGTAAAACCAAAAATGTGACCAACAAAACCAAAAAGTTGAACAGTAGAACTAAAAATTGAATTAAAAACTTGATCAACAAAGTAAAGCGATACAACTAACAATACAAGATTTGGCACAACAAAAAGTTAAAATATTTGATCAACAAAGTAAAAAATTTGGCGCGAGAAATGAAACAAGAATTAAATGAAATCAAAATCGGCCACGAAAGATTCGAGAATAAAATAGTCGAAGCTTTTAGAGATACGTACGGCTGGTCCTCGAATTGGCTGGCGACGGGAAAAGCGAACCACGAAAGAGTTGGGAGAGCCTCGGCCGCAGAACAGATTGCAAAGATAATATAGAAAACAAGAAATACAATTTCCAAAAATGATTGCAACAGTTACAGTGAGATAATGAAGGTGCTGGATAAAATACGGAAGTGATCGACATGAATGGACTCTACCAGAAGGTCGGAGAAACTCTTCTAGTGTACGCAACAGAAATTATATGGAAAGCCAAAATGGATTAGACAAAACCATCGCCCGTGCTCTAATTAATGAGACTACACAAGCTATTATCAAGCAAACACCGAGAGAAATATTAAGCGTAACGGAATCTAAAACGTGAAAACAGGTTTATTTGTTGGATATGTGACAATATGGGTCACATCTCGCGGGACTGCTGGGAAAACCGATGAAAGCGGGGTAGATCTCCAATGCAGCGGAAATCAAAGGTAGATAAGGCATTGGCAAACGACGAGGATCCAAGTAAAGGTTAGTAAACTCTCAACGATCCAGCTTAAAAGGGCAGAAATCGAAGTGGTGACAGCTTAACAATAAGAGATGATATTGATGGGACAACTTGTGTGATTGCTTTAGATACAGGAGCAACACACACGATTGGGAGGTTGAAATTATAAACTGCGACTGGCGAAAGTGCATTCATCCTAGGTTCTGAGCTATGCAAATGTCGAGATGCAACTTCGACTCAGCGGTTCAAATATAACAACCATTAGGCGAGTAATAATTGAATACCGAGAAAAGCTGTCACAAAATACAGAAACAATTACAAGGGGAAGATTGAAGGGAGGTTCTGGATTACTCAAGTTGTGGGTTTTAGAAGCCAATGAACACCGAAACAACGAATTAGAAAAGTAATAATAGGGAGCCATATAGTAATACCAAATAACCAAGTTAGAGTTCCAATTAGAGCTCTAAACATTAGAGCTCTAATCATCGGAAAATGTGAAGAGGTAAGTACCATAGTGAAATACGATCAGAAAAATCCGATGAAAAAGTCAACACAGCCGAACAAAAGGAAATAATAGGACGACTTATGCAAAACTACTATTACTTACAACATCTTTATGTTTATAAAGTCTTACGTTTATTTTATTTGTGAAGTGGGCATCGACTATTGAGAGCAAATGAACGATACAATACTAGGAACAATGATCGTTTCTTATTTGTTGTTCCACGTTTTTTTTGTGAGCATTTTAAAAAATATTTCCTGGTGCCCGTTTCTTATTTAACCAACTTCCACTTTGCATTAGACAACAGATAAATTCGAAATCATTTGCGATTGCTTATAGTTTGGCTTTTTGAGCACACTAATATCGATTTTCTTTTTAGAATTTTGATCTGATGAAGCTTAAATTTAGTTCAATTTATTTATCTTTTTATATTTTATATTTGTACTGTTACGTTCTTATTTCTTATGTTATCATAACGTTTTATCATAAATTGTTCTTTGTTAAAGGGTAGACCAATAATGCCGTTAAATCGGTGATGATTACTCTACTCATTTATTTTCATTTTGTATTTCAATATTATATGTGACAAAAAAAAATTGTACTGAAAATAAATGATAAGCCTGTCTGCTTAAATTAAAAAAAAAAAAAAAAAAAAAAAAAAAAAAACCTGGACTGGAGATCTCACTAAGGAGGACAAAATAAAGTGCAGCGACTACAATAGCCGTATTCTATAGGAGTTAGCAAAGTACTTGCAAGTACTTGTGAGTAGAAGAAAACAAAAATTTTGATTGTGTAGTTATGAGTAGGTAGAAGTACTTGCGAGTACTTTACTAACGCCAATGGAACACGGCTAATAACGATACATGTCTATTTTCTGTAGTACACCAGGAAATAATGGAAGGAGCACTATAGTAAAATACAGAATTAACACCGGAACAGATACATCGATTCGCCAAGCTTCTATAGAAGATTGCCTTTGGCAAAAGAAGAAGACGTGGATGGAATGGCGTGACACGAATTATTGAGTTATTGAGCTCGCTCGATAGGAGCATTACCGTAAAATTTAAAGAACCGAGTATGCTCGGTGTAAACACCATTCACAAATAAAAACACAATGTGAAGAGTGAAATTACTAAGTTTGATTAAAAAAACACAGAGTATTTTTTGATAGCACAGGTTGAATTCAAAAATAGACCCATTATCAGGCCCTAGAATGTTCTCCACATTGGATCCTCAAAGTGTCTATTTGTAGGTAGAAGTTCAAGAGGAAGGGCGTGATAAAACGGTGTTTAGTGTAAGTAATGGGTTTGCAAAAACAAGCCGCTTGAATGAAAAATCATTCGTTGAATTATGGAAACGAAACAATTCCATTTACAAACAGACCGCATGGTGCGTTATAATAATGGTTACTACAATTTAAGAATCTAGAAGGACAGGTGGCACTCTGGGTCGCACATGAGAATGGGGACGCTTTATCAACGTGGCCATGTCAAGTTGAGTGTAAAGACTGTAGGCGAATGGAAGGAACGGAGGGTGTAATTGACGTGTACGACTTATGATGCTACCCGATAAGGACTGGATGGATGAGTCAATTCGGAAGGAGCAGTTATGCGAATTTATCAATAATATTGAGTTATAAGGAAGAGGTTCGTCGACCAACATGACGTGAGATTTCAGATAAGCCACCCTTAGTGAAGGCGTATTGGGTACGGTGGGGAAGCCTTCATTTAGAGAATGGCTGTTTAAAACGAATATTCTCTTCCATATTCGTTTTGGATGGCAAACAATCGGAATTAATAAAACACTCACAAATATTCGTCAACGATTTTATTGATCCGGATGTAGTTGGTAATAGAGTGGTTTAAAAAATGTGATCAGTACAGAGGTGGTAGTTTGGTTTGTGTTCGGGACGTACAGCTTAGGTGGGGCGTAATGTTACGATCTCGAATATTCATTTGATGGGCAAACAATTCAGTACAGGCGAGACATTTATTCAGAGAAAGTTTATTTTTTAAGTTTTAAAAAATTAATGTTTTTTGTGAGATTAGTGACATCTAGGTTTAAGCGGTAACATTAGATATGGTTTTATAACAGGTTTGTTGTACACCAAATTATAGTAGTCGGGAACAGAACCGTGAAAAATGCTTCTGTATAAATTCAGGCGAGTCTAGAATATTTGTTCGGTATTTCCTTTTAACGCAAAGTGGCTGACCTATGACCGAATATTTTGGAACTATGTAGATCGAAACGTGATCGACTTCTCAAAAAAACTAGTTTTAACCTTTATGTGACTGAATAAAACAACACCTTTAAGTGTAACAATTGCATTGTTAAAATTCGGATGATCATACCTTTCAAATCGCGCTACATGAATATTCAGAGTACCACAACGTTACGCACTGTATGTGCAACACAATTTGCTTACAAATCTGTGTTTGATGTACACAACCGGCTTTAGGCTGATCAAACTTTGTTTGCGTGTAATTGTATATGATCAATAAGAACCAATAAATGTACATGATACACCGATTACCAATAAAACTCGATTGATGCTATATACCGTTCGCTAAAATTGTTTTTGTAAAAGGGGGTTTCAAATATAAAAATCAAAATATTTGCAGTCATCAATCGTGGTTTAACCAGTAAAGAAGTGCTCTTTAAATAATTTAATTACATAAATTAATTTTTCCTCGTCAGCCGTACGGCCTTAATATAAAACTTAACGTAAAAGCCAAGGTAAATATTTTGTAAATTCTAAATGAATCCATATACCTAGTTCTGGTTTAAATGTGCTTTGTTTTTCTTTTTATTTTTATCGTGTAGAAGAACGCGTGAAGTTTATATATATAAAAGTACTTAAAACGGAATTTACGGATAAATATTCCGGTACTAAACGCAAAAAACCTGTAAGTCATTTAATCTTAATTATTTATTTCGTGTGGTAGACAACATACCATACGAGTGATTTACGCGAGCACTAAACCACGAACCTTGCGCGATTCTTCTTGGTAGTGAACGAATTGACGAAAGTATCGTAAACGAAAATTTTTAAAAGAATACTATTAAACGGTATTTTAATTGCCGTGAACGAAAATTAGAAAAGTACCTTATTCGAAAATTTATTTTGTGGAAATTAACGCAGGTGCGATTTCTCAATCCGAAATTCATATTCGAGAAATTTCCATCATAAATAAGGTAAAGATCGAGCGGCGCCGTTGCGGGTGTGGCGCAAACGAATAAACGGAAAATCAAGGTCACTGCGCTGGAGTTAAAATATGGTAATCCGTGTAGAATTATCATAGTTATTTTATTAAAATATTGTATCTTAAAACAACAATGCAAAACCACTTTCATTTTGATATAGTAATGTCTGTATGTAAATTCTTAATTTAGTGCGGGACCATGGTTCAGATTTGATTGAAATAATTCTTAAAAAAAAATTCCTTAGACTAAAATTTATTAAATTACTAAAAATTGTTAGCATGTATATTATATAATTTTGATAGTCTTAGTAATATTTCAAAAAATATTTATATTATATATTATTTTGCATATCTAATTTAACCAAATTCTACTAACATTTCTTTTTGTTTACTATGTATGTGCATCCATGCAACTTTGATTGCGCCTAAATGATATTTATGAATAATTGTGGTCTTACTTTGGGAAATATTATTCCTATTCGAATAGGAATGAAATTTGTGCCCAAAGTAAGAGCCAAGCGGTTTTTTTTATAATTTTATCGGTTGGTACAAAAATCTAATAAAATCAAACGAAGCATGCGTTTTACTTTTATGTCATAACAAATATTTATGAATATATAAAATGCGTTTTCGTCGTAAATGTGTCTTAATTTTCAGATTAATTTAGCATCGGAGTTAATTTTTTGTAACGTTGATTTATATCGTTTGGTTCTTTAGGCGATAACAAAAAAAAATCTAATTTATTTTATTGTTGGCAAATTTAAAATTGAATTTTCTTGTCAAGACGCCAACCCATAAAACAATAATTTTCGAAAAAGTTGCTCTAGTGGTCAATAGGTTAACTTTGCGTAGAATAATTTTATTCCTATTCCAACAAAAACTTGGAATGAAATTATTCTAGTTGGAATGAAATGTATGGCATTGTTGTTGTAAAATTCCCAAAGTAAGACGCTTATTGTTATAAAAGTTTTTTCAAGTTTTAAAAATAAATTGTGTTGCGTATACTGTTTAAAGCGAATTGTTGTACGTTGCGTCTTATTTCTTTTCTCATTAAATAGTGAATGAATATGTGTGATCACTGAATATTACAACAGTTGAAAAATTTCGTAATGAAGTGTTAAGAATAAAGTGATGATTTAAGTTTCCGCACTCCACTAGACATGGGGATATACCAATTTAGGTGTAACATGAAATCGTGTTTGGGTGGGTAACGAAAAGTGGTTATTAACAGCTATAACCACCGCAACCTTGGACAGTTCAGGCAGCATGGTTTCCAGACAGTAATAATACTGTGGACTACAAATGTTATTAATTTTCACGTGGCATAGCTAAACCTAAGATTTACATGGTGAGTGTTACTTTTTTTTCCCCCTTTTTTTATATTGTATATCTAAGCAGCATTTCTAGCTCTAATTGGATAGTGAAAAGATCCTCCCCACCTGACTGCCACCTAGCCAGGCAATGTGCTGCTTCACTATTCTCTCCAATTAGGGATTTCTGATAACGATGTAACTAAAAATTACGAATATCCCTAGTTAATTTATTAACCAGAATGGTAACATCCAGCAGGAACACATTGTTACAGTGGCGCCCAAAGTTTCGGTAACATTCTAACAATATCATAAATTGTAACACTTAATAGGAAATAAGAAACCGGTACAACACCAACGGTTTAAAATGATCTTTGTATGGTTGTAACTTTGTTATATGTTTTAAAACGCATTGCCACAGGTTAGGTTATTAATATTTAGATAATGTCAATTAATTTCTTTTAGATTCAGTCAAGATTGTCAATTCAAAAATGTTTTTTTTTTGTTAATTTTAGTTAGATCGTGAATTTCATATCCTCAGTGGAGTTTAGAATTGAATTTCAGAATAGGTCAATATCATTAGTAATTTTGTGATAAATATTTCGCTACTTCCATTTATTTAATGTTGGGTTGGCTATACCCATCCTTTTGATTGTAGCGATATCTAATATCACAGATTAAAGATTGATTGATTATCACTCAACGCTTTCTGAATATCAAGGACTACAGAGACCATACGGATTGTTGATTTTGTAATGGTGTCGCTAGGGAATAATGTTTTCTGCCAGTGTGTGTTTATGCCTATGTGCATTAATTGAATACATTATTTCATTAGACATCTCTTTTCGAATTTTCCTTCCAATAATTGTAGTATTAGTTTAAGATCCAGTTTTAATTACCTGTAACCGCTGTGCTGTTTGAAATGTTTAAGTATTTAATTGTTTTAATGGTAGCATATCGGAACTTAAATCATCTTTGTTAAGGGATTTGTGTACTTAAACGAATATAAATTTTTTTTATTTAAATTTTTACTAAGATTAATTATATCCAGTTGAAAAAAATACTTATTTTGTTTTGAGAGCTTCTATTATTGAAGTTTGTCTTACTGAGTATCTTTCGCGTTGTGTATTTTTTTAAGTGACTACATTATGGATATCCAGTACCTAGATTCGGATGAGTTTCTCATCGAATGTCAGATACGAAATATAGAAGGGTCAGTGTCAAACAAGATGTCCTTGTTGAAGATAGCACTAGAAGAAGAAGCCGACGAACATAAAGAACTTCCTAAAGACCCACACCGCCAAGCGTTGAAAAATCCTATACGTGAGGTTGTTAACTGTGCAGGCAAACTTACGAACATTCAAAATCAAATGGAAGATTGGATGAAAGCTGGTGACACTGCCACCCCCGAAAACATAGCTTCAATGTTTACTTCGTTACTTCACGTCAGGAATCGACTTCAAAGAATCAGGTATTCTAAATCAGCATCAGCGGTGGCCGAGCAGGTGTTGACCTCTTGTAATAAAATATTTGAATGTATTGCAGAAATAAATAATAAACAAACAACACTACCGGAAGCGGAAAGGTCACTTAAGGAAATTGTTATACCCATGGTAATTGAAGATGATTCAGAGGAGGATTCAATTATCAGTAACGAACAATCAAATATAAAGGAACAAGGTAATACCAATAAAAATAAAGAACCTACTGCCAGTACATCGCGAGATGAAAAGAACATTGCACCTCTTTTCGTCACTCCCTGTATATTTGAAGAGCAATTAAATTGTCTGGCTGAGTTATTACTAAAGAAGTTGGGAACTTCAAAACCTATGCAAAACGATAGTGATCCTGGACTATGTAATCTGACTCGAGACGAACTAGAAATTCAGTCATCTACAAGGTTTGTTTCGCCGTCAGTATCTACAGTACCAGAATTCAACCCACGAATACCGCCGCCAATTAAACAACCTGTTCAAACATTTGATGACCTGTTAAAAATGATGTCGAAATCCACAACCAGGGCATTACCCGTAGTTTTAAGAAGGGACATCTGGACATCCACAAATGGAATATTTTGTTCACTGGAGAACCTGGAGATATTTCAATTGAACGTTTTCTCTACAGAGTAGAAAGTATGACTGCTTCGAACGGCCTTAGTGCAACCTCCCTAACAAGTAGTTTGAGTGTTTTACTAAAAAGAAAAGCTTTAGAATGGTATTGGCTATACCGCGAACGAACAAGAGAGGTGGGATGGGATGAACTACGTCAAAGCATAATCCATCGATTTCAGGATAGGCGTACAGACGAAGATATCAAACAAGCATTAGAGAGAAGGAAACAAAAATTCAGAGAGCCTTTTTTAGATTTCTACAACGATATATTGTCCCTTGCATTACCGCTGCAACATCCAATGAGTGGGATAAAAGTTTTCGAGTATAGCGATGCTTGTTAATCGTGCTATCGCTGTGGAGGACACTTGGTCAATGATAGGCTGGAATCCGGAAATTGCGTATCAAGGTAGACGCCAAATCAACGAACTCTGCATGGATGGTAGTGTGAATGAGGTTTCTCCCTATCAAGGTAATATATCTGAGCCATATGATAACTTCAAATCCGTAGATGCTGTATCCTTGGCTGGGAATATGACATCTATTGAGTGCAACCAAACTAGTATGGTTTCAAATAAAATCGTTTGTTGGAATTGTGGACGCAGTGGTCATTTCTTTAAAGATTGCGCTGTTTCCATATCACATAAGTTCTGTTTTGGGTGTGGAGAAAAGAATACTGTGAAACCCCATTGTAAAACGTGTCAACAAGCCAAATTGGCGGGAAACTTCCGACGGGGTTTCAGAAATTTTGGAGGCCTGGGACCCCAAAATCAGAATCCTACAACTATCACCAAAGCAACTACGGAAGAAGTAGCATCCAATACGGACCAGGAATTGTATCTGGTACTAAAGAAGATTTAGAGTCTATTAAACTCCACCATTAAAAAATATCTAAAAATCCATTTCCACCCAGACCAGGACTATAGTTTCTCGTTTAAATCGTTCGCTTAGATATTTCAAAATTCGTAGGCAAATAAAGAAGGTAATTTCAGAATCAGTAATTTCGAAAGCAGAAGATTCTAGACCCTATGCCCACATTTTAATAAACGGTTTGCCTTATTGTGGGTTACTTGATAGTGGCGCAAGCATTTCAGTGCTTGGTCGGAGAACGCTCAAATCAAATTGCATAGTTTACCCTCTTCGCTGTCCACGGCTAGTGGTGAGAAGCAACAAATTATAGGATATATTATAGCCAACGTTTCGCACGGTAGTACAACTCGGAAGATGCGAATTCATATTGCTCCTAATTTAACCCAGCCACTCTATCTAGGGATAGATTTCTGGGATTTATTTGGTTTAGTACCTTTAATTGTTAGCGAACTAGATAATAAACATATAGAACCTAAAAGTAGTCCGGACGAAAATACACATACCTTAAGGCCCGAGCAACAAGCCAAGCTTGATCAAATTATTCGAATGTTCCCTTCCAGCGACGAATTAGGACTCGGACGAACACAACTACTTTGTCATAAAATAGATGTTGGTCAGGCTAATCCAATTAAACAGAGGTATTATCCTGTTTCCCCTATAAAACAAGAACAAATGTACAAAGAGTTAGATAGGATGCTATCGCTAGGAGTTATAGGGGAGAGTACCAGTAATTATTCAAGCTTGACATCTTACCTCCAAAAAACATGTATTGCCCGAGTGAATAATATGCAAACAGTGATACTAACGACACCTTTCTAAAAAGGTCGGAAATACATTTGTACGGCTACCCGAATTAAGAAAAGTTGAATTAAGAAAAGTGTTTTTTCTGAATTTAAATAAGTGTTTTTAATTCATTATGAAAATGATTTAAGAAAAGTTGATAGAAATGAAATAATAAAAGTTGACTTAATATGTGCACTTCTTAATTCATTTTCAAAATATTTTAAGAAAAGTAAAAAAACTGAAATAAAATGTTTTTTTTTAAATTATTTAGGAAATGATTTTAGAAAAGTATTCAAAAAATATGTAATTAAATTTTTCCCGGAAAATTTTGAAATTTTTTCATTTTTTCTTGCTTAGTTTAAAATTATAAATAAGTCATTTTGAAAATGAAATAAAATGCGTATATAAAATCGAAATAAGAGTGAGTTTCTCATCGAATGTCAGATACGAAATATAGAAGGGTCAGTGTCAAACAAGATGTCCTTGTTGAAGATAGCACTAGAAGAAGAAGCCGACGAACATAAAGAACTTCCTAAAGACCCACACCGCCAAGCGTTGAAAAATCCTATACGTGAGGTTGTTAACTGTGCAGGCAAACTTACGAACATTCAAAATCAAATGGAAGATTGGATGAAAGCTGGTGACACTGCCACCCCCGAAAACATAGCTTCAATGTTTACTTCGTTACTTCACGTCAGGAATCGACTTCAAAGAATCAGGTATTCTAAATCAGCATCAGCGGTGGCCGAGCAGGTGTTGACCTCTTGTAATAAAATATTTGAATGTATTGCAGAAATAAATAATAAACAAACAACACTACCGGAAGCGGAAAGGTCACTTAAGGAAATTGTTATACCCATGGTAATTGAAGATGATTCAGAGGAGGATTCAATTATCAGTAACGAACAATCAAATATAAAGGAACAAGGTAATACCAATAAAAATAAAGAACCTACTGCCAGTACATCGCGAGATGAAAAGAACATTGCACCTCTTTTCGTCACTCCCTGTATATTTGAAGAGCAATTAAATTGTCTGGCTGAGTTATTACTAAAGAAGTTGGGAACTTCAAAACCTATGCAAAACGATAGTGATCCTGGACTATGTAATCTGACTCGAGACGAACTAGAAATTCAGTCATCTACAAGGTTTGTTTCGCCGTCAGTATCTACAGTACCAGAATTCAACCCACGAATACCGCCGCCAATTAAACAACCTGTTCAAACATTTGATGACCTGTTAAAAATGATGTCGAAATCCACAACCAGGGCATTACCCGTAGTTTTAAGAAGGGACATCTGGACATCCACAAATGGAATATTTTGTTCACTGGAGAACCTGGAGATATTTCAATTGAACGTTTTCTCTACAGAGTAGAAAGTATGACTGCTTCGAACGGCCTTAGTGCAACCTCCCTAACAAGTAGTTTGAGTGTTTTACTAAAAAGAAAAGCTTTAGAATGGTATTGGCTATACCGCGAACGAACAAGAGAGGTGGGATGGGATGAACTACGTCAAAGCATAATCCATCGATTTCAGGATAGGCGTACAGACGAAGATATCAAACAAGCATTAGAGAGAAGGAAACAAAAATTCAGAGAGCCTTTTTTAGATTTCTACAACGATATATTGTCCCTTGCATTACCGCTGCAACATCCAATGAGTGGGATAAAAGTTTTCGAGTATAGCGATGCTTGTTAATCGTGCTATCGCTGTGGAGGACACTTGGTCAATGATAGGCTGGAATCCGGAAATTGCGTATCAAGGTAGACGCCAAATCAACGAACTCTGCATGGATGGTAGTGTGAATGAGGTTTCTCCCTATCAAGGTAATATATCTGAGCCATATGATAACTTCAAATCCGCAGATGCTGTATCCTTGGCTGGGAATATGACATCTATTGAGTGCAACCAAACTAGTATGGTTTCAAATAAAATCGTTTGTTGGAATTGTGGACGCAGTGGTCATTTCTTTAAAGATTGCGCTGTTTCCATATCACATAAGTTCTGTTTTGGGTGTGGAGAAAAGAATACTGTGAAACCCCATTGTAAAACGTGTCAACAAGCCAAATTGGCGGGAAACTTCCGACGGGGTTTCAGAAATTTTGGAGGCCTGAGACCCCAAAATCAGAATCCTACAACTATCACCAAAGCAACTACGGAAGAAGTAGCATCCAATACGGACCAGGAATTGTATCTGGTACTAAAGAAGATTTAGAGTCTATTAAACTCCACCATTAAAAAATATCTAAAAATCCATTTCCACCCAGACCAGGACTATAGTTTCTCGTTTAAATCGTTCGCTTAGATATTTCAAAATTCGTAGGCAAATAAAGAAGGTAATTTCAGAATCAGTAATTTCGAAAGCAGAAGATTCTAGACCCTATGCCCACATTTTAATAAACGGTTTGCCTTATTGTGGGTTACTTGATAGTGGCGCAAGCATTTCAGTGCTTGGTCGGAGAACGCTCAAATCAAATTGCATAGTTTACCCTCTTCGCTGTCCACGGCTAGTGGTGAGAAGCAACAAATTCTAGGATATATTATAGCCAACGTTTCGCACGGTAGTACAACTCGGAAGATGCGAATTCATATTACTCCTAATTTAACCCAGCCACTCTATCTAGGGATAGATTTCTGGGATTTATTTGGTTTAGTACCTTTAATTGTTAGCGAACTAGATAATAAACATATAGAACCTAAAAGTAGTCCGGACGAAAATACACATACCTTAAGGCCCGAGCAACAAGCCAAGCTTGATCAAATTATTCGAATGTTCCCTTCCAGCGACGAATTAGGACTCGGACGAACACAACTACTTTGTCATAAAATAGATGTTGGTCAGGCTAATCCAATTAAACAGAGGTATTATCCTGTTTCCCCTATAAAACAAGAACAAATGTACAAAGAGTTAGATAGGATGCTATCGCTAGGAGTTATAGGGGAGAGTACCAGTAATTATTCAAGCTTGACATCTTACCTCCAAAAAACATGTATTGCCCGAGTGAATAATATGCAAACAGTGATACTAACGACACCTTTCTAAAAAGGTCGGAAATACATTTGTACGGCTACCCGAATTAAGAAAAGTTGAATTAAGAAAAGTGTTTTTTCTGAATTTAAATAAGTGTTTTTAATTCATTATGAAAATGATTTAAGAAAAGTTGATAGAAATGAAATAATAAAAGTTGACTTAATATGTGCACTTCTTAATTCATTTTCAAAATATTTTAAGAAAAGTAAAAAAACTGAAATAAAATGTTTTTTTTTAAATTATTTAGGAAATGATTTTAGAAAAGTATTCAAAAAATATGTAATTAAATTTTTCCCGGAAAATTTTGAAATTTTTTCATTTTTTCTTGCTTAGTTTAAAATTATAAATAAGTCATTTTGAAAATGAAATAAAATGCGTATATAAAATCGAAATAAAACGTAAAAATGTACTACAGTAAAAACCCGATTATCCGGCATACAATTAACCGAAACACTTAGTTAACCGGATTTTTAATTTTGAGGAAGTTTTTTTTGCTTTTTTCTCTTTCTTTTCTCTTTCATATTCATTTTGAAAGTTACAATTGTCTTTTGCACATTTTTATTAATGAAAGCATTAGTTGAAAATTTTGAATGGCTTTAATTTTCAGGTTACAGTAAAAGCCCGATTATCCGGCATCCAATTATCCGGAACATTAGTTAATTTTGAGGAAGTTTTTTCTTGCTTTTTTCTCTTTCATACCCATTTTTTAATTCATTTTCAAATTTGCAATTATTTTTTGCACATTTTCTTTAATGAAAGCATCAGTTGAAAATTTTGCATAGCTTTAATTTTCATATTACAGTAAAAGCCAGATTATCCGGCATACAATTAACCGGAACGCTCACTTAACCGGGAATTTTAATTTTGAGGAAGTTTTTTTTGTTCTTTTCTGTTTCATATGCATTTTTAATTGATTTTCAAATTTGCAATTGTTTTTTGCATATTTTCATTAATGAAAGGATTAGTTGAAAATTTTAAATGGCTTTAATTTTCATATTACAGTAAAAGCCCGATTAACCGGAACACTAACCGGAATTTTAATTTTTATAATTTTTTTTTTGCTTTTTTCTCTTTCACAAGGGAAATTATTTTTTTCATTATTCGGGGATTCGCCCCTCAGCCTAGGGTACTCAGAGGGCTTCGGCTGTCTCTGTGTACACCTAGGTAACACCAAGGTAGCCGCGTCCACGTCGCGGGGGGTGGGTACTGCTTCGGCAGTAGCAAAGTGCTACCGGGGACCAAATGCCAGTGGTATAAACTGGCTAAAACAAACAATGAATACAACAAATACGGAATGTAATACCCCAGGTGGTACAGCAGCAGATATGCTGACAAATCCACACTCTTCGGAGGCAGGCCCAATAGATTCTGGGGTGGGCCAATCATTGTTTAACCCATTTGGACGAAGTTCCAAATTACCAAGATCACCAAAATCTTCAACTGAAAATATATTTCAGTACGAGAAGGAAAATGCTGAACTCCGTGAACAACTACGAGAAATAAAGGAATTTACAACTA